>JARFJA010000075.1:9440000-10040000 GCA_036326145.1 Rhagophthalmus giganteus | reverse complement strand
CACATCTCGCGGGACAAAACATATGAACTTGATTGTACATATTAATCAATTATTGCACGTAACTTTAATGAATATAATGTATCATTTCGTGCAAACTTACATTAATTAACAAATACCGTATATCCAAACCTATATGCAATTCACGTCATCAATAAAAAATTACTATATTGTTTATTTGTAATTCGATTTAAAGTTTGGTAAGTGGCATATTTTATAGATGATTTACCTGCGCACATAGGTGGGTGCATGGTGCGTAAACTGGCCATGTGGCTGCACATTATCCGGAGGCTCGACTATGACTATGGTAGGCGATATTTGAACCTCCCACTTTACTGCTGGATAACGTTTTTTATGCACCACTACCACGTCTGGCGGTGTTCCTTTGAGCACCAGCTCCGAAAATGCACTTACCCCACCTGATCTTAGCAGTTTTTTAGTAATTATATTTGAAAATCCGGACAAATCGATAACCGGATGGGACTAATCTCCAATTAGTCCAGGTTATTGACGTTCTACTGTAGGTACTGTGAAACTTCTCGATACCGGACACTCGCGGGACCAAAAAGTGTCCGCTAACGGCAAATACATTACAGACTATAAAACAATATCGGGACTTTTAAGAGCGTCCGGTATTCGAATCCGTTGTCCTTAAGAGAAGTTTTACTGTATTTACTTTTGCGAAGTCGACATGTCGACGTAGATAACACCGAACAGCATGTTGAAGCCGCAAAAAGTTTTTTCAGAAAAATTGCACACGAACCAAGGACGAGTTGCTCTTTCTAATGACCTTAATACAAATTCTGCGTCACCGACTAAAATCTTTCGCTATCGTCTTTATAACGTGTCCTTTCAAAAAATAAAAATGTAAAAATACTAGTCGGTTACCTAGTTAAAAAAAAAAACAATTTTGGAGTTGATATCGTCAAAAAAATGTTCGAGTGTTAGATTAGCCAGCTTGTGTCGTTGTTAGCGACCATTGAGCAATAAAAATTAAGGAAAAAAGCGCGTCGATCCAATAAGAAAGTGTATACAACCATCATTACAAGTTTTTCCCGTTGTCAACAACGCCGTATCGGCAACATCTAATTTGCTGTCAAACGACGTCGCTTAAACATCCATCAATCCTGTCCTTGCAATTCTCATTCTCGATTACTGACTCGACGTGTCTCTCTATATAGCTCGAACTTCCATAACTTGTTCCCAACTTTGCTGCCGCTTCTTAATCTCTAATGGAATAAATATTATGATCTTGAATCTATTAGTATCTTCCGAGCGACACGGTGCAATGATGTCTAACAGGTTAGGCACGCGCCGTGTTTACAATCGACATTCTTCGTATTATTTATCATACCTATATAAACATTATTAAAGATGGTATTTTAAATGGAAGGAAACGACGAAGCGGTTCTAAATTAAGGAATTTTGGCGAACAGATGCAATCGAAAATGCCATATGTGAATTTTTGGTAAAGGTATAAATAAGAAGTACCTTCGCTATTTCCCCTTAATAGAGTTCCGAAACCCCTAGACTAACGAACCCCTCGGCCGATATTCATTGCATTACACCCTTTAACTTTGCCTGACTCATCTAATAATGATGTTGTTACAGCCGGAAGGAGTAGATCTTCGGCTGGATTAGCCATGGATATATTCGAGCAACATCAGGGAACGCATATACTGCAGGTAAGTAAACCCTTTTTCTTCATAAATGACCCGCGAATAACGTGGACATACTCGTAACGTCCCGGCGCGCCCTTATTTATACTTTCTTCCAGCCAATTTTCCCTGCGCTTGTCCTGACTGACGTTTGATCCCTTCGGTGTATAAAGAATGACCGTCAAGACATGACATGAATAACTAACTGCCCTCTAACATTTTCAGACAGGATGCCGCTCCGAAAGATACATTTTGATAAACGTCTTTAAATTTTGCTTATCGGACCAGAAATTTGTTAAAATCTCGTTTTTTTTTTATTGTCCTTCCTTCACCGGCGACACTTACGTACTTTATATTATAATGTATTTGAGATGACTGTCGTGCAGTAACTGATTACATTGTCTTTTCAGTCGCTGGACGGTTTCGCATTGGCTCTAGCAGCAGACGGCCGCTTTTTATACATATCGGAGACGGTGTCGATATACTTGGGACTTTCGCAGGTGGGTGTACAGTACAAACTCGTCAGTGCCGGCCGCCGCCGCCACCGCCCTCCACCCAACTGGCAAATGCTCCTCACGTAGTTCTCTGCAGCGGCGTGCCTGCCATTCATAATGTGGCTGGCGGGAGCTACAATCAATAGGGTGTTTGCAACTGCCGGGAACATGGCCGACCTTAGCTGCACACGTACATGTTATCACCTATAGTTTTAAATCTCTTTCCCGTTGCGCCACCACATACTAATTGCCGTAAAAGCGTTCCTCCTTTCGCCATCGATGCTTTTTTATCAATTCAACAGATTTTAGGACTCTTTAAATTGAATCCGAAAAAAATATCTCGCACCTAATCGCTTAATAGTCCGTTTGTCCCTTTTGTAAGACCCCATAGTCGCGGAATTTAAATTAGGGCATTTGGACATTGCAGAAATTCATTTAACGGATTAATAATCTTTTACTAGGTTGAAATGACGGGCAGCAGCGTTTTTGACTACATACACCATCAAGATCATTCCGAAATGGCCGAACATCTGGGCTTAGGATTATCGCAAGGTCAAAATCTGGCATCGCCCGGAAGCGGATCCGAAGAGGGCGCATCGACTACTGGAACTAATAATCCAGACGGTAAGGGGAAAAAAAACAACAAATTTTGCTTTTAAACGACAATTTTTTTTACGATATGTAAATGCGAACGTGGACGCGAGTTGTGTGTGACTGATGGACGAACCGATCGTCACGACGACACCCACGTTTCTCGAAACGAGCGACATTAGATATAGTACACCTTACATACAAATCGTTCCCAAAGTCGCAATACGGACTAATCGAAGCGATTATTAATAAAAGAAAGTAGAACGTGAACCGTTCGAAATGTACAACGAGTAAGATACCGATTATTGCATGTACGTGTGTCAATATGACTACGGTGTGCACGATTTCTCTTTAAAAACTTGACGCATCGGAATAAACTTTTGGATTTAAAATTACAATTACGTTGCGGGTGCAGTAAGCGATGATGGTCGTTGTGGATGTGACAGGAAGCCGTGGTTAAGCATGCAAAACAAGGGCGGCCCCGCGTACGTGGCCAATTGTTATTCTGTGGCGACGCCGTGTGTCACGCCCAGGAATGCTGTGGCTGCCGGCCACTATAACTCTAATCGTGTACTCAATGGATTGTTTCATATCGTCCCACTTTCTACTCTCGTCTTTACATTATTTGTAAATAGACGACGACCGTCTATTGCGACGACTCGAAATTTTCAAAATTCGCAACGACTACTTCCCCGACTTTAATTCGTCTTTTTTTCTTGTAGTATCCACCGTGATGACCTTATCGGGAAATCAACCGTACAAAGGACTAGAACGAGCGTTTTGCGTTAGGATGAAATCTACTCTAACTAAACGTGGTTGTCATTTTAAAACGTCCGGCTACAGGGTGAGTTATTGAATTTTCATCCGGTATTTATTCTTAGAAAAACCAATACCTACATCCAAAACGGATCTCGATGTTAACAAGTCGAAAGCTTGATGTTTCAAAATTCCGAATACTCGACCGTGCAAATTCGATTGTAATAAAAATTAATAAAAGAACATTAATCGTTACACAAAATACATCGACGTTATACAAAAACAGAAATCTATTTGGGGAAAATTCTGACATTTTTACGGTGGTTATGTAAACGAGGCCAGGGCGAAATCGACTTTCTCCGAGTGAGACGACTCCGAATAGTTTAATGCTTAAGAACACTGTTATCACGACTTGACTGTGTCGATAAATTGTTTTATAAGCACAAAAACGTAGAATTGTTTAAATACGGCGGACTCGAAAATTAATGACACCCCGCACGAGTCGCTACTTATTACAGTTATCGTCAATATTAATGGAGCCAACTGTACATCTTTATAGAGAGCACGATTGTAACGATGACTACTTAAAATCGAAAAAGACAAAACAATGTAAGTCCAACGATATTGACGATCGACTCGTTTTGCACCAAATTAAATTAAAGCCCCTCTAAATAGTCGAAATATTTTTAAACGTTCCCCTTAACTTTTCTTTGCACAGGCAACCAATCGGATTCTAGTTCCAAATGGAATGATCAATGTTTGAGCTGGTTCTTTTCGTCTTTTTCTGTTCTCCCCCGATTTTTCGTACATTTTTCAAGGAACCGCCGCAAGCCCTATTCGAAAATCTGTGGAATTTACCTCCACGGACAAAATTATTTTGACGCCTTAATGCCGCGTTTAAAGTCTCGTCGAGATCGCATTCTCCTATATAGATCGACAATATTTTCTTTGTCTGTGTTTGGTTCTATTCCATAAGAAGATCCGGAGACGTCAATCAGAATTCGTAATTTGTAGTCCCATTTATATAGTTATTCGTGACTTGATTGAACAAATTTATTTCATCTGCCTAGACACAAATACCGTTCCAACGGGAACTTTAAATAGTTTTAGTTTAATATTTCAGCCAGTAGGTGTTTCCACTTACTGGAATTGATTTTCAAATTTATTTAGTGGCAACGTTTATTTTAATGGCAATAGTGCTTAACGTCGTTACATATTGTAAATCGTACCTAATTTTACTTTTGATTATCTCCACGAGTTCGTTATCGAATATTAAAAAAAAACTTGGACTAGTCCAAAATTTCAACAGACAATGTAAATATTATTTGGAAAAGAAAGTTATCGATATAGAAACGCAAAGTTTTTTATTACCACGTAATTGGGTTGATTTTCTTGCCTCGACAAAATTTTTTAACAAACCTTAAAATTTACTTCTAGTTAATGTTTTTTTTTGGACGTTGTCAAAAAAATCAACATCCTTCCCATTTTCAATTAATATTTAACAGCACTATTTTCACAAATCTCGATCTCTATGGAATTTTTAAGAAATAAAAAAACGTGCGAGTCGAGCTTTTGAAAATCCATGCAGAACGATACAGACGACAGTGTTGCACAACAGATAAAATATGACATCTACATAAATAAAACTACACAAATACATTTACCTAAAATTTGCATACAGGTGTTCCCCGTATAACACGGTTGATTGGTTCCTACAAATTCCGTATTATACGAAACAATTATATTCGTATTATTTTAGCAACATGAAAAGCCTTTTAAGAGACACAGTAGAGCATCGATTATCCGAAAATCGGTCATCCGGATGGTCGATTATCCGGAAAATTTTGTATCATAAATTTCAGATTTGTTTTTATTTACCTACTATAAATAAAGTTGAAACGTGTTAGCGAAATAAGTATAACAACAGAAAATATATGATAGCACAATTTAGCGATGTACTTTTAGTATTAATCGATCATCCAGAATATCGGTTTTCCGGACACTATCGATTCCCAATTAATCCGGATAATCGACGCTCTACCGTACGTACATTATTACTTCCATTCAGTTCGTACTAGTTCAGGACTACAACTTCATTCGCAAAAAAGAAATAATCAACGTTTCCTGGTTGAAAAGGGTTAAAAAAGGTTTAATACGCCTAAGATAGTTCTTTTAAGGTACAAAACACGTAGAAAGATTGATGTTCAATCTATAGCAATCTGGTTATCTATACTTCCATTTGTGTTACTAATGAATTTTTTTTAAATATAACTTTCATACGAAAAATAATAGTTTTTGACGATATATGTACAATCATGGACATAATTAATGTCGTCGGCAACGTGATTTATAGGAGTATTTTATATGTATAAATGTGTCTATCTATTATGTTATATATCACATATAAGCACTTATAATGTTTATGCTACGTTTAGGTATCAGTTTGGTTAATTTCTTATTATTTATTACTTATATTAAACGTTGTCGACGATATTAATTATGACTATGACTGTACAACTGGCTTCTAAATTAATGATACCCCGCGCGAGTCGGTAAAGCTGTGGACACACTACTGACACGTCACGTTACGGCACTGATTTATACACGCCGGCGCGCAAAAAAAGTATAATAATAATAATATATAGGAATTTACTATCTTAATTTATTTGATATATCAATTATAAGCCAACAAATAGTGGCATATATATTTGTGAGCATATGAACAGATGCGTCACGTACCATCCTATGCGTACTATGTAAAATTCCATGCTGACACGTGACGTGTCGACAGTGTGTCCGCAGCTTAAGGGTCACCTTATCGCAGTTATTATCCGCGTGACAAAAATTACTGTAGATGGCAGCACAAAATGTGTAATGGTCGTCAAGTCATAAATAATTAGAAATTCAAATAAAATGCTGCAATAACTTTATTTCCCATGGAAATGAACGAAAAAAACGCAAAATAAAGTACAATAATCCATATAAACATAAACATCAACCTCACTTTCGGCAGTTTAAAATTTTAACACTTGGTGCGCCTACATCTCTCGACGGTGTCAATATGCAATATTATACCGTCTCGCACGGAGTGGGTTAAAATTAATGAAGCCAACTGTAGAAACAGGCGAGACATTCAAGAAGGTAGAATACGAATACGATCGATTTTAAAACTAGCAGCGCCACTTATTGTCTATCTTGTAAACTTCTGATGGTGGCAAAGAAGTTATAATGGGTGCTGCAACAAATGGCCAAAAGGTGGCTGGCTACAGCTCGTATATATTTTGCCGCTATATTGCAATTATGAAATTTTGCAATACAAAAAGTAACCCTAATCTAATTATTAAATTCGCGTATAAATTTTTATAAAAATATAGATTTTTCGCCTTTCGAAACAAAACAAAACAGTATAAACAAACCAAATACATCATCGTGTACATCGAGAAAAACCAGAAAACTTTTGTATTTAACATTTTTTTTATAGTACTTCGAATTGAATTAATAAGTTATAATCAATATAAGTTGCTTTTGTTACGACGCCCCCGTATGTATTTTGGAGAGGTATTAATTTTTTATTAGTTAAAATCGAGGATGCATTTTGTGTTTTTAATTTGAAAATATCATTATACGAATTTTTTTCAGGTTGTACTGCTGCTATGCCATCTACGCCCTCAATATACGTTTTCACATTCGCGCAAATCCCAACCGCCGCTTTTAGGAATGGTAGGTCTAGCGATAGCACTGCCGCCCCCTAGTGTACACGAAATACGTTTAGAAACGGACATGTTCGTTACCAGAATAAATTTTGACTTTCGGATAGCTCACTGCGAACCGAAGGTTTCGGACATTCTAGATTACACCGCGGACGAACTTACAGGAAAGAATTTGTATACGTTATGTCACGGAGAAGATGCGAATAAATTAAGGAAATGTCACGTCGATTGTGAGTTTAAAATTTCAACTTTTCAAATTATGCGCTTATTTTCTCTTTCAGTAATCAATAAGGGACAAGTATTAACGCACTATTATCGTATTATGAACAAAGTTGGCGGATACACCTGGATGCAGACTTGCGCTACTGTCGTTTGTAATTCAAAAAATGTAGACGAACAAAATATAATCTGCGTAAATTATGTGATAAGGTAATAGTATGTACGTTGCCAAGTTTGATTTTAATTTTTTTGCCAACTATTTTCAGTGGTCGTGAATACGAGAACGTGGTAATGGATTGTTGCCAGTTAGAGGAAAACTCCCACACAGTTAAACGAGAGGAAACGACCGGAAACGACCCAGAGAACGGATCACCAGATGCGGACCGTGGAGGTACGTTGACGTACCGCCAATGCTATTGATATAGTGTATAGTTGAATATAACTAGTGATAATGTGTATGTCTGGTAAGATGACCGTAGCAGCGGAGCTCCACCAAATCCACCGCAGGATCCACCACACGGGATGGAAGACGGACACGCAGAGGAGCCCGGAGATCCCCGGACACGCCGAACGGAACATCTTGCACAGTTGCAGACCCCGACCGACGCTCACCAACGTAAAGCTACAAACGTGCAAAGGGCGGCCAAGCGAAAATCGACTCGCGACGCAAGTGGATCGTCCGAAGACGAAGATGAATCGACGAATCAACGAAATATGGTACTTAGTCCGGCTTCTTCTTCGTGCCATTCGACAGGAGCCGTACATGCGGTGCCCGCAGATTCGACAGGTACTAGTCCAAAAACTCACGAAGAAACTACCAGCACGTCCGTCAAGGATCTCGAAAATGCCATGTCGAAACATCTCCCTGCATGTAAATCCCCTGCACATCAACCTACAGATTTTAGCACGGATGCTCTTCTTAAACAACAACAACGTACAACCATCCAATGGATAGGTGCTCATCATCAGCAATTACAACAACAAGGTCCGCTGCCTGCATCTGCTTTGTTACGGCAATTATACGCAAACAGAGAAAGCGTAATCAGAGCAAACGTGCACGGTATAACGGGCGCGACTACGAGACCGAGTAGTTCTACTTCCTATTACGGCGGAGATGCTCAAGTAGGTACCTTACCGACGCCGCCCGGTAGCGAGGGATCTTCTTCGTACAGTGATCATCAGTTTTTACTTTCGCAACATCAAAATTATTCAGCGAGTTATACGATGGACTATCATTCTGCTATGACTCCTCCGTCCAGTGTCTCACCACGCGATAAACATCAGCAACTTCATAGTGGTGTAACGTTCGAAACTCCTATGTATCAAGATGTTTTGCGTCACCAGTATTCCGATAGTCCACTTCCTTTAAAACCGCAAGTATACTCCTACGTCGACCAACCGCAATTTTACCATCATGGAGCTACCAGTGCTGGTTTTCATTTATATCATCCCGGTAAGGGTGCACCTACGACGCCTACCAATTGGTACTCTTCATCATAGTAAACTGTTTGCCGAACAGACTATATTTTGAAAACTCTACGATAGAGTGTGTGTGTGTGTGTGTGTGTGTATGCGTGTGTGTGTGTGCGTGCAACAGTGTTCCTTAAACTATCGACTGCAACTTTAAAAACACTGATAGTTGAGTTTGCTACTAGTAGCGCATTAATTTTTATTGCATTGAGTAGGAAATACGAACTGATTAATGATGTAACTTCTAAACCAAAGAACGTGAATTTAATTAACTCGACGTCGAGTTATGATCATTTATTGATAATGTATTTTTTTAGTTTACAAGTGTAACGTGCTTTATTAACAGAATATAAACTTTATTTCGGTTTATCTTTCTCCGTCGCAAATATTAAAGTGCCAACTTAACAAATTGCCAGGGAAATCGTAAGGGATTATTTTTGTGTTGTTATTTAAAGATTTCAAATGTTGAAGCTGTTTTATACTTTTCTAATTAGGTTACATTTTGTAGAAAGTAGTTTAAATTTACTTTCATATACCTACGTTCTGTTGTATTATTTTATAACGGATGGTATTAAACGCGAAGTTTTTTTTTTGTATAACGTTTACGTGATTTTGATACTATTGTTTAAAACTAGGTGTTATTTGTTGATCGCTATATAACAAAATTGGCAGTTGATTCTTCATTATTGCATATCTCTTAGTATTTGTGTGTACATAGCAACCCACCAAAAAAGCTGTACATATGTATGCTGCACATTTAATGGGCATTGATATAAATATTGCAGCCTATAAAAACCTGTATGACAAATTTGATAAGCGACCACATCTGCATCTCCGTCATAAGGAGAAATTAAAGTGTTCGATAAAGAGCGCTTGATGCAATGAAGGTGAAAGGTGCTGACGACATAGGAATGTGATAATCAGTTTAATTTGTTATTTTTAATTGATCCAAATGTTTTAGTAGTTAGTTATCGCATCGCATGCAGTACAAATTTAGTATGTGAGTTGTAACAGCTTCATGGATTTGTAATATATCGTATGTATTTATGTGCAATATACACTTGAATTCCAGTTGACTTAATTATAATACAACCATACAGCAGAGATGTTATCGTTTTATTTTCAACTTCCAATCCATACGTCTATAAAAAATTCCAATTACAGGAGATCCTTGATAGTCCGATACGTTTGGTAATCCGACAGTGCATATTGCCGTTATATGGCGCCCGCCGCGGCGGAAGGGATAAATTACAGTATTGCAGTCAATTTAGATTCGTTATTATGCAACTGTGCATAATATAGTTGTGTGTAACATACGCGACTTAATATATTTTAACAAGTTCAAAACTGTATTTATCGTCGTTTTAAATGGTACTCTCGATAATTCATAATTTTTGATAATCCGACACCCATCCGGTCCTATATCTGTTGCATTATCGAGAGCCTCCCGAATTTTTATTAATTTACATTACCATTTGATAATTTTTATAAAATTAATATTGTAACTAATCGACCAACATAAACAACACATAATACAGTGAAACCTGGCAACGCGCACCAATATAAAACGAAAACCTCCAAAAAACATTTTTTGGGCTTCGCCAGAATGTATAGGTAGGAGAGAGATGGAAACAAAGAGACACGTTTTTTCAAAGTTATGTCTGCAACTCAACACCGTAAAGAGGCGCCCGCCACGGGCGTAAAAATGTAAAAAAAGTCCGCTATTTTATACTGTATCTTTAAATGTTTGTCATCTTTGGATTAGAGGGTCACAAGTTAGACACTTGCCACGGGCGCTTCATACCATCGTTACGGCATTGCTGCAACTCAATTTCAAAGAATTTTCTTGTTCTTTATTTTTAAAATGAACGTTTGTGTCTCTCGACTTAATTTACATTGACAAAAGTAACCTAACTCGCCGAGAAGAGATTTGAATCGATTGGAATTGATTTGAGATGTTTTTTGAAAATGCCTCATTGTTTCATATTTTTTTTATCATTACCTATAGGTACTCGCTTTTCATTCTTGAGACATTCTGCCGTTGTTTAGTATTTTCTTAAACACCTTTACCAGTTTTGTTACCAATTTATCTTCGTCGTATTTCAGCAGCTCGTTCATAATCTCGCCTTCACCTGGGACTTTTCTGTTTTTCAATTTCCAGATTGCGGTTTCTATACGTTATGCAGGATTATATTTATGTCTTCTCCATTATCTGGTTCTGAAGATCTCGTGACAGTTGTATGTAACCCCTTTTTTAATACAAATTTTGAAAGTAATTTTTCCATTGCTGAATATCTATTTGATTTATTTTCAAGGTATCGCTGACTTATGCTTTTCGATTTCTTAATATTCTCCAGACTTTTTTGTGATCCGTACATGTCAAACTCGCCATATTTTTTTGTAAAACTAGCAATCGAGTGTAAGGGTCAAAGAGTCAAAACGAGATTCAGAGATGGTTGCATTCAATGAAGAATGTTTATGACAATAAACGATTGCCATGAAATGCACAATTCAGCAAACCTATATGAATTGCTGAATGCTCGTTTCATAGTAAAAAAAAGAAATAAATTTTAATAGAGACTTACGCCCGGTTCCACCACCTCGCCTTGAGCTTTGCTTAGAGCTTAAGCTGAACTTGACAGAAAAATTCAGTTCCACCACGTAAAACTAGACCTTAACTTCGCTAAGTCAAGCTTTCATCTGAGACGTGAATAATGTTTATAACCTCACATTGTTCAAGTCCGTCACGGTGACTAGACTTTGTTACTTTGATTACTGAAGTTATTATGGAAGTGAATATTATTAATATAATTCCCGTTACTGTCGTATCATTTATTACTGAGAGAATCAAAGATTGCGAATCATCGGTTTATTTGACTATTGATGGTCCTCCGCCAGTTCTGTACAACTCTGCACGGTGTTTGGCTTTGCCTTTCTTCGCCTCTTGTTTCATATTACTCCATTGTTTCCTCAATGAATCATTACTCCTAGTCACATTTTTCCCCTGAGCGTTGAATAATGACGTTATTTTACTCCACGCCGCATCTTTTTCTTTATTTGTTGTACCGTTTGTGGTTTTACATTCTATTACATTTTTATAATTTGCAATCAGTGAGGTGAGAAGGTGCTTCTCCTCTCTGGTGTAATTGCACCGCTTCATTTTGTCTATAATAATATGGATAACATGAAAACGAAAACAAAACGTCGCAAACAGTCGCAACAGTAACGGGCAATTTGTTAGGTTAGGTTAGGGAATTTCTTTTTTTTTTGACTTCTGTATTACTGTCACAGTGCGGGATATTTAAAAACTGAAGGAAAGGACCAATCACGCGCAAGTTCTACAGTGTTGTCATATTTACGTACAACTTAGCCAAGGCGTGCTTTGAAAAACGTGGTGGAACGCATTTTCGTCTTGAGTCGTACTTACATTTGAGTTCGACTTAGATAAGTTCTAGCTCAAGATGTAGTGGTGGAACCGGGCGTTAAGTACTTGTATGAAAAAAAAGCAAAGTTTTAAAAATCAAAATTGGGACTGCAGAAAGGAGTGGTATGTAAGTTGTGAAAAATGCAAGAAGTTCCGCCAGTGTAGGAGTCCTTTCGAGTCCGGGGACAAGTGCCCAGCCAGGAAGTAAGGTTGGTTGGCTTATTATTATCAGAATTATTATTGTTAATTTATCAGAATTAAAATAAATTCAGTTGTATGTCCTGTTCAATTTTGTATAAACCCCATTACAGAACGTGTAGGAACTATTACAAAACTCTCCCAGTAGTTGTCTTATTTTGTTATTGGCTGTGTTTTGTTCTTGAACACAGAGCTGTCTGTCGGCTTGGGAATTAGTTATCTTGTATCTTAGAAATGTTTTACTTTTCTTCTCAGCTATTTCTTTCACTTCGTAGCCTTTCATAAACTAAAGAGTTTTATTTTTGCGCATTGATTCTAATATAATTACTTTCGTTCCAATTGATTCTTCCGCTGCCTTTATGATTTTTTCCTTCAATCTGCCCCATGCCATGTCAATATTATCTTCTTCTTCTAACGGGAATTCTCCAATTCTTTTGTGGTCTTCTATCTCGATGAAGGTCTTTAGTGCTATCTTGTTCTAGTCTTTTTCCATCTAGTCGCATAGCGCATAGTTTCTACCTATATTTGCTGCGTTCACCATACTTGCATCTAATATGTATTTCACGTGGTATAACATGTCTATTTGTTATTCATCATGGATCTTTGTACTGCATCGTTCACGAATGTATTTAAAAAACGCGTTATTAATCTTCAAATTATTTTAACATTTTTATTAGGTACTTTAAAATTTTAATTGTTGCGAAATTGTTGAATGTAAAATATTTTGAATATTTTACGCATCTAATGTAAAGATACAATTTGGAGTTTAATCGCTCCGGGTGCTTATAAACAATCAGTGAACTTTAAACTTTCGGCGTCAGGCTGCTGGAAAATGTGTTGCATATCCAGTCAGGCGACTGGACATTAATTTTGAACTTAACTGTACATTGATTAAATTCAAACAATAATGGGAACAATGCAATCTTACGTTTAGGTATTAACTTAATCGTTACCGCCATTTAACGAACGTCCATCAAATGAAATTTGTCCCAGTATAGATATCTACATTAGAAATTAGTAGTAATCTATTTAGATTTTAGTTTTTAATGAAAAACAGCAGATGTCTCTTCTCTAGAAAGTAAATTTCCGGTGTCTATTAAAAATCAATTTTTAAATAATTATGCTATTGCGCATGTCAATGTCTCCTGCTTTTGATTAAAAAATACTGAACTAAATCTGAAAATAAAAATTACTTGCATTAGGGATTCATGTCAAATTATTTAAAGATATGAGGTAAAATATTCATGTAATGATGGTATCGAAATAATATTTAATATTGGCACTAACGTTAGTATTTCAGCAATTTTAAAGAAGAAAATACCTCATCAGAAGAAATACCTCACAAATTCATCAGTGACCTGTAATGCTAGAATCTGCAAACCATTAAACATCGAGTGCTCTACTACTATGTATACACCTAACAATTATGTAACTATAATAATACTAGAACTAACGATACTGTGTCAGGTTAGTAGTCTTTAATATATACTAATTATCTTATTGAAAGAAAGGACCTTACGGGTTTGTATAAGGAACTGGGCGCAACTGAAGATAGCAATGAAACAAGCACCATTTGAAAGCTCTTAACGAATATTACAACATTGCTCCAAGCATAAGTCACGATGTGCAACAATTTTACGAACATACAAATGTTTCATATCGGTATTGTTACTAAGAACATTTATCGATAGAATTCATAAACACGCGCTCAATTGAATTATATGAATTATATTCTATAAATAAATTAAGTTTTTCTTATCATTTTTTTAGTTAATTGCATTTCGATACAATGCATTCAATACATTTGATTCATTTAATTAATTAGGTAGTAATTTTTTTTTTTTGAGATTTCAAGGTTTTAACAGAACTAGCGATAATCAACGTATAGATAGGTTACATCAAGATATTGTATTTTTATCATTTTTGTAAGCAATGTAGTGTTTTTCATACATTGGCCTCCATATTATTTTTTTCTAACTTACTTTCGTTTAGATTAACTGGACTCCATTGTATTTTTGGTCGATTTTTAGAATTAAATATTTGATAAAAATGATCAGGAAAGGAAGTACATACCTTGAATAAAAGGGGGAAGATGTTATGTACTTCTTTAGTATATTTTCGCAGAAGGTTAAAATTATTCATAGAATTCACTTGTTTTCACTTTTATTTAAAGGTGAAGTTTGTCTAATCATATCTACGCAGTTTTTCCAGAAGAGTGTAGTCCACAAAAAGTAAATTTTATAGAACACATTTTGTGTTGTCGCATAGCTATAAGAAGATACGTTTTGCGGAAATACAAATTAATTTTTCCATCGGAAGAATCGGAATATTGTTACTAGATTTTAACAGATGATGCCTTTGCTTTAGGTGCATAAGATAGTCAGAATAACTCACTTTCACAAAAAATGTGGGTTACGCCCTTTTGGCAAAACGTCATCGATATTATTTTTCTTGGTAATCAATTGATACAATATATTTTTTCAAAAGCAATGACATGATCATAATTAAATGATAATATTAAACATAATAAAAACAAGAAGTTTAAAATTATTTAATATAGATAATTCCAAAATACAAATGAAAATTACAACAATAAAGAATTATTATAGTAGTTTTAAACTTAAGGAATTACATTAATTTGTTACAAACTACTGAAACAAACTACTGTTACTATTTTAAATGTTAAACATGTTTATAATTTCTATTGGAAATAATAGCAACACAAATTTTAAAGCAGTAAAATTGAAATTGTACGAAAAACTATATTAATAAGATGCGTATTATTATAAATAAAGACTATAAGGAAACACTGACTTTCCTTTGAAAAATGGCACTGAAAGCTTTAACAATGCTATAATTTTAACATATATCACTTACAAATTAGTGTTAATTTTCATTGTAATTAACTAAGAAATTATATTATAACAACTAATATTACAATAAATCAATAATTAATTTAATATTCTAGTCAATTACATTAAAAGTGATTACATTCTTAAATTAAAATTTTAAATATGTCTAAAAGTGAGCTGTAATTGTAATGAACTTTTCTGATAATATTCAATGCTTATGTTAGGTGTATTTTTTATCAATATGAGATATCGTTGTTTGGTATGATCACTTTTGGAATTTAATTTCCAAAATATTTGTATGGCCTTAATTATATATCAGGCATTTTGAGAATACAAAAGTTTCGATTTTAATATTTCTTGACCATATAGTCAAGCCACTTTTGCGACATTTATCTGCATATAATTGCAGCAGAAATTTCCGTGGGAAATAATTTAATTTTTGTTCAATATTCAAGTGATATACATCCATTCAACGCATATTACATTTTAAGTTTGTACTGTTTGGTGCCATCATTTTGTTAATCTATTTTTTAAATTAATTCTGCAAATATTTAATGATTATGAACATATGACCACACTCGTTTGATATTTCACATCTCTCGAGGTGTCTCCCAAATAGAATGCAAACGCTTCGGTTTTAAATTTGTAGCATTTTATTGCATCATTTTGTTAATCTCTATTGATTTTTGAGCAAATTTTGCAAAATGTTCGATGAATACAACACCATACGACCAAACAAGAGATTTTTTTACCCAGTCTATTTTTGGTAACGATTACTAAATTGGGTTAGTAAATTACAATTACAAACGTCCATGGTTGCAGCATGATTTGAACCTGCAGCCATGAGTACTAGTAGAGTGACTGGCTCTCTCTAGGCTAACACGGCTCATCAAACAAGAGATCTTTCAAAGAATATATAAATCATCAGTTCTAAGTTTGCAGTGTTTGCTGTCAAAACGGGAAGAGTAAAAACAAATAAAGTGAAATGTGTGAATGCATCAGTTTTTAGTTTATAGTATTTGATGTCATCATTTCATCAATCTGTTAATTTTTAGCTAATTCTGCGAAATGTTCAATGAACACAACCATACAATGATATTGGAAACACATTTGGCTTAAGGATTCCAGCTATTTAACTTAATCGGTCCACTAAAGTCTAAAACAAGTGAAGCCTTAAGCATAATTTACACATATACCAATTTTTTTAATTAAGTATCATTTATCACACTTTAGTTTAAAATGTTTCAACTTATTAAACACATTTTCTAGTTACCTATTTAAAATTTTGAAATAACAATATTAAATCGCTTTAAATAGAAATATCTTATATTATCTACAGAGTCTACGCAGAGCCGAACTTTGGCGTTTTTATTTAGTACAGCAGTTTCATTAATTAGAACTTGATGGGTTCCAGACCATATCCAGATCACTAAAAAACTGGTTTAACCAGAAATGCTGTAAAAATTCATAATACTGTTAAAAAGGCATGGACAGAGTGGGCAACTAACAGATTCAAGTAAAAGGTCGGTGTTCATCGATATCTGTGGCAAAGCATCATTTTCTTTAGTCCATTTACTGCCAACTACGAGATATATCGTAGTATTTTGTTGATAAAATACACATTATGGCATCCAGGGTAAGACGTTCTTAATTTTCCTGGTGGCGAATGGGTTAAAGTATAATTATTTAGACATTGCCATGGCCAAATTTTGCTAAATTCAAATCTTGCATTAAAAATTGAGTTGCTTAATGCAGATTTTTCTAAAAAAATTAAAAATTACTTGAAATTATTAACAATATTTTTTCATACTTACTGTGAAAGGCCATGAACCTGCCAACTTTGACTTTGGCCAAGAGCATCCCAGTCGAGGGTTGACGGATTTTAAAGGAAAATTGTCTTAGGGGCCATCGCTACGTAATATTCGAAATGTTACGTGGTGTGGCTCAAGGGCGTGCATCAAGAATCGTCATTTATCAAGAAGTATGCCACAGGTGGGATGAATTCGATTACTTTGTAGAGGAGAGAACCTTTGCATTAACAGCAAAAAATTTGATAACCATTGCATCTGATGTGGTATCCCTGCAGAGTAACTCTGTAAATGAGTTGACTTATTTTTTGAATTTATACTAATTATTTTTAAAAATTATCACTATAATATTATTATACCGGGTGTCTCAAACCAGCCAGACCACCCAATTATTTCGTGAACGCGACATCTTAAAAGAGAAAACATTTTCTGGGCAAAAAAAGTTATGATTTCAATTGATGCATCAGATAGTTAGTATTAGTATGAGTTTGAACAGCGTTGTCAAGGTCAAGCAAGGTCACCTTCAATAGTTTAAATGGAATCCCCCATTTTTCTTATTGCATATTTCGGAAACTTTTCAAAACACTATAACAAAGTATTTGCGTATTAAGTACTTTTCGAGTTACGAGGTTTGAAATTTCGAGTACCGCCGGCATAAGCATTATCTAATATGACCTGCGTGGAAGTTTGTGTGCGCGCGCGCATGTGTGGGGGGATGTACATATCAAAATGTAGTCAGCGTTGTAGTGTTACATATCAAAACGTCTATAATTGAATTTCATGGTTCATTCGAAGAATTAAGTTTAAATAGCTCATTTTAAAAGATGAGATTTTCGAGAAACATTGCATAAGTTAAAACCTTATAACTTTTCTCCGAAACATTTATTTTTTACAATGTTGTGTTCACCAAATAATTGGGTGGTCCAGGTGGTCTGGAACACCATAAACTATATAATACAATTACACTTACACTTACTTCCAATACTGGTACCAATATAAGATCCAATAAGGTACCGGTTACATTCGGAAGCTTTTACCTCATCTCGCTTGATTGGTATTTTAAGCTCTTTTAAGTCCCTCCAGTTTTCCTTTGAGGTTAATTATGATAGTATTACTTATTCCAAAAAATAATTCTGAAACCAATTTGTAAGAAATAAAGGATTACATTTTTTAAAATCAACTTACCTTCTACCAACTTTGTGAATCAATAGTTCTTATATATCTAGTAGATAGGTATTAATAAACTATTTGCTACAGTATCATGGTGTTTCATCCCCAGTCTCTCGTTTGTTAGCTGAAAAGTTTTTGTGCTGAGCTTAACAGGGCCCACCTCGTGAAGGTGAGAGTGGGGTTGGGATGTAGAGGCTAGAAAATATCTTACTGATATTTTTATATTACGCATATCATCCCCATGGGCCCCAAATAATGCGATCGGTATTAATAGTCATTTATTTTCTAATTAAACTCTCATCTCTAACTAGTATGGTTATTTGGTGTGATATATATGATGGTTACGGTTATGTTATAACCAGTGGTTATAATTTATGTCCGTAAAGGTTTTCAGTCGCCAAATTTTATCGAACGCATATCTTCAAGTCGCAAAAAACCCTTGGGACTTTGATTATTTGTTGTTCAACGGTCAGTCTGATGTCTATACAGGGAGTCCCAGCGATGCTGAGCAACCTCTTAGGATCTTAGTTCCTAGGCAAAAATAAGTCGATTTGCCAAAATTGACCTTATTAGAAGAATATTCACCCATAAGAAGATTGCCGTTCTTTTAAAACAATTTCCATCACAATTAAGATAACGCACAATCAAATCCTGACCTGAGGACATTCAAATGCATTTTCCTCGGAAACTATTCGTTGCAACGAAATCTGGTAAGAGGAACTTTTGTATGCAAAACGACCCGCGGATTTACAATGTGGTAAACAAATTAAAAAAGCTAAACCCCCAAAATTAGGGCGTATAAGTTAGTAAGGGTAGTTTACTCTGATCGCCCCTAGGGTGTAATTTAAACAATTTTTAGACCAAAATAACTACCTTCCTATTAATCCTAAGAGGTTGCCCACCTTCACTGGAACACCCTGTATAATCACACCTAGGTATTTGACCTCCAAATCTTTAGTTCTTTTCTACCTGCCTTAGACTCGCCTGTTCTTTATCAATCATGCTATCATACAAAATATTCATGAGTTGATAGCTATTTTAACTCTAGTGAAATATTTTCGTAGAAAGCAGGTTCGGTTTCTCCACTCGTTTTCTTGGTTTCAGCAGCTCCCCGGGAAGTGGAAATGTGGAGTCAGCGGTGTTGCTACAAATTACCAAGCTACAAAATGAAATGAAATTTTATTTATAATGTAAACCTTATTTTTTCCTAAATAAGAATTTAATTTGTCCAATATGCATTGATATCAAACTAAATTCTTGGTTTAAAATTAAAATTTTAATTAAACCAATATAATATGTTTTGTTTGTCTATGTTTTTTGATTCTGCAGTGGTTGTTTCTATATGTGCTGTAAGTAATTAATTTTTGAACAATTTCTTCCAATCGCATTACAAGTCTTTCACTTTCATCAAAGATTATAAATATTAATTCCATTTCGTTGTTTGATTATTTGGAACGTTAAAATTATTTACAGCTCTACTATCAACACAATGCAATGCAATAATTATTTTGAGTGTTATTGATTTATTTTATCAATTGTTAGTAACGTCAGTTTTTATTATATTAGCATGAAATATCATAAAAAAAGCATGAACATTCACGTTCGTGTAACAATAAATATAGTTTATCTTGATAATTTTAGTGTTACATGTGATTTGGCAATTTCAATTTTTTTTTAATTTTTAAAATTGTTACGTTTAACCGGCAAACGTATCGATACACTTTAATTATAAGTACCGTATATAACAAAATTTTAAAAATTCTTGATGAGGCCATAAAAATATGTTGAGATAACCACTCTTATTTTAAATTATTTAAATGATTTAAGCAGTTATAGAAATTCAGCAACGGAAGATTTTAATATACAGGGTGTCCTCGGATCAAGAGTTTACCATAAATATAATAAATCAAAAACTTTATTGTATAAAAATGCACTCAATATAAAATTTTCTACTTGTTCAAAGTTTGTCTTTTTGTTTATTTTAAGACGACAAAAGTATGAGGATAACTATTCGGCAATTACAATATAGGCACTGAATAAATATCTCCAACACAATAATAATCAGCTCCATGACGTATTATTTCTGTTATATTTAACCATAATTGAGAGTTTCATATGTTTCCATGGTAATAACACGTTAACGGCGCCGTTGTAGATAACAGAAATGATACATAATAAAGCTGATTCGAGCTCATTTCCACACCACCCATGAGGTAGAGCTCCCGGCGCGTCTTTTTTATAGTGGTATCCCCCAAATAGGCCTAATCCACTTTCATATAGGTATTATTTGAACGAAACAAAAAGGAAATGTGCAATTTATTCCAATTTCTAGCAAATATTTTTTACAGTTTCTAACATTAACTTAAACTGCAGTTCTTGGAGTTTCAAAAACATTTTTCACGTTTTGGATACAATGTCGTTTAGATGCGAAATCATCATTTTGAATGTACTGTTGTATGCGGCGCTGGAAGTTCATCATTATATCAAAAAGTCAGGGACTGTGGTCTGGAGAATGAGGTGGCCACAGCACGTTTTCAAACCGGGAAATTAGACGTCCAGACAACAAGTTTCGGAACAACTAAGAAATCAAATCCGAGATGCTGATATAAACAGTGTAGTCATAGTGACATTACAAAAAGTAATGATGGACTTCCAGCGCCGCATTCAAAATGATGACTAAACGACATTGTATTCAAAACGTGAAAAAAAGTGTTGTTGAAACTGCAAGAACTGCAGTTTAAAAGATATGTGCTAGAAATTGGAATAAATTCCACTTAAAACACGCTTATTGTTTCTGCCACCACCCTATACTTCTCACAGGGTATCTTTTTTTTTTTTAATTTAGTGTCAAAACAGTCATGTAAAGTAGAAATTTTGTTAACTAATTAACACTCGACTACTCGACTAACTTAAGCCTATGTCAGACTATTAATCAGTTTGATCAAACTGAGTTAACGATCACAAGTGTTGGCAACGCTTTTTTCCCAAAAAAGCAAAGCGCGAGCAGGAAGGAAGAAAAAATGGCGGGAGTAGCGCGAAAAAGTAAAGTGTGGCGTGAAATGAACGAGTTGAATCTCAAATAAAAGTTTTGAAAGTTAGCAATTTTATTACTATCGATAACACAAGTTTGACTAAACTGCTCATACTGCATTTGTCACACCATCAAATTGATATTATCAATTTGTTAACATATTTTGATGCGACACGTCTCCCGATTGGCGGGAATTAAGTTCCAACAAAACTTACACAAACGTAAACAGAAACCAGTATGTACAAAGATAGCGGAATATCAACAAAAGATGGAAAACCCTAAACGTTTACGTCGTGCTGTTTCTTTTTATTTAAATTAACCAATCGGGTTCACAGATCGCATCAAACTATGACTAATCGAAATAGATATTTTCGCTAAAAATGAAAGAGTTTGATCAAACTGTTGTAATGACACCACGTGACGTCATCAACTCAGTTTAATCAAACTGATTCATAGTCTGACATAGTCATCAACTGCAATGCCCTACAATAATTCACAAACTTAAGCGATAGGTCTGAAGAAATTAATGATTTTAATGTTATATGGCGCAATTGATAAGTCTTGGATAGTAAAAGCATCCCCTAACGGGCTTTGATTCGGAGATGTCTCGTTTCGGTGCTGTGGAATTACAAACATTGAACAATGTGGCTAATTTACCATTGACCAACTTCTAAACTCATAACTTACGAAGTTACGAAAATTGGGCAATGGTAAATGGTAATTGGTCAATTTTAAATGCCAGATTTGATGGAAAAAGTTTATAGATTATTAATTTCTAATAATATGAAAATGAGTGTCAAAGAAATGATGGAAACAGATGCCTTCATAAAACCTTCAAGTTTACACTCGCGGTCAGCTATGTTACCTCTGTTTAGTGATTTTCATATTCAGAGTTCAGTAAGGCCTAGTATATAGGGCAATGTAATTCTTATTGGAAAAAATTTAGACAGGGATGACACTTTACTTTTACCAGCGGCTGCATATTTTTACAATAAGTAACTTTCAACAATTGAATTTTCAGGGGTCCTTAATCAATTACTATTAGAGAATAAATAATATCTTTGAAGATAGGTACGTGTTAGCCGTAAATTAAGTTCATTTGTCGTTAATATAATTATAGGCACATCACAAACATTGATTATTTAAATAATGAGCCGTTACACACACAAGCACAATAAATTTTACATTAGTCAGGTTAATTTTCAGTTGTTTGAGTACCACAAGATAAAAGTATCGTAAACTATGTAAACGACCGTTTAAAAAATATTTGTTATACTTGAATAAAGAGATTTAGGTGCTATTCATTCACTAGGTTTCTTTTAAGTATTAAACAGCTTTTAGCAATACGTTTGGCAAAATCATTTTCCGTAAGAGCAATACTGAATCCTCACTGTGAAATTCACTATAGGCGACTACCTACATACGACCGTTACCAATCCCCGTGCACCAACTTTTATCCGCTGTAGCCATTATCTCGACAGGTTCTGTTTCTATCATTTCTTTGATACCCATTTTCATATTGTTAGAGATTAATTATTTATAAACTTTTTCCATCAAATCTGGCATTTAAAATTGACCAATTTACTATTTCGTAACTTCGTAAGCTATGAGTTAGAAAGTTGGTCAACGGTAAATTGGGTCCATTCTTCAACTTTTGCAACTCCATAGTACTAAAACGAAAGATCTCCGAGACGAACCCCGTTAATAGTTGATGTTAGTACCGTTGGCACTATTACTGGAATAAATTTTGAAGAAAAATGTAGTTTTATTTCTTTGTCGTAGAACCAGATGAAACCTATATGTTATCGTTAATTATACTATTGGTCATAGGAAATGGCCATTTATGACCTCTTTGATCGGTACCGACCTATTTTATTTAAACAAATTTGCAAAAATTGCGAATTTCAGAACATTGCGTTATTTAACATTTACATCTTAATATCTCGAGAACGGAATAAGCTATCTTCATAATATTTTTTTATTGAAAGCCGCACGATAAGCGAAACTGATAGTTTAATGGAAAAATGAAATATGTCTTTTATTTTTGAAAAAAAAGAGAGATAATTCGGATATTTGTTTTCTGTGCAGTGAAATTTTTAGTGTGCGGTGAATTTTTTTTTAATGTTTGAAAATAATCCTATATATTATGCTTCGAACAAAATAAAGAGTAAACATTGAAAAAGTTTAAAAAAAAATCGAGCTTGATACGTGCTTTAGTTTTACCTTTACGAATTTTTTAATTTGACGTTCCAAATAACTCGTAGTATGTACGCTGCTAGTAGGGTTTGGCAAAGGTCGGGTAGTTTTAATTTTTAGATATTTTAGTTATTAAAAAGAAAAGGAGATTCCGTCAAATAACTCATTTTTGGCACCGTTTTTCCAGTATGGCGGTGCAAGCGGAAGTGCGCCAAGGTCGAAAGCTTGGATTTTTATTGGCATCCTAATGACTAAAACATCCAAAAATTAAAACTACCCGACCTTTTGCAGAGCAAACCCTGCCAGCAGTGCCAGCGCAACGCTCGATATATATGTACATATTTCTTTCAAAAATAAAAGACATTTTTCTTTTTTGCATTAGACTACCAGTAGCGCTCATTATGTGGCTTTCAATTTAAAAAGAAAGCTTATGAAGATAGCTTATTCCGTTATCGAGATATTACTATGTAAATGTTAAAAAAATGCAATTTTCTTAAATTCGCAATTTTTGCAAATTTTTCTAAATAAAAAAAAGTCGGTACTGGCCAAAAAGGTCGTAAATGGTCATTTCCTATGACCAATGGCATAATTAACGATAACATATACATAAGTTCCATCTGGTTCTACGCCAAAAACATTCTTTTTTCAAGAAGGAAGTGACTTTTTGGTCAAGTCTCCGATTGACCGTCATAGGTGTAAATGACAAATAATTTTGGAGTTTTTAAATGACACTCTGGAAACCAGCTCTCCTTGGTCCAAAACTAAAATGTACCATGAAAGAAGTTGAAATAATTCTATACAGGGCGTTTTATTAAAAAATATTCAATTTAACATTAGGAAAGGGCCATTAACCAGTTAACTGCGTTCGACGTGTATACACGTCAATCCAAATCTTCATTTTGGTGCGGTCGACGTGTATACACGTCGTGTAAAATAAAAAATTACCATTCGATATCAAAACTCAAAATTTCAGTAAGATGTAATACAAATGTCATTTAGTGGTATGTTTTCTTTATAATACCAGTAAGCCTGCTATAAATACAAAAAAAAAATAGGTTAAATTATTTGGTATATAAGTTATTCCCCGTACAATGTATTGTTTTTTACAAAATGAGTTGATTATTTTCCCCAATGCATCGAGTATTCTCTGTACTTTACTCGTGTATCAGGATTTCCCTGTACTTTATTTGTATATCAGGTATTCCCCGATAACAATTGCAACAAGATAAATAAAATGCGCGAACTATGAAGGTCCTTAGTAATTTTTAGTTTGTGGCAACAACGTGATACTTATAAGTTTCAAAAAAACTTTTCTTGGATTTTTTAACTATTTAATTTGTTATTATCAAAATAAAGTAAAAGGTAAATTAGTGTAAAAATTACCTAAAAAATAGTTCATTATTGCTAAATCTTATCCTCCAGATGTGTGATTCAAACAGCAATGATAACCAAGTTTTGCATAACAGAAAGCGAAGATATGTGTCTTGCTTTCCGATATCTTCTGACAAAAGTAAGAGTAGTGACTTAGAAAAGGATTTTTATAGCGGAAGCGAATCAGAAGAGGGTTTTCCTTTAATTTTTCCTGTTTAT
Organism: Rhagophthalmus giganteus; assembly: GCA_036326145.1. Classification (NCBI taxonomy): domain Eukaryota; kingdom Metazoa; phylum Arthropoda; class Insecta; order Coleoptera; family Rhagophthalmidae; genus Rhagophthalmus; species Rhagophthalmus giganteus. The sequence continues at coordinate 10,014,836 of JARFJA010000075.1, read as the reverse complement.
GAATTTTATTATTTTTTTTAACAATACCTTTTTCAACAATGAATTGTTAATTTTTTACCTAATAAAAATGAAATATTATTCGCTTTACTTTGATTTTTTCGCAAAATTTATTATGCGACCATTTGTATTGCGTTCAACGTGTATACACGTCATCGCTTGATTTTGATTACGCACGTCGTGAGGGACTTTTAAAAATAAATTCCGCAGTTAACTGGTTAATATTGAAAATACGATAAAATGTCATTAAAAAAAGTTGTTCAAAAGTAAAAACTACGTCAGTATACTACAGTGCCTGTCAAAATGATAGCACCCCCTACAAATTTTCGTTTTGCACGTGCTTCCTGACCATGGCTGACAATGTGGTGCCTCCAAATGTTTGCCAGTACTAGTACATTGTGTAAAGTGTACTGTAGTGTAAAATCAGATAAATATGTAAAGTTCTTTACAAGCTAGGGTCAAAAACGTGGGTGATTAGCTTCCATCAACTATGCTTCATTAGAAAGAGCGGAAAAAATAACATATAATGGTAACTCACTTTGTTTGATTTGATATCCAGCTGACCGAAAAATTAATCACAAACAAAATAAGCAATAAATGTTTAGCATAAAGTGGAAACTAAATTTAAGCTAATCACCCACGTTTTTGACCCTAGCTTGTAAAGAACTTTACATATTTATCTGATTTTACACTACAGTATACTTTACACAATGTACTAGTATTGGCAAACATTTGGAGGCACCACATTGTCAGCCATGGTCAGGAAGCACGTGCAAAACGAAAATTTGTAGGGGGTGCTATCATTTTGACAGGCACTGTACGTTGCGGAAAAACTACTCAACTTTGATAAATAGGTGAAACTGCGGTAGTTATACTACTCTCTTTAGTTAAAACGTCCTATCTGCAAAATTTGCGATTTTGACTTAGGAAGTTTGCCCTACCAAACACAGTGTTTTCTAAATATTGTACTTGCTTAGAATATTCTAGTCGCCTGTAAATCTGAGAAAACTAACAATTTAATTTGTCCTAAATGTAAAATATTTGCGCTATACTTAGAAAAAACGTCCTATCATACATCTGGTTAATCAAAACGTCCTATTTGAACATTATTACTACAACATCGTATCTACAATAATTTATTTAGGTAGAACATTTTTACTCGATAAAAACTTATTGACTATATGTTTATAAACTATATGTTTATGACATAGGTAATCTGTATTTTGCCTTACAATAAAATTAGTCACAATGCCCTATGATATTTTTTAAATTTTACTTTCAATTTTACAAAACGCATTAATCTCAAAACTATAATTTTGCAGATAGAACGTTTTAAGTAAGGAGGGCAGTATAGGTACCGCAGTTTTACCTATTTATCAAAGTTGAGCGGTTTTTCCGCAACATTGCATACTAACATAGCTTTTACTTTCGAATAACTTATTTTAATGACATTTTATAATATCTTCAATATTAATGGTCCTTTACGGATGTTAATTGGAATATTTTATAATAAAACACCTATCTACAGTAGTTATTTCAACTTTTTTCATGCTACATCTTACAAGGAATCGTTCAGATCACGAAAACGAGTTTTGAATTCGAATACCCCGCATCTGAAAGACCCATATGTAGAGGTTAACTCGCACCTAGAATTATCGAAATATTTGGCCGTTATAGAGCGTTAAATAGGCGATTGTTTAATACAAAATGCATATTTAACTTGATATAAAAACAGTACGGATGATTCGATCGGGATGAAACTTTCCAAATTTACTTAAGAGTAAATGGGCCGTAACCTCACAAAATTTTGAGGCAATCGATCAACAGGTTTACTTGACCAAAATGGAGCTTATTCGCCATGGACACTTATCACTCGTACCGTAGAGCGATTGACACCAACATTTTTTAAGATTATGGCCCATTTACTCATAAGTAAATCTGGAAAGTTTCATCCCGATCGAATCATCTATACTGTTTTTTTTATCAAGTTTAATATGCGTATGTATTAAACAGTCGCCTATTTAACGCCCTTTAACGGCCAAATATTTCGACGTCTCGCGATAATTTTATGTGATAATTTTATATGGATCTTTCAAATACGGAGTATGCGAATTCAAAACTTGTTTTCGCGATCTGAACGTTTATTTGTTAGTTTTGGACCAAGGAGAGTCGATCCCCATAGTATCATTTCAAAACTCCAATATTATTTGTCATTTACACCTATCGCAAAATTAATCCGGGCACACGCTGTATATTGAAAGAAATATCTGAGGATTGTACAACGTTCAAAATCAATGGATTGTTGGAAGTCCATTTTCGGAGTCTAAAACTCCTGAACTAACAACAGTAGATATGCTCTGACAAATGTAAAATGCGTCTTCTTCCGTGTCTGCTCCTGTTAGCAAATCATAAATATACATGTCGTTTTTGATGATATGGAAAATTAAAGGATGAGCTTCTTGGACATCATCTGTTAATTGAATAAGCATCGAATTCCTAAAATACTACCAGTTGCTAAACAACATCATTATGGTACATATATTGTATACCTGAAAACCTCATTTGGTAACGATCGATAAATAATTTGTTGTAGTGGCCCTTGAGATGACTCAATTAAGACGAATGTATAAATATTTTTATGCAATCAGTTAATATTACGTATTTTTGTTTGCGAAAACTTATTAATATAGACGATAAATCGCGCTGAATTATAGGTTCGATCATTTGTAAATCGTTAATGGAAATACCGGTCGTGGAGGAACAACTACCGTCGAAAACTATCCGACACATAATGGTTAGGCTATCGTGCTTAATAACACCATGATGCGGTAAATAAAATTAATGCAGAACGACCATCGACTGATCTACCTTAGATATGTGTCCCAAAACTTTGTACTCCTTCGTAAAGTTAATATACATTTCATGAAAAACTGAATTTGCTAATCATCTTTTTTCTAATGATAAAAAACAGTTTTCGACTTGCGCTCTTGAATATTCTAATGCATCTAATGAGTGATGTAAAGGAACTGATACAACAAAACTACCTCTTTTATTGGGTCTCGAGGTCCTTAGAAAGTGAACTTCACAGACCTGTTCTTCTTATGATGATTGTATTGGTGTGGAATAACGATTCTCCATTTTCTCAAAATTTAGCTATTTTCTGAGAAAGGTCTGATCAGCAATATTAAAAACTGTATGCGATGCAATAGTTGATTTAGGATTGATGACTACCGGTACCACGTACTCAAATTGTGCGGAATGACGAAGCTGATGATCGGTTTTATTTTGGTTTTGAAAGATATTTCAAAATACGTCTATGCCTAGCAAAAGATCGAATGTTACGACAAAGTATTATTGAAAAAGTAAATTAACAGTCTGTATGAGTCAACCACGTTGTTATCGTTAAAAAGAAAAATAATACGTTAAGGGTATGTTTAGATCCGCGTTATTTCAATCAGTTTACAATTAGAGAAAATATGGAATTACCAACAATTGAAAATTAAGTAATTCACGCTATTTTACAATAATAGATGGTAATAGAGGATTTTGTCAGTTAAACCTGCTAAAGCAAGTTCCAAATTATGTACTTTTTCTACTCCCTTTGGTAATTATTGATATAAAAGACTTCTATTTGATTTAACTATATCCACAAAGGTTTTTTAAAAGCGAACAAAAATAATTTTAAAAATGTTTAAAGTTTCCTTTTATGTACATGATCTTGTTGTTTTTGGTGACTCAGTTACTCAAAATAATTCAAGATTAGAAAAAGTATTAAAAACCGCAAAAAAGAATAATAAGTATTATAAATTTAATAAAGAAAAGTTGATTTGTAAAGGTGAAAAAGATTTAGAGATTTCTATGTTTAACAAATTACTTGTCTAAATTTATAACAAATTATTTAACAGTTGTCGCACAATTAAGAGTATTGCTTAAAAAATATTTTATATTTACTTGAGTATTCATTCATGAAAATACTTTTAAGAAAATTATAGAGTTGATAACAAATGTTCCCAGTTTTACAATGTTTAATTTTTAACAAATTTTAAAATGCATTTTATTTGAGGTAAGAAAAATATGATAATTAAAGGGTACCTGATAAAAGGGCGTTGTTGACCTCGCTGGAACGGCTGATGCTCTCTTGAAGCTTGTTTTTTACAGCTGTCGGGTCGCGTATTGATACGTTCTAAGCTAGATGCACTTGTTAACTTGCTTGTTTGATTCAGTTGTTTGCTTGTTCACAATATTGTTTTGTAACTATATAGTTATTGCTTCGAATTAAACTTTAGGCATTGGTTTGTCTAAAACAAGCATAGTTGAAGCCACAGGACCTATCATTCAATCCAGAATTAATAACATCTCAGTCACACTCACGTTTCTTGTAATTCCCAGAATCACTGAAAATATTCCTTCGGTTAACATTTAAGTAAACCACTTACCTGAAAACATAGTGTTAGATGACCCGTATTTTTACAAAACACAGAAAATAGATCTAGACGTATTTTGGAATGCCCATCAAAACCAAAGTAAAATCGATTGTCCGTTTCTTTATTCCACTCAATTGGGATACATAGTATTTGGAGGTCATTAACCCCAAGTTAACCATTGCATTACATGCAGTTTTTACCATTGCCGTATCAGAAGTTTTTCAGCAGATAGTTAAATTCTGGCAAATGGAGAATTGTTGTTCCACTTCAATACAAGTATCAAAAGAAGAGCAGCCCGTCAGGCTCACTTTCTAAAAACCACGAGATGCAATAAAGAAGGTTCTTTTCTTGTACCAATTCCTTTACGTCAATCATTAAACGTATTAAGAGATTCAAGAGCGCAAGCCATAAAACGTTTTTTATCATTAGAAAAAAGATTATTATCAAATTCAGTTTTATACGAAATGTATATCAACTTCATGAAGGAGCACGAAGCTTTGGGGTACATGTCCAAGGTAGATGAATCGATGGTCGTTTCGCATTCATTTTATTTACTATATCCTGGTGTTATCAAGCCCGTTAGTCTAATCACTAAGTGTCGGGTAATTTTCGGCGGTAGTTGTTTCTCCACTACCAGTATTTCCATTAACGATTTGCAAATGATCGAACCTATAATTCAGGACGAGTCATTGTCTATATTAATAAATTTCCGCAAACATAAATACGTAATATTAGCTGATTGCGCAAAAATTTTGCGCAAGATTTGTCTTAATTGAGCCATCCCAATGGCCCCTACCTCAAATGATTTGTCGACCATCACCAAATGAGATTTTTCAAGTATAGTACAATTTATGTATCATAACGATGTGGTTTAGACACTAGTTGTTTTTTGAGCAATTCGATGCTTATTTTGATTAGCAGATGATGTCCAAGAAGCTTATCCTTTAATTTTCCGTATCATCAAAAACGACATGTAGAGTGATGATTTGCTAACAGGAGCAGACACGGAAGAAGACGCATCTTACATTTGTCGGAGCATATCTACTGTTGTTAGTTCAGGAGTTTTTAGACTCCGAAAATGGGCTTCCAACAATCCATTGATTTTGAACGTTGTACAATCCTCAGATATTTCTTTCAATATATTTATTAAAATTTGACACAAACGATAGCACCAAGGTCTTAGGTTTGTCTTGGTCCTGCAACTCAGATAAATTATTGTACAGAATCAATATCGCCAATCAATCAAACAGGATATTACCCAAAAGTCCCATATTATCCACCCGCAGCATTTGACCCTGTAGATCTCATCAGTCCGTGTACAATTACTGCAAAGATTGTCGTGCAGCAATTTTGGCTACAGAAAGTGAAGTGGAATAAAACCATTTCATCAGACCTATCGCTCTTTCAGAATGATTGCATGACGTTGTCCACTTTAAATCAATTGCGAATTAACAGAAAAATCAGTTATGTATAGCCCTGGATACGTTATGACACGTATACTGAACGTTTACAGTGATTGTTTTGTTTTATACAGATTACAAATAAATCACGTAAAAAGTAAAAGCTTACAAATAAAACATGTATTACCGTTTTTAATGATGCTTGTCGAAGAATAAGTACAAATACATAACACATTCAATTTGCGATGCGTTAAGTCGCATATGGCGCTTGTATTTATCTTCATTCCATAAGTAATTTTCTTATATTGATTTAAGAAAATATTCTTACACTAGCAGGTATGGTAAACGAAACAAACAGAAGTAGATAACAATTGGCAGCCTTGAAAATTAATGTAATTAGTATAATACTATTGACAAATGTTTCAAAATTTCGCCTAAAAATCGTTAATAAAATATCGGCCTTTCTAAAAAAATAATTACCCTAAATCTCTAATTTTAAATATACATAAGTAGATAATTAAAAAGTGTGCCGATTTATTTTATAATAATAATTCCTTTAACCCTTTCACTGCCGATATTTTTTATTATTTCACTCGACCCAGGAACAAAAAATAAGCTAAAATTAGTTTAAAAATATGCTTAGGTATCTAACATAAGACTATAATTTTTAATACATACGAAATATATGGATTGCAATTCAAATATATTTCAAAAATTTGATTTATTGAAAAATTTATCGTATTTTATAATAAAAAAAAATAAAAATTGAACATTGGCAATATGTAAGTTGTTTTGACATACATTTATTGATACACACAGTACAAGCTTGATAATCCGGCATTATAAAATATTTCCTTATGCCGGATTACTGGATGTTACATAGAAAAAAATACGTGTATTAAAATAAAACGATCCGGGCCTTCCGCAAACCACTCTTCAATACCTTGTTCTGTCAACTATGTTTGTCGATTTTGGAACATCTGCTTTAGTTCTGCGAGTGGTAACTCATCTTCTGGATTCCATTCGTATTCCTGTTTAACGATGGCCTATTCCATGCTTCATTCACGGTAAATGGCGCATCTTTCAAGTTCATTTCTTGCAATGTTTTTACTGACATCGTCCTTTCGGATAACAACATTCATCAGGATTTTCTTTTTATCGTTAGTCTGATCCATAGGCCGAATTAAAGGCGTACAATTAGGCGACAGAAATGTTTGTACTAGACCGTCTCTTGAAGCTAATTCATCGTTTGGCCCATGCGCATGTGCGTTATCCAACACGAGATAGGCGTTCGGCGAATGATTCTTACTTTTTAAGAATGGCCGTTCTTCAGACACAAAATCATTCTGAAATGACTCCGTGGATTGACCAGACAAAGCTGGGGAAACAAAAGGACCGTTTGTGACAGTTCTTTAGTTACCTATGCCTTCTTCTGGTTTTTATTCAGGGTGTTTCCAAACCTATGATCTTATTTTTAAGGGGTGGTTTTACAGACCAAACTATGGCAATAGACAGTAAAACACCTAACTAAAAGTTGGATAATAAAAAAGTTATGAACTGTTATAATTCCGAACATGTTTGGGCATTCTGATACATCAGCTGGGTACCTGCATAACGGAAATCTGTATCTGTTTATTTTGCATGACGTCTAGCGTTAATGACCAACTGACGCTGGGTATTATTTTTCATATTTGTCAGCACTTTTCATACTGTTGACAAGTTATAATACCTGATTTCTCCTATTGCAACACAGTAGATATTATGAGGTGGTTGTGAGTGTACGCAATTCAAAATCGCGATGGCCTATCACTATTCAAATAATGAATTAGTAGATATGTTGTTAATTTATGGAGAAGCATTGCAACAAAATGCGGCTGCTGCACGGACACCTACACATCGACAATTCATTGTTCTCGCGCAACGTGGTCGAGAGACTCGTGACTTGCATCCACATCGAGGACGTGATGGAGGACCTGGTCGAGCCCGGCGAATGTTAGAGACCGAGGAGTTAATATTAGACCTGGTGCATGACAACTCGTCCACTAGTACTCGCCAAATTTTTCGGCAAGTAAACGTTTCACATTCCACTGTATGGCGAACATTGCATGAAGAGCACCTCTATCCATACCACGTGCAACGTGTACACGCACACCCAAACCTGGTGATCATCTTCGACGCGTTGAGTTTTGTTCATGGTTTGTAAGACACCATGATGTAATTTCTGACTTCTCCTCAATTGTCTTAGTGACCGACGAAACAACGTTTACAAACAATGGAATACACAACACCCACAATACTCATATCTGGAGTATCAATAACCCACATGCTGTACGTCGGGCGCACTTCCAGCAAAGATTTTCCGTAAACGTCTGGGCCAGTCTTGTCATCTTATTGGTCCCTATGTGTTGCCACCTCGCTTAAGAGGGGGGTTCCATAAGCGAGAATCAACAGATACGATACTAAAAAACTATTAAATTTTATTAAAAAAATTTAATTGATAATAAACACTAATTCAATTAGCTAGTTGCTCCTTATATTTTTATCCTAAAAAAGTTAAAGGAACAGTTTTGCTAAGTTGTACACATGCTTCCGAATACTTCAAATTATAAGATATTTAGCTACTATATGACTAAAATATTATAAGGAGCAACTAGAAGAAGGTTCAATGAATACGTATACGAAAGTACAGGGTGTAATTGTTGCTAGAATTCGTAAACCGTTTCTTGAAAAATCGTCATTTTCAAGTATAAAACTATCTTACAGATAGCTACTTGATTTCGAAGAATTTGTCTAACAAAATTGTCCAACTATTATTGAATAGATGGTGCTGAAAAAATATTATAGTGGTATTTTTGTTTATTTGCCGGCTGATTCGTGATCATTAATCTTCCGTATGATAAACAAACATCAAACTGCATAGATGGCATATTTCGTTATGAAATATTTATATTCAACGTACCTATACCGAAAATGAACTCGTAATTCTTATTACGAAATCTTAAACTAAAATCAAAATTTAACTCCTGTATTTTCTTATACTCTAAATAGTGAAATTCCAACCATTTCTACAAATGTGTACGTGATTTATAATATTGTATTAAAAGGTCTAATTTCAAAATTACAATTAAAATTAAGTATGTATGTAGGTACATTTGCCATACCTACAGTTTTATTTATTTACAAGTTTTCATTCTATAAAATATAGAATATCATTCGATTTGTTTTTCGATAGTAAGCATAATTATTTTGCATTTCGACGTGTTGTTGTTTATGATTTCTGTGAATTACTGAGAATTATTTTTCCCAAAAATAAGTAGATATGTATACATACGTTATTCGCGATAGGTCCCAACACGTCATCAATAAAACCTTGTATTTTTACAGTACTAATAGATTTTAGTCTATTTTGCCAAGACGGCGAATTACAAGTTGAAAAAAAAAGAAAATATACAGTTAAAGTAGTGAAAGGGGATTATGCGCCTTTAATGAATTTATTAATAAAAACACTCGAAAAAGCTTTACCTTTTGCAAACCAAACAGAGTCGTGCATGTTACAGTCGTACGTACAATCATTTAAAACTGGTTCCATAAACGATCATAAACGAGGATCGCGCCTATGCATCCAAAATAAAAATCCAACAATCGAAACTAGTATGGGATTTATCAAAACGTACCGAGATCCCGCAGGCGTTCGTGGAGAATTTGAAGCATTTGTGGCCATCGTGAATCGTTCCATATCAGAAACATATACGGTCTTAATTAATCAGGCAGAAAAATTTTTGGCCCAACTGCCGTGGCTTAAAGAATTTGAAAAGGACATTTTTGTTAGACCTGATTTTACGTTGTTTGACATATTAACTTTTGCCGGCAGTGGAATCCCTGTCGACATTAATATTCCTAATTATGAAGATGTCAGACAAACTGAAGGTTTTAAACATTTATATTTGCATAATGTTACACCTGCAAGTTATCAATATTCACGAATATCATTTCTTTGTAACGAAGATATTCGTTTATTGCAGAAGTGGATAATTCCGGCTTTCGAATTACAAGTAGGTTTACGCGAATTACTGGGCCGCGGTTCTGGAAAATTATTTCGCCGAGAAATAGACGGAAGTACAAATTTTCCTTCACTTCTCTTAAATCCAGTGACAGGCGAATATATTACACTCTTTTATCGCCATGGAGACACGTACGATTCGCGTTTTGAATCGATTGGTTTGGCATATGAAGAATGTCGTATCGAAGCTGTAGGTCTCTACTTGAGCTTAGATCGTTCGATCTTAGAAATCTTCGGTCATGTTGGTAGTGACGCATACGATGTTAAATATGTTAATTGGATGTCGTTAGTATGGAATGCAGTACGAAGAGATTTGATAATGTGGAAACCGGGTCGTGGATGGTTACAAGCTCACGCGCAAGCCAGATTTGCGTTAACGAAAGTATTGATGCAAGTTGGAGTGGTCGAAATTTTGCAGCCTCAAGAAAACAATTTCCTGATAGTTTTAAACAGGGGAGCGATACAAGGGACAGGGCGTAACACCATATCCGAACTTTTGGTGAAAATCCAAACCTATAAGTCCATCGGAGACGCAGTTTCGGCCAAGAAACTGTTTATGAATTTATCCAAAGTGGACGAACCTTGGTTAAGTTGGCGTGCCATCGTATTGGCACATGCACGTTTAAATTTTTTGATGCAACCAAACACCATATGTGTGGACGATAATGTTATATTAAAAACTTACAATTCTAATTTAGACGGTTTTATTCGATCATGGGTAGAACGATTTCCAAATTCTGATTCATTATATTCCATTTTAATAAATTTAGCGTGGTTAGATTTTAAATATTAAAATAATATGATTATAAAATTAATGTATAAATTGCCAAATATATATTCAGTACAAGTCCCGAATACCGCCGAAAACGGGCTTGTAGGGGAATGACTTTCTTGGAACTGTTGTTCCCCCACTACTGTCGCGCTCGAGCCTCTTGTTTATTCGAATTCATCGTTCTCAATACCGCCACGCGAAGAACGTTCAATTGTTGTTGAAAAAGCAGTCAGAACGCCCGACTTCGTTGTTAGTGGAGTGAAATAAATCAAAGAAGTCTGATCAACTAAGAAAAGTAAAAAATTTAATATCAAGTAGTAACAAAAGTGCATACATTTTCCCAACTCGACAAATAATAAGTACGCAGTAAGTATTCTTTTTATGTACATATCAATAATGTTTTACACGCTCTTAATATAAACATAACTTCTTAAACAAATCGATTTGATGTGAATCGTTTAAAATTATAGTTATGGACGAGGTTATGAATTCTCTCGAGAAGAAAACAAAAAATAGAAAATATAAAAATATTTCGTGTGGAACATCAGACATGACAGAAAAGTCTGGGAATAACAGGAGTATCCTAGGAGACATTTCGAATAAGCCGATACTAAAACGTATAAGATATACGTATCAAGAGAAATGCAAAATTTTAAACGAGGCATCACACCAGCCCAAAGACATGATCTGCAAAAAATATGGCATAGGTGAACGCACTTTAAGGGACTGGAAGCAAAACAAGAGTCAGATAATAGAGACAGCAAAAATGTCCAATTTTAAAAATAGTAGAAAAAAAAATAGCTGCGGTGAATTGGACAAAGGAGTTTACAATTTTTTACTACATTCCCAAATCAATGGGACACCAGTTTCCGGAACACTTTTAAAAAATAAAGCTCTACAAATCCATCGAGAGTTGCAATTACCTAAGCCATTCAAGGCGAGCGACGGTTGGCTCAATAAGTTCAAGAAGAGGAAGGAAATTCGTTGTTTGAAATTGACAGGTTTGGATCTTATGAAAATTAATTAATTCATGAAGTTATAAATTTTCTCATGAAGAATTTCTATCTATTCTTTTTTCAAGTATTCAATTTCTATCACTCTTTCTTAAAAGATCAGTGAATTATAATTATATTCATACAATATAGTAATATACACTGAGAAAAAATCTAGATACAGATAGCAGAACCTTTTTTTGTTTTCTTAATAGATTAATGTTAGTGATACTATCTAGAGCAATGATTTTAGTTCTTTATACTCTTGAAAAATCGTAGACATATATGATTGTTATTAACAATATATCAGTATATTCTATTATCCATCTTAAAGAAGCCTATGCTTTGATATGACATTCATCAAAGACAAAATTTTTTCAAATTATATTTTTTGAGTCAACTCCTTTAATTTTTAAGCTAGCCTCATGAAACAAGTCCCATATGGTTTGAATTAAAAATTAGAAGTTGAAAAACTCTTCATTACATAGATACTTCTGTAGATTCTTCTATTCGCTTGAACAATCTTGTATTCATAAGTCAAATTCTCAATATGCAAGATATTTGAAGTGAAGAATGGAATCTTCAAATATATACCCATATTATGTCGAGTTATTCTACTCCTAATTTCCAATTTATACTCTATAAAACTTGTTTCATCAGGATAATTTAAAAATAGTGAATCTCTTCATTTTCATAAGCTTTTGATTTGATTTTGATTTTTTCAGATATCTTTTGATTCATGATATTTTGTAATTGAGAATTGAGCTTCATTTTAATAGTATTAGTTTAGAGGAACAAAAAAAAACAACAATTTTGAAGAATTAGTAGATAAAAATCCATTAGATAGTGCATTCTATAGTCTATATAATATGAAAATGGCTTCGACTAACCATTTTTCAATTAATAAGTAAAAACAAGAACCTGGCATGGCATGATTGAATTTACATACTTATTTTTATGAGATATATGTTATGAAATAGTGAGATGTTAACTTATCATCATTTCTTAGAAAAAAAAGTTAATGTCACTATTACAGATAAATACCACTTTGAAAACATATCAAATGAGTTTTTTATTTGTTAAAGGTGAAAAACTTTCCGCAAATTTTCCTGCAGCCGAAGAATTTAAAATGGAGTTGAAGAAAATTATGGCAACAAAACAATTAGATCGTGCGCAAGTATTCAATTTCGATGAAACTTGTTTATTGATGAAGCAACTGCCAAGTCGAACTCTTGCTCCAAAATCAGGATCCTCAGTGCCAGGACTTAAAAAAAATCTCGAAAAAGTTACAGTTGGAGCCTGCTGCAATGCTGACGGATCGTTGAAGCTTCCATTAGTTGTTATAGGCAAGGCAAAAAAACCACGTTTCTGAAGAATGTCAACCAAAATTCACTGCCCGTTTTCTACCGAAATCAGTCGAGCGCTTGGGTTGATAAAACCATTTTCGAAGAGTGGTTTAAAGCTCAGTTTGTACCGCTGGTGAAAACTTTTCTGCTTTCTCGAAACCTTCCACTTCGTGCTGTACTATTCGTTGACAATTGTAAGGCTCACAAATACCTTAAAATTGACGATTTAGAGAGGACAACATCACTAATTCAGCCATTAGATCAAGGCATCTTGCAAGAATTCAAATTGAATTATCAACATCACCTAGTCGATGCGATTCTAGATGCAAAACACAAGAATATTTCTATATTTGACTTCTTGAAGACCGTTTTTATCAAGGAAGTGATTTTTTGGAGTGCAGAGTCATGGGATTCTGTAAAATCGTCAATAATTTCCAAATGTTGGAAAAAACTCTGGCCCTGCGACACTCGAGATGCTGAAACACAGACTGATGAAAATACTTCGCTGCCTGATTACGTTGCTCTGGATTCAGCTGTCGGTGCTGAAGCATCACCGGAGACATCTAACGAAAATCGTATATCGCTTTTGCTTCAATCTCTTCGTAAAGTCGAAGGATATGAATTAGTCGACAGAAAAACCATAATTGATTGGTTATCGAACCAACAATCAGGTGAAATATTTAACATAAAGAAATCTAATAATCGAATAACAAAAAATAATTAAATTATTTACAGGTATCCTAGAGCATTGGACAGATAGCGAAATAAGGGATCAAGCCAGAGCTACACAAGGAAGTTGTGAATCAAACAAAGCTGAAGATATGGCTTCAATATCGGAGATTCGAAAAATTGCTAACGATATTCAATTCGAATTCGTATCAACCTCCTACGCTATCCTTGATTTGTGAATTACTTATAGAAATGATACTATAAAAAATATTACTTTATAAGAGAAAGATTAAAGTTTTATATTTTTTATATTATGAATATCAATAAAATTTTAAAAAGTTATTTTATGAAATTAAATGATATTACATGTGTCAATTCCTCAGATTTTCCTTCATAAAAAGAAATTGACTTGGTATTATTAAATCTTTAAATGAGATTACTTTATATTAATATTGATTGATTATTGTAGAAACAAAAATTTTTAATTTTTAAAACTTTTTGAAAATGAAAAATAAGTTACAGTTTTGAAACAGTTCCATCAAAAATAAAGTGAGCAACGTAATGCTCCATAAGATACGCAAATAGCTGGATATTAAAACTTTTCATATTTATTATTATGAACATAATTATGCACAGCGAACAGCTCGAAAAAAATTTTTTTATCAATAGTTATTCTACGATTCTTGTACGTTCTTCTCGTGGCGGTATTGAGAACGTTCAATCCGAAATTTATGCGAGTAGGGGAGAGCGCAGTGGTGGGGGTAGCGCTCGAGCTCGGATGAGGATTAACGGCGGTATTGGGAGCGGCGGTGTTGGGGACTTATACTGTTATTTCAAAATTAATTTGAGATTTTATCAAACTGAATAATGTTTACTTCCCTTTTAACGAATCTTAAGCTAGTTTCAAAAATATTTACTGCCTTACACAAAAGATATGTTTCGGAATTGCGGGTACAATAATACAAATTTGCGTATTTGCAGGTAAAGACACTTCTGGGGTTGTAAAACAAATTAGGATTACAAATTACCAGATTACCAAAAAACCAGATGCTGCATCTATTTTATTTCTTGTTTTCGTAATTATGGTAAATCTTTCACGTCTACAACCGTATACTAGTACTGGGATTATGAGCATTAGGATACGATTGCGACCCTGGTATACTGACTTGCTTATTTATTGTATGTAAAATTCCATATCGGCACGTGACGTTTGGCAGTGTGTCCCCACCTTTAGAGTTCCCATTAAGAGGGGGGTTTGATAAGCGAGAATCAACAGATGTCGCTATGGTAGATTCACTTCAAGAATAAATAATTATAAACGCTAGCAAAGTTTACAACGTAAACATAACTAAATTAGATGCCAATGCATCAATGAAAAAGCGCACTCTGTAGAAACTATTTAGTACAAGAAAACAAGAATTAACATTTAAATAGCTGATGCCAAAATCGCGCCATCTTACGATTAAACCGTTTGATATTAATTAAAATAATTAGAAAAATACTTCTGTGGCGTTACTAGCGGAAACATGGTAGAAGCTGATTTTTCCAGCCCTCTTAACAGATCCTGACTACTTGTTTTTGCGCAATAATCTCCCTGAACTTTTAGAGGATATTCCGTTGGATGTGTGTATGCGAATGTGGTTTATGCACGATGGTACCAGATTTAAATCCGGTAGATTTTTATTTATGGGGCCATATGAAGACAGTAGTATTCGTAATAGAAGTTGTTAATATACGCGATCTTCATAACCGTGTAGAAGCAACTTCGCAAAAATTCGACAAAGCGTGGGTTTAACGACGTATGCTGATTCATGGATACGCCGAGCTCAACTATGCCTTCAAGTACGCGGTGTTAACTTTGAATATTTATTATAAATAGTTAGATACCAGTGACTATAAAACTGTTTTGTGCCAAAATTTGGAACATTCATAACTTTGTTATTATGCAACTTTTATTAAGGTATGTTAACGTCTAACGTTATCTTTTGTCTTGTAAAACCACCCCTTTCAAATAAGATCCTATGTTTGAAAACACCCTGTATAAGAGTGGCAGATTCACATTTTTAAATGCACTAGAATTCTTCGCTTTTCCTATAAACAGAGCTCGAATTTACGAGTTTATGCACAAGGCATAATTGTGACCCTGTCTTTGGACTCTTTTCAGCTAGGCAATAGCTACGGAAATAAGAATGTCAATTCATCAATTAGACATAAAAACAGCATATTTAAATGGAGAGATGGACACGGTTGTTTATATGGAAAAACCGGATTTCTTAGAAGAATCTCTAAATAAGATTATCAAGGAAGAAACGAACCTTCATCTAACGGAAAGAGCCAAAATAATGTTGGAAAGGCTAAAACGTAAGAATCAAGTTTGTTTGCTTAAAAAGTCATTATACGGTTTGAAGCAGGCCGGGCGACAATGGCACGCAAAGTTTGATTAAATTTTGCGAAGCATTGGGTTAACACCGACTCACGCGGATCCTTGTGTATATGTATACAAGAAAATACGGAAATTAACATTAGTATTTGTGTACGTCGATGACGTTCTTATAGCATCTACGGATAACAGAGTAATACGTGAAATTAAAGGAGAGCTTAGTAAAAGGCTTATTCTAAAGGATCTTGGGCCGGCGACATACTGCCTGGGAATCGAGATTAAAAGGGAAGAAAACAAATCTACATTATCTCAATCGGGATACATCCGAGAAATTCTAAAGAGAATGAGAATGGAAGATTGCAAACCTGCGAGTACCCCTATCGCTTCAACTGGTAAAATTACAACTGAAAATGTTGGCAAAAATGACGAAGATAAGAAAAATTACCCCTTTAGGGAATTAATAGGTGCTCTTATGTATTTAGCTGTGGGAACACGTCCAGATATAGCTCACGCAGTTAATGCTCTAAGTCAATTTAATAACAATTTTGGAAAAACACAATGGAGAGCGGCGTTTCAAGACAAGAACTTAGTTGTATTATTAGAAAGATGGTTTTATTTATCAATCACACAATATGACGTGCTCTCGTTATTCGAGAATAATACATTCTCTTCTATGCCGCCTACACCTATCAATCCAATATGTAACTTTTAATGTGTTTGTAAATACTTCGAAACCGAATTTGAGGGACGTTATGGTGCAAAGGTGTTGCTATATAACTTTTTAGAGTGTTCACAGTTACCAGAAGTAATAACTTATGGCAACGCTTATCACTACGAAAGATGGTAATCTCCTAAAATAAGAGCCGCAACTGCAACGCTCTTTATAGTATAATACCTATAAGAACAACACTTAAATATTATAACGTTGCAATTAATTATTTATAACTGGTAGCTTATAATAATGTTCTATTGAAGCAGAAAGAGGGTGGGGTGTCATACTTCCATTTAGTACAAACAGTAAGCGATGTGGAATAATTAAAATTAGAGATTACGTTTTGGAAGATGTCCAGTTGGACAAGACTCCAAGATAGGTTGTCTCTTATCGCCTAAAGTAGATATTGGTGCTAGACCTTGTTGAAAGCCTGCAAGACGTCAAGGAAAACAACGATGGTTACTGCTTTATAAATGTAACCTTCAGTATTCTCGACGACGCCAAGGAGCTAATGAGTCAGTTGTGTTTTCAGAAACATCAGAAATCTTCGTAAAATTATATATTCCACCAGCTTTTTCAAACAAGAAAGAAGAGTTGTGCCCGAAGAATACATTACAGAGTTTAGTGGCAGAGCAAGTCCCAATCAAGATTGTAAAGGTTTTAAAAACTACTGTTAAATAACTGTTAACTTAAATGGGTTACTCCAACGTTATGTCTTTGCTACCACTCAACTCTGTAATGTGTGCACCCGGTCTCATGAAGCAATAAACCTGAAACTTCGTTCAAGTTTATTCAGTTTTTGGCATCATCAAACAATCAACAATTGTCCATGTGACTGGGAAGTGTCGATGATGTCTACGATAGCTGCGCGACCTTTGGGTGTTAAAAACTTTAAGCCTTTATTGGTTTTCTAATTTTTAAATGAAGAAGCTAAGAGTTTTCCCCGATATAATGAGATTTCAGTGCTATTTTTGAATTTTTGCTATTACTTTTTAAATTTTACTTATTATTTGATATCGATTTTTGACGTATTACGGGCGGAACTATAGAATTTCGATACCCCTACCGCGAGCAAAACTTTGACGTTACCATTTTATACGATACATCATTAAAAATTATTACTGTAATTAGTATTGCTTAATATTTCAAAAAGCACAACTTGTTCGTCAAAACAGACATAAAAAATTAGGTATGTTAAAAACCAAAAAAAAAAAGTGAGACAGGGGCGCATCCTGAATCCGCTTCTTTTTTTAACAGTGTTGGATGAAAGGAAAACAGGTTTATTACAAATTCGATTCTTAATAAACACTTACTTATTTACAAGAAATGTCACAAGACTGCAGTTAAGAATTAACTAAAATCATTGTTTTTGAGGTGGATTTAACGTCCGTCTCTGAAATTTAGACAGAGAATGTTGCACCAACGCTTATTGGAATTTTTTTAACAGCTATTGTTCAATAATCACTTAACTGCCTGTCGATTTTTAATCTTTATGTTGGGTTTTGCCAGGACGTCTACTATACCCATGATATAATAACTACTAAAGGTAGGATATGGAGGTGGATCTGCGCATATTGTTTGACGTCACTCGTGAGTAAATAAGACCGTCAAACATTTTCCGAATACCGATCTCATCATAAACATGAGGTGCAACACTGACAACCAATGTAAAAATTTTGACAGAAAAACTGCTTTTTTTGTGCTTTCCTCGCAATAAACCTAAATTAAGGTTAAAGCGGATTCATTTGTGTTACCTATCAGACAAATCCAGTGTTAACAATTAAAGAATTTGTTCGAAATATTTTAAAAATGACGATTTTGAGAGAAATTGGAAATACGAACTATCCTACATGGCCATAATTTCTACTATTTTTAAATTTCTACACGTATGCTGCGTGCTATTACTGATAAATGACGACACTGCGCGGAGTTGAACGTGTTTAGCCACTCGAATATCTTACTTTGTATAGTTATTATACGATGTACTATACTTATTAACACAGTTGAAGGCTGGGAGATTTTATTTACAGACATATCTAAACCGTGAGCATAGACGTTTTTATCGCATCTGCATAAGGCCCCGCCCCGCACAATGCTACGGTGAACGTCTAGTAACAATCTTATAGTTCTACCTCCAGCACTCTTGCTCATAAAAGTAGTAACTCACACATTAGATAATGCTGAATTATCAGTTTGGATTAAAAAATCATTTTCATAAAAATATATAATTTTATTTATTATGATCAAGTTTATTGCTACAAATTTTTATTAAAATCTTAGAAATTTTATGGTAAATTATTAAATTTTAGGAATGGGGTCCTTGGAATTTGAAAAGGTTCAGAGTAACATGAATAGTGTAATCATACAAATATTGCTTGGGTGGAACAGAATCCAAGAAACAACTGTATTAGCGCTTCCCTAGTAAATGAACGGTTGCGAGTTCGAATTTCGCTTAAACTACGAATATTTGTGGACAAACAGGGGTCATTATTTATCAATAAAAAAGAACAAAATTAACTGTCAGCGTTTAAAACAGGAAAATATGAGTTTTATGGGTTTTTATCTGGTTTTATAAGAATGGAGAACGAGCCATTTACTCAGAATATACCACAGAAATGTAAATGGTTAATACATTCCGTGTAGAGCCGTTTTTGAACAAGAGGCCGCGTATATCGTTGACGATATACGGTACAGCGTTTGATAATTATGTAAAAATCAAAATTATACAGCTATAGTAATACCAATAGGGTAAACCGGGTAAATACGCCTCAGTAGGGAAAACGCCCTACCTGTAATAGTACAGCCATCTTTGGCGAGATAGTGTTACGAGCATCAAAAGCCAGTATGTTTTATGTATTACGCATCGTGCATATGTATCTAACAAACTTGTTGTCGTTTGGTTTGGTGAAAATAAATAAATACTGCAGTCGGCTGTAAATTGAAACCTACAAAATTTATTGGTAAGTATCTTTTAAAAAGAATTTCTCGCAAACGTAGCTAGATATTGTAAATTTGAAAACGGTGAATTATATTAAGTTCCTTAACCTAAAATTCGCCATGTTTTCAACTCTGTACCGTGTCCACGAAATGTGTAACGATAGTGGGGCGTTTTACACATGTGATTGGAAAAATCGCCTCGCAATTTTTGGGGTAATAGGCCTCACTAAATTATGCAATTTTATTTGCAGAAAATGGGTAAAATTTATGTACGAAAAACAACTAGAGCTAGTTTTAGTCAAAATGCTTTAGTAGAAGTCATGAATAAAGTTAATTCACATGAGATGGGAGTAAATGAAGCTAGCCGTGAATACGGAATTTCCTCCAGAACCCTAAGAAGACATCTAAAAAGTGGAAGTTCGATTGTAAGATTAGGCCGAGGGCCGAAATTAGGACAGGAGCACGAGAAAAGACTTGTTACACATATTAAATCCCTAGAAAAAATTGGTTTTGCTCCCGATACCACAGCAGTGAAAACTATAGCTTATAAGTTTGCAGAAAAACTACAAATCAAACAAAGATTTTTAAAAGTTCATGAAAGAGCTGGAGATGAATGGTTTAGAAAGATTTTTAGAAAGAAATAAAGAATTAAGCATTCGAAAATCCGAAGGTTTATCTGTAGCTAGAGCAAAGGGAATGAATAGGAAGGAGGTAGACGATTTCTTTACTTTACTTCAAGAAATTCTTACAAATAATGATTTGTTTGATAAGCCCGGACAAATATATAATGTCGACGAGACAGGGATATAAATAAACAACAAACCAGGTAAAGTAGTCGCTACCAAAGGTGCGAAAGATGTTTATTCGTTAACCAGCTCTGAAAGGGGAGAGAATGTATCCTTGGTTGCATGTTGCAATGCTGAGGGTAATTATATACCTCCCGTTTTGATATTCAAAGGGAAATATAAGAAAGATGAGTTTGCTGATGGACTTCCGCCAGGTTCGAGTGTATTTATGAATCAGAAGACGTCATACATAACCTCCGACTTGTTCTTCAAATGGTTTAGGGAATGTTTTCTGCCCAAAAAGAGAGCCGGTAAAGCCTTACTTATTGTAGACGGTCACGCCTCACATTGCAATGCAATTGAATTATTAGATTTGGCAGAGGAAAATAATGTTGTGTTGTTTACCAAGTCATACCACACAGGCACTTCAGCCACTAGATAAGACATTCTTTAAGCCTCTGAAAACTTATTTTTTTCAAGAAGCAAAAAGTTGGATGATTCAAAATAAGGATAGGAAGCTATCGAGAATGACAATCGCTAGATTAATAGGTAACGCATGGGGTAAAGCTGTAACTGTTGCAAATGCAGCCTCAGGATTTAGAGCATGTGGAATACATCCGTTTAATCCCCAAGCAATTGAAGATCACTTCTTTTCAATATCGGATGCATCATTAGAAAATACAGCCCACATTTCTCACAAGATATCTAACCAAGACATAAATCTACCTGAAGCATCAACTTCTTCAGCAGGTTCTACAACGGTAAAACGAAAGCTGGAACGTACGATACAACAGCAAACTTTTTTGGGAGAACCTGGACCCTCGAATCAGGAGCACACTTTACCGGCACCAACTATAGAATCCTGCAATAACAAGGAAACTCCTTCAAAATATTTAAAAGAAATTCAACCGCTTCCACTAATCCCTAATACTGGCGTTTCTAAACGAAAACAAACGGCTCTAGAACTAACGTCTCCAGTAAATCGTATAAAACGCAGAGTATTTTCTGAAAACAAGGAAGCTAATGCCAGTAGAATGAATGAGAAAAAAAAAGTTGTTCAAAGAAAAATCAGGAAAACGCCAAAACTGGTTTGAAGAAGAAAGAAGTTGTTAAAAGGAGAAAGATACAACTTTCAAGTTCGACTGGTAATTCCTCGAATCTCGTTTTAAGCTTATCGAATGAAATGTCGGATGAAAGTGAAGATTTTTGTGTCGAATGTTGCGAGTGTTATTATTCCACGAAATCAAAAGTTGACTGGATACAATACGCTAAGTGCTCTGGATGGCTTCATGAAACATGCACCAACAACAACGACATTTGTAACAAGTGTGCCAAAAAAATCATTATTAATAAATAATTATATGGTGGGGCGTTTTTACCAATGTACTGGCAAAAACGCCCCAATGCAAGTATTTCAAAATTTGTTTTTTTTTTAAATTATAGTTTAAATTAATAGTTCATTTATATGTTTTATAAAAGATTAATATCACCTTATTCAAATTTTAAAATAACTTTTAATAATAAATTTCATTTTTGCTAATTACAGATTTTTTTCAAAATGTGGGGCGTATTTGCCCGGTTTACCCTAATTGTTTTCTTGCACTTAATCTATAAATGACAACAATAGCACTTGGCCAGGAATTGAGGTTCAGCTGTGTACTACCATTAAAAAAAATACTCGACATTTCTTCCTTTTAGGCACGGAAACGGCATATCACTAAGGATTTTTTGTCAAGACTACATTCTATGCATCTACGGCTAATATCAAACAAAAAGATAACGAACACACCATGAAGGTAAATAGTAAGGAGTTTGTTAATAATATTTGTGTCGTTGCCGATATTCGAGAAAAATTTAATACATATTATTGAGATGTATTTTATAGGAAGTGCAAACGTAGCCGATGAAAGTATCTGAAAAGGTGGCCGAAGTGAATTTTTAACTTTTCAAACTGGGGAGCATTGGCTTTGAATTACGTTCAAATGGAACAGATCCGTCCGCGCGTTTTAATACGCGTAGAAGAAATTGGCAGCTGTTCAGAAGTCACGAAAAATCCATGCTGATTTGGCAAGTGTTGGACTTGCGAGTTCAGTTTATAGAGGTCGAAGAAGCACCGTGTTTATGGCTTCTCTATAAATAAATATAAAATCGAAGAAAAAACAATACTGGGTGCATCCAATATTAAAAGACACACTCGAGCATGTTCAATTTGTTACTCTTGATTTCAAGTTGAGAAAATTTAAAGTCAAATTCTTCAACTATTTTTAAATATTCATTATTTTTTTTTTGGAGCTACCCTCATACTTCATATCCTATATTGCGCCTCATTATCATATCGACAATCTAAAAACTTGTTTTCGATATCGAGTCCGAAGTTCACAAGCCCAAATCGCATGGAATTAGAGAGCCAACTGAACTCGCTCTAGGCAATTCATAGAATTCGATATTGCACAACTTTCGCGTGAGCAGATCCGTCACATTTGATCGGAGTTAAGAATTGAATATTTCAGGAAAATGTGTGACAACTGCTAAAAAAACAGGTAACAAAATTGAAAAACGGAATCTCGATGTAACTGCTGGACAATTGTGCTGAGGAGCTCCTTCTCCTGGGAAGGGAGAAGTTCGAAATAACGCCACAATATTGGACCTCCGTCATCTCTAGCAACGAAAAGAAATTCAATCTGGATGAACCAGATGGTTTCGGCCATTACTGGCATGATTTGCGGACTGAAGAACAACTTTTGCTATCGCATCAAATGGGTGCCGGATCCGTAACGGTTTAGAAAAAAAAGTGATCTGTTTATTTTGGAAGGTCGTCAAAATTCGCAGAAGTATACCAGGGCGTTATCCACCCATTTTCGCGGGTATGGAAGAGCCATGGTGGATCCACGGCACGTATTCGAGCAAGATAATGCTTCTTTATACGTTTTCAAACATTTCCGAGAGAGGTTCACAAGCAACAATATGGCACGTTTGGGCTGACAAGCTAAATACCCAGACTTGAACAGTATTGAGAATGTATGGAGACTTTTTATGCGACGAGTTTTCGCAAACGATTGAAAGTCCACGAATTGCAACAAATTAAAGTACAAAACTGTTATTTATTAAAGGAAATTCATTATTAATTTGCTATACATTTATTTTTAAATAACTGCTTCAAATTAAACTATAAGCTATAAATTATTTATAAAACTTTTGATTTACTAAATATAACTTTTAACATAAACTTTTCTTAATTTTGAAACAATTAACACATATTTTACACAGAAAATTTAATCGTATTTAATTGAAATTGTTTGTTCTTGTAGACTTATTGCTCGGAGTGTATTAACCAAAACATCGAAGTTAATTTCCAGTTTAAATCTGGAAAGCACCAGGTTCTGTTTTAATAAGAATAAGAATTGGACGGTTTAGTCAGAAAAAATAAAAGAATAATTGAGAAACACACGAATATTTCAACATAACGAAATCAGTATGAATGAAAAAATATTCTGTTTTCAATTTTCTAAAGATTTTACAGAGAATGCTCGTGAAATTTTAAAGAGTTTAAATACAGATGACTATCAGATACATAGAGTTAAAAAATTGAAGAAACATTATCAAATATAGGATTTGACCCCATCAAAGTAATGGCAAATTTTCAAAAACTATGATCTTTAGACACAACAAAGGGGTCTTGGACAATATAGAAAAAAAGTAAAATATTATGGACTATTCATAAAAGAGGCGTTTTCTATCAAGACCTTTCCATATCCTTAACATTGTTTGTAACCAGAGGGACATCTTGGCATCTTGTGCACCACATATTGTATTTTGGTTGTACTGGCTAGGTATAGGAAAATCATACGTTAAGGATATAGGCGCGCTCATGAAAATAGTTCATTTTACGGCGTTTTTTCTAAATGAATTATGAGAAAACGAAACAATATTTATCAAAATTTCAAAATATGTGGTATAAATTACTGTTTGTAGAATGGCCGAAGGTTATTTTTAAGTAAAAAAATAATCGATTTTGGAGATTTTCACCGTTAAATCTGAGCAAAATTTACTTGACCTTTACTATTGAAATAATCATATTTGTAACTTTCTATTTACAACATTTATAACCTTTAGTCATATCTGCATCCTTTGACAATATACATTTTCTTTTAAGTTACGATAAAATTGAGTGATTTAGTAATGATTTATTGAGCAAGTGGTTTAATATTTAACGCGGAAACAATGATTCTGTGTATTATCGACTAAAATGCTGTGTTCATTTAGACTGTATTCGCTAAATATTTTTCTACACATATCACGAATGCTATCGTTTTATTTGCGGTTTTTATAATGTTGCGCATATACTCTTAATTTGAAAAATTTAAATGACGCTTTAATCACACCAGTATGAGAACAAACATACTACCGCCATTAATACCAAGAACAACAGATTTTGATGATGCGCTTAAATATAGTTACTTGCACTCATTTTTGTTAGATTACGTAATAAATAAACCAACACCAAATTCTCAGCCTATTACTCTCAATTTATAATTAGATGAGATTTTTAAAATTTGCGTATATGTGACATATGAGAGATTATATTCGATGGTTCTTCCAGATTGACGCTTATAAAGATATTTGACGTTATAGATGATTTTGGTTAAATCTTTCCTAAATTAATTGTTACTTTTCGTGCATGCTCACAAATTTGAGATTCATCTCCAAACAGTCTTCTGTCTCCGATACTACGATGACTATTATTAAAAACTAAAAATAATTTAACAATATAATACTCTTCAGAAAACTAAAGTCAGTGCAGCTATTGTAAAGCAGTGGACAAATTAAACCGGAAAGCCGGACTGTTGTGCGACTAGCGTGGCTATTCGAAACCCACAATTACCATCGAGTGTATACTATGTTACCTATCACCTTTCAACAGTATAGAATAGATGGAAGTTTCCTTGCAGTCATATAGCTCAGTTAGATGCACGGAGTTTCTACATTTTGCCTAAACGAGACGATTGAAGTTCGTATCTCCCTTCAAGTGCGTTTTTTTTTTAAATACCTATTGAAACTTTTAATCAAAACTATATTAGGCATGAGAGATGAACATCAATGAATATGTTTACGGTATAAAAAATAATGATGTGAAATTATTAGAGTTGTGCTTAAACATAAATTGACTTTTGAATTAGCTAATCTAAACTATCAGATTATTTTTTCCTGAAACAGATTGTATTTACCGTAGATAAAAGTGTCATAAATTAAAATAAAGTAAGTAATCCTCTAATGACGCCGAGGATAGCATTATTATGTTTATTATTATGCATTCAAATTGATTGTCCAGAAATTCAAGTGCTGGTTTACTCTAATATTATTATGCCAAATTATAACTGTTATTTTCTGTGAAAGAAATACGCAACTTTTCACAATTACATAGGTATGTCATAGGTGTGTATGAATTTATTAAATTAATAATCTTTAAATGCTTAGGGTAATATTATTTTTCACATTGGGATTGCAGTAATTAAATGTAAATGACCCTTTTGCTAATAACATTGACATGTTCAAGTATTGTTCAAAACAATTTATTTGTATACCCTAACAAGAGAGAAGGCTTGCTTTTGAATCCAATTATTTTTGAACAGAAATTGTAACCAAACGGTTAATTCAAAAAATTGTTTTTTTTTTAAATTTAGTTATACCTTATCGAGATCTTAGGACACTGTTCCATTTTAAATTAAATTGACGGTTTTTAAAAGATTTCATACATTTCAAAAAGCATGTTTTTAATTAAAATTTTTGAAAGTTTGGTAACAATATCCATATAAAAGAATCAGGTGATTCTAACCAAAAAAAAAATCATCTCGATAAACCCAATGCTTTTTGAGATATTCCTGTTCGAAAAATACATGCAATTTCCCTGTTTCAATAAAACGGGAGTGATAACCTTAAACTTTTTCGAACATCCTTGAATCAAAATGTGTATATACCTATTAAAAATGGATCTTCCTATATACTTATAATAAATTAATATTTATAATTACAATTGTATTACAAATGTATAGGTAGCCTAGATACTACGTTATGTTCGCTAACCGTTTGAATGAAAAATAAAACGATATATATAGGGTGATCCGGAACTCCACCGACAAACTTCTAGGAGTGGTCAAACACGTCAAGACAAATAACTTTTGCAATGGAACTTCGGGTCGAAATACGTTTATTCAATAAAAAACGAAGTAAGGACAGAAACAGTCGCAGGTCGCAATGTAACAGGCTATGCGAGCACTCACAGGCCCCGCCCTGTTATATGTTTTGCATATGTTGCCTTTTCTGCATGGGCTGTGACATACTGCTGCTTGCTTGCCGGTTTTCCCATTGCCAACGTAGTTTCACCCCTAGAGGTTTGTCAGTGAAGTTCCGGACCACCCTGTGTTACGTTAAGTTGCCGTCTTCAAATACAAAATACATAAAATAAGTAGAGGTTCTATAATAAACGACTACATTTTACAAAATACCAAAATAAACTCGTTTTCTTTTTACTGTTCGATACTGTTGAAAGGTGATAGGCAACATAGTATACCCTCGATGGTAATTGTGGGTTCCGGATAGCCGCGCTAGTCGCGCGACAGCCCAGCTTTCCGGTTTAATTTGTCCACTGCTATACCTAGACATGTGACTGTTAGAACTGCACAATTAGAAACATCAGATGATCCTAATCCTGTAGTTTCAGTGGAATTTTATGAAAATACAAGTAGTCTTAACTGGAAATTGAAAAGGAAAATGTTAGCTTAAAAGCTTGAAATGGAGGTTGTTACGAAATGGCAGGCTGCCAAAAATATGATACTATCTATAACCCAAAACCTCTACCAAAAAAATATCTAAAAGCAATAAGAAATCTTCTTGAACTTTCCATTCATATAAATTATATGTATAGTTTAGTGTTACCATCTGCTTCAGTTTGTGAACTAAAATATAGCGACGCCTACTAGATAACATGTGTAATTAACCCAGATATGCCTAATGTATTATATTTAGGACGGAATAAACATGTACATTTCTGCAAAACTAAAGGTATGCTCGAAAGTTTGTGTCCCCCAAAATTCCGTCTTAAATATAGTACATTAGGCATATCTGGGTTAAAATAGTGATATTTGGAGCATGATGCTGACAAATTTTCTACCTGAAGATTACATTCTCGGTAATATTACTTGGGTAAAATTGACATCGATTCTAATATGAAATTAAAACAAATCGTTATTTACGACCATGTTCCTAATGTTAATAACTAATAAATGTAAAAAATACCTACGGTTTTGTTTGAAATTTGAAAAACATTTATGTGCTAAAACGCATGTTTTGAAAGAGTATATTTTACGATATAGTACAAAACGTAACTTCAAATTAATTGTTATGAATGAGTGACAAGCTGCTGTTAGGTGTTATTATAAAATATTTACCTACATAATGTAGATACCTACGTATCATACTGCTTATAAAAAAAAATACCTACAGTGGAACCTTAATTATTCGAACTGTGATAATTCCAACGTTAGTTCACATAAGACCACAACAAGTTAACATAAAGTAATATTAGAAATAAACAAATTACTTTAAATTTGCTTTTTTTTAAATTTTAATGATTTAGGTACCAAATATAACCTTAGGTAATTTCAAAATACCTACCTATAATTTTATCTTACGAATAATACTACATTAAAGTACAATGTTTACATTTAAACCTAAAGTACAAATTATAATATGTTGTATTCAACAACGCCCAACTTTATTGTTTAACTTGTAAAAATAATCCCTTAACGTTTCCGGCACGTCACACGTCATTTCAAATGCATTTAATTGCAGTATTATTGATTTTCGACGGTGGCACTCGTAATAATGAATGTCCGTTATGGTCGAAATACACTGCTAATTGCTTGTCGAGTTGCTTAATTAAAATTCGACTTCTATGATAGGACAGTGAAACAAGATGATGAGGGTAAATCACCCGAACGGTATAAATTTAATTCATATTACATAAAAAATAACATGCTATTATTAGCTTTTATTTTATACAGGTATTATAGTATTTGTTATAATTGTTATTTCATCAATTATGCGATATTATAGTATGTTGAATTGTTTTAGTCGATAATCGATAATTAGTTCGAACCGATTACTTGACAATATATTATCTAAATATCGTATGGATAAAATTATTAAATTAGGTG
The DNA here is from genome assembly GCA_036326145.1 of Rhagophthalmus giganteus. Taxonomy (NCBI): domain Eukaryota; kingdom Metazoa; phylum Arthropoda; class Insecta; order Coleoptera; family Rhagophthalmidae; genus Rhagophthalmus; species Rhagophthalmus giganteus. The sequence goes on along the minus strand of JARFJA010000075.1, from coordinate 9,986,149 downwards.
CATCAAAGGACGCATAATTATGCACATTGCAGAATAATCGAAAATGAAATGCAATAGAGTGCGGGCTGATGGTTTTTTCAATTATAAACTCTATTTGGCTTAGCACAGATTGTTGTGTAATCAGTTTATCTCGTTACGGGCCGCGCGCACTCGACGGTGAACTACAGCGGGAAACAATATAACTAAAGCAAACCTAAACCTTAACTGGGGTAGAATGATTGCATTTCTGGCCGCAATCCACGTCTCTTCCCTACACAAATTCATTATTGCTAAATCGCCATTTCTAAGTATTATTCAGTTCTTTCTGTGATTATTCGATCAATTCGGCATTAACGCCATAAAAATTCTTGGATTCCTATATTAGTAAAAAGCCTAAAAGCATTCATACAAAAAAAATGTTTCTATATTAAGTAATTTATTTAAAAAGGAATCAAAATATACACAGGGTGATTTATAATTAGATGTAAAAAAATTCCACATTTGAAACCAAAAAGTGCTATAAAATTTTATTCTACCTGTGCCTTTCTTACAAAGGTATTCAAGCTCAAAGAGGTACACATTATGCGAGGAAAAACTACACATTTTCCACAGATAATGCATGCTTTTATTAAGAAAAACAACTTTAAAAACGTTTAAAGCAATAATCTAAAGCAAGTGCTCAAAACGGACCCTTTGACGTTGAATGCAAGCGTTATAGCGTCGAATTAAAGATTGATAAACTCTTCGCATTTTGTTCGAATTATTTTGAATTGCATTTGCAGAGTTATATACGCATTTGTTCTATTGTATTAATTTGTACGGAATGTGTATTTTCTTCTAAATGACCCCACAAGAATAATCTAAGGGGTTTAGGTCGGGACTCCTCGGAGGTCATCTGCAATTTCTCGTAGAGAAAAATCGTCCATTACATAAATATAGGTATTCCTCGTTATCAATGTTTTCTAAGCAAACCAAAATTGTGAATTTTTAAAAGCAATTACATAATACATAATTGAAAGCAGAAACAAGCATATAAATACATATATACATATTAATTATGTACATATGTTGTAAATAAACTTTTATTTATATAATAAAATTATGTGTTAAAACTGTCTTTCTGACAAAGCGTTTCAATTTCTGTTGCTATTTACAAGTACAGAGTTTGTGAAAAGAGCTTTCTCTTCACATATTTTTATCGAAAATAGTTGAATGCAGTTCCAGATTTAAGATTATACTTCGCATCAGTCGAATTCGATATTAAAAAATGATGTGCCACAAAACAAGAACAAGGATCACACTGAATACCTTTTAATCGAAATAAAAGACTTTCAATTAGTTATTGAAGCAATTTACCTTATTCTAATTGTTGTAGTAATATTGTTTAAGATATGGATATAAATATATTATTCATATTATAAATTATGTTTTTCTTTACCTCACCTGACACCTTAAAAGGACAGTACAGGTAAGTGTTTTTTTGGGGGGGAAGGGGTACTCCTTGACTGATATACCTAATCAAGGGGTACGTGGAACAAAAAAGATTGGGAACCGCTGCAATCTAGTAGACCATAATCACGAAGAAGTAAAAAGAGAAGACCAACTTGTTGGAAAAACTTTCCTCGATAATTATGACGAAGGAAAATAATACTTGTGCGATAAAATTCTAGACCTATTAAAGACGAACCAATCATATTGTAATTACTATAAACGAAGATGCATTATCGCAAGAAAGGCTAAATAAAGACGATCATAAACGTTACGTAGAAATAATGAAAGTTTTTTCGGAGACCACTCGTCAAAAGAGAAATAACATCATGTTAGAATTACAGTGGAACATCTATGAGTCAAATATCGAACTGACATATAAACATAGTCGAATTGACTATGTGAATTACCAACAAAATTCTCAAGTAAATATACTTCGATTACTCGAACTTTCGATAACTGGCAGTTTTTCTCTTCCCTTCAGATCGGAGTTATCGACGTTCGACTGTGTAAGTTGACAATACAAAAAGTGATACCATAAGAAAAATGTTAAATGATGTGAAATTTTGTATCGACAAGAAATATAATGTGACGACACTAGAATATGAAAGCGAATAATCGATTACAGATCGATGTATCGACGACTATAAAACAATGGAAGAATATAAAATAGACCACGATCGATTTAAAACGACGTCTTGAAGAGGCGAAAGAAAAAAAATCGTAAGATACGCGAGTACGATAGTTTAGAGAAAATGAAGAGATATCAAACTGTAAAATCAAATGATATAAAGGCATTACTAATGTTTATACAGTTTTAATAAGCAAAGGGTTTGGGTTTCTACCTAACAGTTTTTGTGACTACCTAATAAACATATGGCTCATTGACAGTCAAATACAAAAAACAAAAAAGAACATTGTAAAAGAAAATCAACTTGTCCAAACAGCAGCATTGTTAAAAAGTATATCATAAATAATAAAGCCGATAAAAGCCAGTGGGAGCCGGTTATAATATTGTGTTATTGTGTTAATATTTTGTGACTACCTAATAAGCATATGGCTCATTGACAGTCAAATACAAAAAACAAAAAAGAATATTGTAAAAGAAAATCAACTTGTCCAAACAGCAGCATTGTTAAAAAGTATATCATAAATAATAAAGCCGATAAAAGCCAGTGGGAGCCGGTTATAATATTGTGTTATAATATTGTGTTATTCTGTTAATATTTTGTGACTACCTAATAAGCATATGGCTCATTGACAGTCAAATACAAAAAACAAAAAAGAATATTGTAAAAGAAAATCAACTTGTCTAAACAGCAGCATTGTTAAAAAGTATATCATAAATAATAAAGCCGATAAAAGCCAGTGGGAGCCGGTTATAATATTGTGTTAATATTTTGTGACTACCTAATAAGCATATGGCTCATTGACAGTCAAATACAAAAAACAAAAAAGAATATTGTAAAAGAAAATCAACTTGTCTAAACAGCAGCATTGTTAAAAAGTATATCATAAATAATAAAGCCGATAAAAGCCAGTGGGAGCCGGTTATAATATTGTGTTAATATTTTGTGACTACCTAATAAGCATATGGCTCATTGACAGTCAAATACAAAAAACAAGAAAGAATATTGTAAAAGAAAATCAACTTGTCCAAACAGCAGCATTGTTAAAAAGTATATCATAAATAATAAAGCCGATAAAAGCCAGTGGAGCCGGTTATAATATTGTGTTATGTACAGCCGCGGATATTAATAAAACCCTCCCATTTGTACGTTTACAAGAATTCCGTTATTCGCACACAGTCGAACAAGATTCGCTAAAAACATGTTTTGAAAGGTGATACTCGTGCAGTTATTTTTATTATTTCGCATTTTTGTCTAGTATTTACAAAATGACTGATTTGTTTTTATAATTTTATTATCAATTGGAATCGTGGATGATGTTCCTGCAAGTGTCTCACCCCTTTTGACTTCCCTGGACTCTGGTCCATCCTTAATTACCACACCAAAGCCTTTCCAGCCTCCAAAATCCGATATATGGCTTACACTCGCACCATCCACATATCTTGGAATGCCAAGAGCGGGGACACATTGTATAATATTGAAGCCATTTTTCTTTTAAAAGAAAACTGAAGTCTAACAATAAGTTACTCCTAGCAACAAAGTAGATATGTAGAACTGTGTTAATTTTGTGATATATATATATATATATATATATATTATTTATTTATTTCTACGCCAAATTGAAGAACTATTTCATAATGGCGAAGATAACGGAAAATGAGAAAAAAAGGCCACGTTGTTAACGTGCTTGTCGGATGGTGTATTTAAATGACTGGAAAGTCTTTGCGTACCTGAAGTACCGACTTAGATCTGAAGTATGCTATCGACCGCTTCTTTTAGACGAGGAATCTCGTAAATTGGTGGTCATTAACATAACGATGGGTTTGTTCACGTATACCAGATTGTGTTATGGAATAAAAGGCAGAATTTCAACAACTAATGGAAAACTTCTAACACCTATAGAAGGGGTGGGATGTTTGTTGAACGATATAATCGTGCCAGATTCCACCACAAAAAAAAACACAACCAACGCTTGTTACAGGTCCTTAATATTCTCCAAGAAAATGGGTTTAAATTTAAATTTTCAAAATGTAAATTAAGAGCAACGGGTATGCAGTTATAAACGTAAAGTCGTTTTCCAAAATTATTATTTGAGATATGGTTCTCAAATTTTGAAAATACCATCAAGTTTAGATCAAGAATTGAGGAATGAAATAATTTTTAAAAAGTTTTAAAATACGATTTTTTAAATTCTTAATTACGCCAATTATCTCAAAAAAAGTTTGATCCTCAATTAAACATTATATTTAACAAATTTCAAATTTTAGAAATTTCATAATTAATATTAAATAAAGCCATAATTGGAATTTATGTAATTTATAATTATTAACTCGTCAAGTATCGCCTCAAACGGGCAATTTGTGAACGAGACGTTATAAGACCGCCCATTAGTAATTATTCTTCATCGTTTGATATTGCGAAAATTTGATACTCGTTCTAGGATGCAACTAACGAAGTACTGCATAGGAAAACGCAATAGACTGTTCGGGTGACGATCCTATAGAAATTTATTAATTGTTCTCGATTGCTCCGCGTAGTTACAGAACTATTGTTGTACCTAGACGTGAATCTTAATATTTAATTTAATTTAGTTTAGTGTAGTTTACTTGTATTCAATTTCATTTTTGGTCATACAACATGCTTCCCAAATTGAAAAACTTTTATTTAACATGTATACTTCCCGAGATTTTGGATCCAAGGTATCCTCGTTACCCAATACGTAATCCTGCTCGTTTTTCAATTTATTTTCAATACAAAATTTCATATCACACATTTAACGCAATTACCATGTTTATTCGCCCCTAGAGAGTTAAAATACTTTAGTATCTAGTCGTTTTTATTGCATGTGTGTACGTATATTTCCTCAGAGAGATAGATTTAAACCTCATTCGTTCAAAGAGGGTACTACCTATGCAGTACTTCGTTAGTTGCATCCTGAAATAGTCCTGCGATTATCGTATAGCAAATTATTATTATGTTGTGTCTACGAATTTTACTACAAATAAACACGGCGCGGCGTAACGACCGATCGATTAGGAAATGAAGTCATTTATTAAATTTTGTTTACCTATACGTCATTCCAGATAGGTCAGTCGTCATCAATAAACAGTTACTAAATTGTATATTTGTAATATTCAGTTTAAAGTTTTGAACGTGGCATATTCTACCTACGATTTATCTGCACACATATGAGATGACAAAGAAAGACTACAATTGATTAGTACTGTAAAAATACCATGTTTTGTTGATGACGTGTGATTTGAACCTATCTTGTATAACGTATATCTACATGACTTAACTAACTGGAAACAATAAGATTGGAATTTTAAGAGTAATTCAAAGAGATACTTATTGTGCGTTTGACCGTCTAATTATAAATTCTCAATTAATAACTGGGCAATTGTAAATAAACTCCTCCTATTTCATCTCTCGTAGATACCTCGTTTCTTACTGTTGCCCCGCAGCAGAAACTTTCGTACGCGTACCCATTGCTCTTAAGGGTAGCACAAATTGAATATTTAGGTCATGTAATAAATAAGAAGGGACTATTACCAAAGGCTATTATACTATTATTAGGCTATTACTATTATAAAGGCGATAAAAGAGGCGCCCGCTTGAGAAAATCAAACAATGCTTAAATTATTTATTAGAATGGTTACATTAGTATAGAAAAGACGTGCAGATCGAATTGTTCCTTGCGAACCCAAATCAGTAAAACAAAGCACGGGAAAGGTCGATAATAACGATGAGAAATGTGTCGAGCAATACTAGACATAACTTAGGATTAGATTATAGTGCAGATAAAGATCTTTATTCAGATGTAGAGGATAGAGAGCCCGATGGAGAAATCGTACAGACTTTGACACGGACCAAAAGGCCAATTAGAGTTTCAGATAGGGACTCACCTTGAAGTTAAAATGTTTGTGTTTAGTAGGTATGTAAAGAAAAATTTTAGTATGTAATTGCTTTATAATTGAAGATTAGTATGTAATGAAGTAGGGGATAGTGTAGTATCGGCAAAACGGTACAACTAATGTAAAACGTGAATGACGACAACACTGTGTTAATAAATAGACAGGTACGATAAATGACGTTTATACACACCGACGTAAAATAAAGAATACCGGTAACATCGAAGATATAACCACTATATACCTATTTATTGTTATCCGATTGCACGCCTTTTAGTCGTCAGTTTAACCTTTTCAACTCTAAACTCCTCATCTTACAATTAGTAATAACTCGTCTTTCAAAAAAAGGTATAAAGATATCAAGTGATCATTCGAGTGGCCACTTTAACTTCAAAGGGTTAATTAATTTAATTTATATATTCTTTTATTTGTAATTTTGTTTATCTTATTGTCAGATGCGACATTATTATTATTTTGTTGACTTTTATGATTTTACTATTATTGCATAAAATATTTGTTGGGCGCCGTGAATACGCAAGAGACCATAACATAAGCGAATTAAGCCCACTTTCCACCAAAGAAAGTCAAATACATCGACATCGTCCAATAATATTCGTACAGAGCCGAAGCTCTTAACAAAATTATTTTAAAACATTTTTATAATTTTTAAGTATTTACGTATGAAGTTTTTCTTGATATGCTTATGTCATAATATAGAGCAAACAAAATTGATAATGACAGAATAAATATTGTACATCGTTAGAATTAATTGGGTATTATATAAACATGCATCAGACCACTTCTAATGAATAAGTACCTCCTACTGTTTTAACATCGCCCTTTTTGATCAATGAGAACGTGTGTGGTCGATGAAATTTAACCTTTATCGAACAGATTTAAATAGGTACCACCTACTGGTAAGTAGAACTACTTTAACATAAATAACCAACTTAAGGTGATTTAAAAAATAAAAACGATACCTACTTATTTATTTGATAGGACTACCTTTTATTAAAACTAGGCATTTTTGGAGTTTAATTGAAGAAAGCCTAATTAGGATTCTTTTATGCTGGCTCCGTCGAGATTTTTTCACAGCGTGTATTTAATATAAAGAACGTAATCTTTTTGCGAGGGACTTTTAGAAATGGAAAATCGTATTGAAGTCTCTGTGCTCATTAAATTATATCATTTTTATTTAAACGCAAATTTTCTTGTTGATGTACAATATTTATGAATTCGCGTTTCAAATTAAAGGAACAAATTGCAATAACATAATAAAATCAATATACATAATAGGTTTTCTCTAAATTTGTATACTTACACATACCTCAACATAAAAACCACGGTTTTGTATAGATGTAAATTGAGCCTTTAAATATTAAGCTTTGTTATTTTAAAAATCGAAACTGATAACGGTTTAATTGCTAGGATACAAAGTGGGGACTTATGAGTGCTGTATACGCATAAAACACGTGCCAAACACGTGTCCCAAATGTAATAATATTGTTTAAACTGTCGCGTGTCTCTTCTTATGAGTCAGTTGAAACTGAATTGATAAGCCGTAATACAGCTGTTACGCAAACAAATTTTTAACAACATTCAGTTTATGTAGTTAAAAATTCCACGAACAAGTTATTTTAGATGAAATGAAATGAAATTAAAATGTACACATCAAATAAAGAATCAATATTTAAATAAAATTTTATTTCAAGAATTATTATTATTTCAGTAGACAACTTGAAAACATTACTCTAAGGTTAAAATAATTTATTTAAGAATGCGGAAAATCCTTAGCGTTTACGAAACGTTCCGGTAATCCCGATGTTTGATACGTTTTTTTTTCTAAATTCAAATTCAATTTCGGCATAAGAGGAGTTGGCTGGCGTAGATTTTCAATTATTAAGGGCGGTCGTTTAGAAACGGGTTAGTAGAAAAATATCAATATAAATAAAAAGTCATATTTTTAATTTTCCAATATATATACTCCGTTAATCTGAATTCATTTTTTCTAGTTTGTGTTTCGGTTATCGCTTTAGAGCGGAAACGAATAAGAATAACGGCCAGGATGTTGAGGACCCACCGACGTAGTCGGATTAAATAAAATATATATACCTATATTGCAACATCTTTGAAATACTAGGACCTCCGTACCCTCCGTAGGTGAGTAGGGCTATGCCTAAATACTTCTAGGTATTAGTAATAGTCTTTTTAGGTCCTAGATTTGGTTTACATTATTCTATTTTGGATTACCTTTTCTCTTTTTGGATTTCGTTTTTCTGGTTTTGTTCAAAATTATATCCGCTGTTTTTGGATTGGACTTGTTATTGGGTTGGACTTGGATTTTTGTTACCGGAGGTTGACTTGGAAGATCGATTTTGGTTACTACGTGTAGAAAGCTAAGTCAATTGTTCGGAATAATTTATATTTTTGTTATTGTTTATATTAATTATTGTTAACGAAGTGTTTCTTGAGAAGCATTAACGTATTTACGTATTTATTTAACGTATTTAAATTGTTCATATTAAATTTAGGACTTCATTTAGGCCAGATACCAAAATTAATTCTTGTATTGTTCGTTTCTTGATAATTTACTGGAATTTACCTATTGTAACTATTTAACATCGTATACTTTTAGTAATTTTCCATTTTTTTAATAATAGTTATTATTGTAAGGAAAAATTACTTGGCGCCCCTTTGTTTTTTTTATTATTAGACCCGGCCGAACTCCACTGTTCAAAAGCTAGCCGACAGGCCTCTAAATTTTGTTAAGTGCTATTTTAAGTTTTCTTATTATTAAATAATTTTTTTTTCTCGATCAAAATTTATTTTATTTTTATCGTTGAATTTTTTTTGCTCAAAACATGTTTCATGTAATTTGAGCACTTTTTCTGAAACTTAAATCATTAAAAAATACAATCGTTACCGAACTGGACAATGGACATTAAAAACACTGGACAATTTCCTTAAAGTTTAGATTTATTGTGATTTACATTTTGCAAGGGGATGTACAGTCAAATTCAGTTATAACGAGATTGTCGGGACGGGCACTTTTTGCTCGTTATAAGCGATACTGTCCCAAGCTTTTGATAAAGTATGACACGAGGGCCTCGAATGCAAGCTAGCTAAGAATCTGCCTAAGGAAATGAGTCAAATTATTATATCGTACATCTCTGCTCGCCAATTCAGAGTGAGATACGGCGAAGAGTATTCAGAACTAAGAAATATTACATCCTTAGACCAATTTTGTACCTGCTCTATACAAGCGACATCCCTAAATGTGATGGAGTAACAACAACTACATTCACTGACGACACTGCATTACTAGCCATAAACAATGAAATCGAAACAGCTAAAAAACAAACTACAGGCAGCTGTCAACAACGTCACCAATTGAACTAAGAAACTAAGTCTACGCATACAAACATCACTAATAAAAGAATAGATTATTCGCTAGTAATAATTAATCATCAAATAATCCCTCATACTATCACAACCGAAATACCTGGGCATGACATTAGATGCCAAGCTCAAGTGGAAAGAACATGTCAAAAAAAAAACGCGAAGAACTTTGCATTAGTTTAAAAAAAATGTGGTGGTTGCTCGGACGACATTCCGAGCTGTCTCTGCACAATAAGCTATTGTTATATAAACAAATTCTAAAACCAGTTTGGACTTGTAAAAAAATTCACAGTGACGAATGTGAGTGTTTGTAATATTATGGTAATTTTTGAAAAAATAGTATGTTAAATTTTGGTGTAATTTATAAAACAGTAAAAAAAATACATATTTTTAGCAAGTTTCTTGGAAACTACACATACAATTTTGTTCTACTTTTGGTTACCAATGAAAATTACGAATATTTAATAGTGGTATTGTTTACAAGGACACCGAATGTCCCATTTTTTTTCTAAATCATAAGTACTTGTTTTAATTATCAAAATTTTCCCTTTACGTACGCATGCAAAAGCAGAAAGCATACATGTTATTAGAATAATGCATTATCAAAACCTTTTGTGTTAAAAAAAAACACGAATTTTTTGCATACTTTTTAATAAATCGTACATTGGAGTTTAAATGTTGAAAATCCCGGCAAACCAGAAATGGTCGATTTTCTCTGTTCAGGGCAGAGAAAAATACTGCAAAACATTATCGTTGGTCTTTTGTTAGTAAATAGATAAGTATCTACGTTATAATTTAAACTATTTCAAGGTTTCAAGTTTTTTGTTGAGTAGGTTCCGTTTAAACTTTAAACCCGTGCTCGTTATAATTGAGTTTAATTGTATTATTTTACCCTTTATGTTCTCACTAAATAATTACTAAATACTTCAATTTTTGGTTTTATTTCCGTGTAATTCAAGGCAGCCTTAGTCCCGATTAGCTCTAAATATCGAGAATCTACTATACCTTCAGAAAAAGGGTTCATAAAAGTGTCGCGGTAATAAGTTCGGTATTCATTTCATTTACTTTCTTATTAAGTTTTATTAGTAGCTATACAATAATTATTAAGATAATTCAATGTAACGTATATGAATTTTGTTGTTGCCGTGTACTTATTTCTGTATACTGGCTCGGCGGAATGTTTATATTATTTTTGAGGAACGTAGTGCTGTTCCTCACCATCATCAAACGTAGAGGGCTCTTGCGTTGAATTCTCACTATCGTTAGATGAGGATTGTGTTGAACGTGTCGCAACTGCTCCTTCACCTCCACACGTCGAGTGATTGCTAGACGCTATACTGTAAACAGAAGGAGGCCGTGGCGAATATATTTTAATTTCGTCATCTTGTTCGTCAAGTAAAGTGTTTAGTGTTTGCAAAACGTTAGCCTTAAATTTGCGTTGCCGTTTCGAAATCAGCTTGTTCACGTCTGGGAGAAGACTTTTAAAAAAATATAACACAGGGTCCTCCTCTTCTTGTTTTTTATTTTCTTGTGTAACCGATTTCAGATATACAGCCATCGGTTCAGCAATTACCTCTGTTGAGGAACTTTTCTTCCTTTTTTTGGGATTTAATTCCTCGGAAGATGCGCCGGTACTTGATGCGGAGAGATCCGATTGAAGTTCGAGGGATTCTCGAGCAATTTCACTTTTTATTGATTCGTTCTTTTCTTCAACTTGTCCCTCCTGTTCTTCTGTAGCCCGATTCCTGGTAGAAGCTACGTTGCCGTTGGAATTGAGACCAATGTAATTCTGCGAGAAACTCATAGTGTCTGCCAAGTACAACCTTTTCTTTTTTGTAATGGATTCGCTTGGTATTATTTTTGTGCACGTGAAAGTATTTCGCTTAAGATGTTAAAGGAGCAGATCCGGTTAAAAATGACCCAGCCTTGAAAGAAAAGAACATTTAAAATTAAGAAACCCGTATTGTTCGATTTTCGCGGAATTATAGTCTTTCTGGTGTATTATTACGCATCTATGGTCATTATAGTAAGATATATTTCAAGTACCTATGCGTACGCGCGCCTTTAATTGAATTTAGCTTTTACGTATTTAATTCAAAACGTATGATTTTTTAGAGTAATTCGTAATCCACTTTCCGCCTATTCGTCAAAAATGTAATTATTAACCTGAACTGTATCTTTAAGGAATAGGTAAACACAATTCGCTTTGCAAGTAGCAGCTGAGAAGGTATGCAAACAATTGCTCGAAGGGAAAATTCGCGAGAAAATTACTTTGATTTTGATAAAATGGTGCAAACGTTACGCGATAAAATTAGGAATTAGTAAAACAGACTGATAAGGCACGAGCATTAATTCATATACCCAAATGGTGGTGCTGGAATCTAGATACGCACGTGGACGTCATGTGTCGGAGATTTACTAACTGGAAAGTTAGGTTAAAAAATTCAGCGGCTAGCGGCAAAGCTATCAGGGAAATCGCCATACAAACAGACGGAAAGGATATTGACACGACAAATAAGTATTTGGAGACCAGGAGACGCGAGTGGATAACAAACATAATTATGACTAAGACTGACCTAAGCAGCTTCGTGGCCATCGTAGACGAGAACTGGCCCAACGACCGTTATACTATAACCGACATTGAACAAAATGATCTTAACCAAGTTACCCCCGTGAGAACTGAGATTAAAAACATTGGATTGGAGCCCCTAGCGAAGTAATACCGAACGGTAGTTCCTTAGGAGCAGTAAAACTTTCACAAAAAAAAAACGATATGAGCTTAGGTTAGTGTAGATGAGGTGAGCTTAGGTTAGCATAAATGAGGTGAGTTTAGAGTAGCTCAGATGAGGTAAACTTCGGCGAGTACCTCTGCCGGCTCGCGGGGAGGGGTACTCCGGGGTGTTTTTTCTGCGAAGCGATCGACACCGCGGAGCGTACCATCTTTGGGTGCCGACAGTTTACCACCAGGTGGCGGGGCCTTGAGCAAGCGCCGGATGGTAGGCTGTGCCCCGAGAGTTTTACAGGGTATATGCTGCGAGGGGAGAAGGAATGGGGACTAGTAACTGCTTATATTACGGCGAACCTCCAGGAGAAGGAGGAGGAGAGAAGGTTGAAAGCCGCGAATACATCATAGGGGATTGTGACGGGGGCACCTAATGCAATGCTCACGAGGTCCCAGGTGCGAATAAAACGTTCATTCTATATCTACATAATTCACGAAATTCTCCATTCGAGCAATTTTTCTAGAACTGCTGAGAAAAAGCTTAACAATCAGTTAATTGGGCAAAAATTTTGTGAAAATGTTTTTGTTGTTACAATCCCGTAAAATTACATAATATGAAATACCTCAAAGACTAATGAAAAACTTTTTATCATCAAAGTGAATAATGTGAAGAAAAATAATCTACAATAAGAGAAGAATATCAGCGTTATATTTATCAAAAAAAAAAATAGAAATTAAGTCAGAAAATATCGCATAAAAAAAGTAACAAAAATCGTAGTTGATTATCTATATGGCTTTCAAAAATTTCTTTTGGAACTAAATGTGCTATTAAAAATATATATTGGTCATTCCATATCATCTCAGCAACTGAAAAATTAAAATCACCTCGAATTTTTTTTTCTCGTAAAGAATACGAAAATAATTGACACGTATTTTTTTATATCAACATTATATGCAAAATTCTGGACTTATGAATTTTTCAATTTCTAAAATCGAAAAAATCAATTTTTCTCTCAATAATTCTAGTTTTCAAACTATTCTATAGAAATGTATGTAACTTTCAGGAAGAATATATATTTGCAAATACTTTTCTTATACCAATGAATAGAAAAACAACTTTGTTTATTTATAGAAAAATTATGTATTTTTTTAAACAAATTGCAATTGCTCAAAAAAGTCATGTTCAAAATAAATTTTTCGGGACTTAAAATATCCTTTAATATATACAGAATATCTCAAAAAAATTTCAGAGTGGACACTTCAAAAGTTTTTGAGATATGATTATTCATAACAGATGCGCCGGTTCCGAGCGCGTGATAGCGCGCCATCGGTTCCAAGCGCGCGATGCTGTATCTGTTCGAACGCGTTTTCGCAGGTTTTTGCGTGACATCCTCGGTTTTCCTTATGCTCTCATCCGTCATAATTCAGTTCGCCGTTCAGTGATCTACATCAAACATGTCTTCAGTAAAATTTAATTGTCGTTGTTGCAATCCTTTCAAGGCAGAATCGCATTGTTCAAAAGTGAATACTACAAATTTACGCCCTGCGTCGACTTTAATCTGTGAAAAATTCAAATCGTTGATACGAACAGATATGTTGTGTAGTCCTTGTAGGAAGAAAATTGGAAAAATGAGTGTAAATGAGATTAGTGAGTACACATTTAGCAATTCATTTTGCAAAACTTCGAGGAGTTTTTATTAATACAATCATTTTTCAAATTAATCCAGCTGCTTTTTTTAAAACGATTGATGAATCACAATCTGATCTGCGAGATTTGAGTGATGGAGATATAAGTGATAATGTATCGGAAATTTCAGATGATGACTATATTTATACACTTTCAGATTCTGAATCAGAGGTATGTTGATATAGAATCTGTCGTACACTTCTCAGTTAATTATTAACTTATCAATTATATTTTCAATCTTCCGTTGGTTTTCAACTGTGTTGCTTTCTAACTATAAAAATTCTAGAATGAAGCCGAGTATAGTCCTCAATTAATTTCTGAAATCAAATCTAAGATTCATGATTCTGAGAAGACTGTAGAAGAGAAAATACTATTACTATCAATCTTTGAAAAAAAATGGAGCGTTAATAAAACATAAAAATGATGAATGTTTCGCGTCACTTGGTTATAAAAGCCAGGAAATTGGAAAAAAAGAAATTTCATCACCTTCCAGTAAAAGAAATGGTTAGAAATTATTTAAATTTCCTGATTATTTTTATCACAAGATTTCCCCATAAATCCTTCATATCATAATTTTATAATAGGTAAAGCAATTACTGCTGAAACAGCAGCGAAAATTAAAGAATTTTATGAAAACGACGATATTAGTTCTCTCATGCCAGGACAAAAAGATACAAAATCTGTGAAAATTGAAGGAAAATCAGTGATTTTCCAGAAGCGTCTGATTCTGGGAAACTTAAAAGAAATCTTTTTAAAATTTCGTCACGAAAATCCTGATATAAATATTGGTTTATCTAAGTTCTGCTCTCTCAGGCCAGCTCATTGTATTTTAGCTGATTCAGGAGGTACACACACAGTTTGTGTCTGTCCAATACATGAGAATATGAAGTTTATGGCATTGGGTAGGAGTAGATTTCATGATCTATTATTCATTATAGAACTGATAAGAAATCATCTTCATTTATATAACATTAAGCTTACGATCATTATTATTTTTAGACAAAATTTCAATACATTTCATGCTTTTTCATTCTTATGTTTATGCGTATGATATTTCTTTAGGTAGTCACGTCGTTAGCTTATTCGAAAAATCAAATCATCCTGTCAGTAACTACCACGATATTTTATTGCTCTCACTATGCTCTAATCCGAATGAACAATGCTTTTTTGGACAGTGTCGAGCTTGCCCTAAAACAAAATTTCTAGAAGACCTGTTGGCTAATATTTTTCAAGAATATAAAATAGATAAGATTAAGTATAAACACTGGATTTCGCAACCACGAACAGCTTTAAGAACTAATCAAGTATCCTCCAAGAAATTTATTCAAAATTTTTGTAAGCTCGGTAACGCATTCCTTATCCACTCATTCATCGCAAGTCAACAGGCTACTTGTTATAAATGCATTAAAAAAAATTTGCAAAGTGATCAATGTTTAATTATCTGTGATTTTGCGGAAAATTATGCGTTTGTTATACAAAATACTGTTACTGGCTTCCATTGGAATAATGATCAGGCGACGCTTTTTCCAATAGTATTTTACTATAACGAGAATGGATCAATTAAGCATAAGACTCTTGTTTTCATTTCCGACTGCAATAAGCATGATTCAATATCGGTTTATGTATTTTTGAAAGAGTTCAATAATTTTCTATTGAATGATCATCCAAATATACGTGAATGTATTTATTTTTCCGACGGAGCTCCCCAACAATTTAAAAACGCTAAGCATTTCTCAACTATTTATCACCACCAACAAGATTTTGGTCACTCTGCAAAATGGCATTTCCAAGTCACGGCTCATGGGAAAGGCCCTTGTGATGGAGCTGGTGGAGCTTTCAAAAGAAAAGCGCGGAGAGCCAGTCTCCAAATGACATCACACAAACAAATAAGTACTCCATTAGAATTATACGAGTGGGCTGTGCAAGATGGATGTTTTTCCAATATTTCTGTATTTTATAAGAGTCAGCAGGATTATGGAAAAGCGGCTGAATTTTTGGAAGAGCGATTCGAAAATTGTAAAACTATAACTGGTACTCAAAAAATTCACTATGTTGAACCATACGAGAACTGTGAATTAAGAGTCAAAACGTATTCTCTAAGTGAAAAAGTTGAATGTGTAAGCTTCTTAAAAACAAAATCGAAGCGTCCTTTGAAACGAAAATTGGAAAGTTCAACTTGAAATGTGAAACTACGAAGTATAGTAATAGTACTCAAAACTTGAAATTGTGAAAGTACAGTTTTGTTTATTTATTTCCTTTTAACTGCTTTTCAATAAAATAATATGAACATTTATCAACTATTAATACATATTTGCTAATTGAAATGACCCCTACTTCAATGATTTCAATGATATTTGAAAGAAAACCAGCGCAAGTGCGCTTGAGCATACGCAGCGTCATGCGCTCGAAACCGGCGCATCTGTTATGAATAATCATATCTCAAAAACTTTTGAAGTGTCCACTCTGAAATTTTTTTGAGATATTCTATATATATTAAAGGATATTTTAAGTCCCGAAAAATTTATTTTGAACATGACTTTTTTGAGTAATTGCAATTTGTTTAAAAAAAATACATATTTTTTCTATAAATAAACAAAGTTGTTTTTCTATTCATTGTTATAAGAAAAGTATTTGCAAATATATATTCTTCCTGAAAGTTACATACATTTCTATAGAATAGTTTGAAAACTAGAATTATTGAGAGAAAAATTGATTTTTTCGATTTTAGAAATTGAAAAATTCATAAGTCCAGAATTTTGCATATAATGTTGATATAAAAAAATACGTGTCAATTATTTTCGTATTCTTTACGAGAAAAAAAATTCGAGGTGATTTTAATTTTTCAGTTGCTGAGATGATATGGAATGACCCATATATTAGTCGCAACTCCGAAAATAAATTTTACATAATAACACATCGAATGCCACGAGATCACCGGATACCTCAGTTCGACTTCACCGGTGACCTCAGTAACCTCTAATTACTGATTAATGGAATTTGATGGACTTTAGGCTTACAATTAGCAACGCCGTTTGTCCCACTTAGTTTGTGACATCTCTACGACGTAGTTGATCGCTTGGGCTACTGATTGCAGCTGCGGTCTTTACAATTTGTGCGATTAATGTAACACTTAGTTTTTCCTTGCTCTTGTTGAAAAACGCAGTTTAGATTGTAAGAGATGAGTAAAAACGTCAAAAAGATAGCTTGAGTTAATGTAGTACAATAGTTATCAGTTTAACAAAACAAATTGGTTCCCGGGGAACCTAAACTCGATTCACGTTAGCACTCAACGTGTTAAAATTGCATTTTTATTAACTACACTAAAGCTGGTTTTACATGGTAATATTTCTACATGTCAAATTTTGGCGAGTAATTCTGCATTACACAGTGATATTTCTACATCTTCTATATAAGAATGAAATTCATTTTCGCGTTACTTATATAAACATAATTGAAGATTAATTGATATTCAAGGGTAGCAATTAAGTTTGTCGTTTAGATTTAGGTATAATTAAATGTGATGGTTACACAGTAACTATTCGTATTTTCTTAATAGTCAATAAATATTAAAAAATACAGTAGAATCTCGATAATTCGAACTAATTGAGGCCGGAATTATAAATCATTCGGATTAGCGAACAAGTACGCCTAATCGACCACTGTAAATGCAAACGTCTTATTGCACAATAAAGTACAATATAATAATGCAACTGTATTAACTACAAAAAAAAACTGCAAATTGGCGCATCTAATAGAAATAAATATTTAATTTTCATAAACAAACGAGAAGCAGACGTCGCTGCGAGTACGTGTATTTTGATCGGGAATATAAAACGGTGCAAGTATTTTTGCAAATCATGTGACCACTAAATTGTGGTTACACCTTGCTTCCTAATATATCGTACGAAAAGAAATTTCTATTTTCTAATACAGTAAACTCGCGCTAGTCCGACGCTCATCAGTCCGACACCCCTTGTAATCCGACACACTGCTAGTTTACGTAATTTATTTACGTTTACTTATTAAACAGCCTCTAATTACATTTATTTGGAATAATCCGGAATTTTCATTAACCTGACGCATCCTCGGGTTCCATAACTGTCGAATTAGCGTGAATCTACTATCCTATTTTCAAAACGTAAATTATATAAAAAATATATGATTATGTTTACACTACACGTAATTTCTAAGAGATTATGTGTAATTAAGTACAAATTCATTATTCGTAACATTAAAAAAATTAATTTTTGTACATTTTTATAAAAATATCACGCTTTAAGTGATTAAAAGAAGTAGTAAATTATCTTTGTAATATTTATAATACAATAAAACTCTTCAAACTGATCACTCACTCCAATAACCGACCATATTTTCCAAGAACAGTACATTTGTAAGATTATCACTCAACAATTGAGCCAGAGAGTGATTCACAACCACCTCTAACGACGATTTCCACAAGACCGTAACGTTTTAAAATAGCTCAGAGATGCGCATCGGGCGATCGAGAGCGCGCGCATGTGACAGTAATAAATTTAAAAAAGAGAAAGAGACCGGGCTAGAGTCGAGGCGGATGTTTTGTGAAATTGGGCCAAAAACGTGTTCTAGAAAACTCTTTTTAAAAAAGGGTTTAAAGTTCATATGTAGAAGCTTATGAAAATGATCCCAAATCTCATCACACGGATGCTCCCGTCCGAATAACCTTACAACGAAGGTCAAAATTATCATTATTTAATTTGTAATTTAAGAAGTAGTTGTTAAGATAGTGGTGTTAAACCAGTTAAACCTTACCCCAGTTTTGTTAAACTTAAAAAAAAATGTCTGTTGGAAATATATTTTTGAATTCGCAAAATAATCGTAGTTTGCCACTCACCCACGTCTTAGGGCTTGAAGACGAGTTGGACGCAGAGGTTGGATATCGGTTCTAGCGCCCTTAAAATGTAAAAACCCACCTCGCACTTAGCTAGAGCTGAGACGCCAACGCCATGGCAAAATGAGGACTTCAGACTCCAAGTTAAATCACGTGTGAAATAAACAATATTTTATAAAATCCATGCGTGGCATTCCAAAATGCCGAACTGGATAAATTCGAAAAAAACAAAAATTGTAAGGTATCAATCATGCATTGTTACTTCTGTAAAAAGACCCTTTCCAATTCAAATAAGGTCAGTTCTCTCTTGTATTGGTTTATAAATTTACAGTCAAATCACCCTGTATATTAACGATTAAAACTATTTTTCGCTACAACACGATTTTAAGTCAAAAAGCAGCTAAATCCAGAATATGAAAATCTAATTGAAATTGTTTTAATCAGTTATATGTATTCCTGCAATTATTTGTGGACACATTGTATAATATAATGCTTTATCTAAAATCTAATTGAAATTGTTTTAATCAGTTATATGTATTCCTGCAATTATTTGTGGACACATTGTATAATATAATGCTTTATATTATATGGTTTTAAGTTATTTTGTTATACCTATGTTTTATTTTAAACTTAAAAAGTAACTTTATGTCTAAAACTACCACTCCTTCAAGATATCGTTTTTTTGGGTCCGTTTCCCTGGAGTGCGACTTTTGTAAAACAAAACAAAAATTATGCCATCATTTTGTACAAGTTTTGTACAACCTTTAGTTTTTTTTGTACCCTTCCAAATAGTCAGCTATCGCAGATTGAAATTTCGCACTTCAGGGAAATGCTGGAGTGCAAAAGTTAAAAAATGTCGTTTTTTTATTGTAAAACTCATTTTGTACAGTTTTGTACAACCTTTAAAAAATTTGTACCCTCCCGGAAATGCGTGAGAATGACCGCTAAAGCTCGTACTCTCGATGTATTTTAGAATGCTCAAAATGTACAGCCTTAAAAAACATTTTAAGAAGATAATTGTCCTTGTTTTTATATAAAAAGTGACTTATATTTTGTATTTGTTTAAATAATGTTAAACAAATATTATTTCTTCCAGATTTGTGGTTTCTTGAATTGTTGATAAAATTAACGGATGAAATTTATATGTAATAAATAAATTGAAATTCAAATAACATATATTTATTAGAATTTCAAAAACATGTATAAAAATACATTTTTTAAATATGATATATAAAAATATTGCGTAGTGTACTAATTCACAATTTTATAACAGCACTTAACCAAAAAAGTAGGTAAATACAATAAAAAAATCATTATATTAAGAACTGGCGTTCATTAATTTTCGTCCGAAGTACGATTACATCATTACAACGTATGTCCAAAGATTACTTGATGTTCGAAATCATTACCCAATGAACGTTTATTGGTGTAATGACCTTATACATTGCTACATCGAATGCAGTTCATTACGTTAATGAATAATTTGACTGCTCCAATGAACAAGCTTTCTTTTTTTTTAATAAATTAGTACATAGATAATATGAATTTTGATTTATAGTAATAATAACTGTGTTTATTAGTTTTATCAATATTCTTACATAAATTCAATAAATTATTCCACTGAAATGCAATGTTTGTTTATTGTATCGATGAATGTGTTCATTAAATAAAGGAATATTCTTGTATTGTTACAATGTACACTTCTATTCATATTAAAAGAGTACAGTTACTATTTCACATTGTAAATAGGACAATGTTTATGTATATTGTTTCTATAGCAAATTTATTTTTTGTAATGTTTCAATTAATTATCGCTCGAATATACTACATAGAAAATTTGATTATTAGTTCTTTATTGTTCAATGTTGTCGATTGTAGGAAATACAAATCGATTTTTCCGGTGAAAAAAATCGATTTGTACACGTTTCTCTGGAATTTGATATGTAATAACACACACAAACCGTTTTTAGAAATATTTTTCTATAACAGTCCAAATATAAATATTAATGTAAACGTCGTGATAATTTTTTTTTGCAATTATTTAGTTTGAGTTTTCAAACTGCACTGTCTTGAATTTATCCTGTTTCTGCGAAGCCGTTAATATTCCTAGATTATTCTATATATAGAAATAAAAAAAAATACATAATCAACTGTATTTATACTGTATATTAGTGAACTTAGTCATAGATACGAAATGGACCCCGTTTTTTTAACGAACTACAGGTGATCGTTTTATAAGAGTTTTACTGTACTTTCAATTCCTGTTTATGGTAAATAACTATAACATAGGGAATTATTTTTAAAATGAGATATATAAATACATATGTAATTTAAAAAAAAACTCATTTCATCAGTTACTTTTTGGGGAAAATAGTGCAGCTTATACATGCGTAAATATGGTAATTATCATCTTTAGAAATTTGAATAAAAAAACTGTTCATCGAAAATTTGTAAACCACTGTAAAATATTTTAATTACCTTGCGATAACTAAATGTTATTCAAAAATCAACGATTGCAAATAACTTTTCAAAACATATATACATATACATAAAAATATCAAAATAATAGAAAATTCATTCTTCAAAAACAGGTAAAATTTTCATTTACTATAATACACTCAGCAATATTATAAAAAATATTTAATTAAATACAGTGTGTACAAAATGTAACGTAACGTGTCAATATCTCGTTTTCTAATAAGTCTACAGAAAAAAGTTCAATAAAAGTTTTGGAAAATAACTTAAGCTATCAATGCGAAATATTTTTAAATATACAGAATGATTAATTTGTAAAGAATGGGTAAAAAAAATGTTTTTAATGGCACATCCTGTATGTTTTTACAGTTTTCGATGCTCTATTAAATTGAAAATTCAGCTATGAAAACAGCATGTTTCTAGGCTTATTTATTCGAAAGTTACGCACCAAAAAATTCTGTAATTAGCTAGGTTATTGAAAATTATTTAAAGATTTTATTGTAAACAAAGTAGTCGTGCCTCAGAAACCGAGATATTTTTAGTAAGTTTAAAATTTCAAAGATCGCTCGTAATTTATCATTGCGCATGTACCCCTGTCAAACATTTTGAAAAAAATGTATGTTGTAAACGAGTCAAGGAACAAATAGGTTGCAATGAGCCCAAATGTTCCAAACACTCCTTCACCCCAAAAAAATTAAAAATAGATTTTCTTTAACATATTGCTTTTATGGGACAAATTCCAACCTGTGCCCCACGACATTGAAACTATACATAAATTTTAGTTTCGAGATAGAAGGTTAATTTTGGGTAGCCAATATATTTTTCTTGTATTTGATTCAGCCGCTTCAAAACGCCCAGGGAAAATAAAAAACGTCCAGGAGCGCAAACATACGGATGTAGAGAACGATCCTCGGAATACAACATACGCAATACAAAACTGCGAGTGATCTTTTAAAATATAAAAATGAAATCATATTTTACCATTTGCACGAAAAATCCAAAATTCGGTTTCGAATAAAAATTGTCGCGAATAAGATAAAAAGAAAACACTTACCGATCACCGGTGTGCATTGACGTTACTACTGAATTCTGACGAAGTACAACTGAGAACTTCGGATCGGCTTACCTCTTAAATACGGAAAAACCATTAAGTTTGCACGGCGTTGTACCACGAAACCATTCGTTTTCCTATAATAAAAACCGCAACTATATTAATTTGAACTTATAAAACAGGGCATTTGAATAACATTAAAAATTTTAACAAAAGCTCGTAGGAACGATTTCTATAGCAATTGATTTTGAACAATATGCTATTAAAAACTTCGATACGTTCATATTGCATTGCTACTTGTATTTTATGACACATTAAATTACATTTCCGTAACAACAGTACTTTAAGAAACTGTAGACCTTGATCAAACAAAGGAAAATTAAAATTAAAAAATATATAACATGAAATATTGGCGTTTAAATTTATATTATGGGACAAATTCTATGGTCGCAAAAAATATTTAACATTGACACTTGTTAACTTAACCCTAGAACGGTGAACGGGGGTCGTCGAACCCACAGTTCAGTTTTTTTAATGATATTTTTTACATCGTGTTCAGAAAAACTTGAAAACAACTGTATTTCTAGGACATTTAATGATGCACTATGTGGCACTAAAACCATTTTTGGGAAGTTATAATTTCAGCCAAAAAATCGTATTTAAACAATATAGGTTCAACAAACCCATAAGCTACCGGGGGACGTTTTTTAACCATAAAATACAAAATAATAAAAAAATTAATGTTTCATTACGTTTACAACAAAAAAAAAATAAAAATGGGTTCGTCGAACATGTCCTTGGCCGTCCATGTAACAAAATGGCTTATCCGTTCTGGTGTGTAGACAATTGCTCGTGACAGAATAGGGTATTTCGACAATCTTTTTTTATTTCAAAAATAAAAACTACTTTATCGCAATGTTATTCTTAGCAATTTTTGGGATATACGTGAATACGTCCACATCAATTCATCTACCAACAATTGATTTACAACAATTTGCCGAATTGCTATTTTTTTTAATTTTCGTCTTACAATTAGTATAATGATTAAATTTGAATCACTTTTTATGAATAGAAAAAATACTTTTAAAAAACCACTGAAACTTCCAATTTTATTCACTTCAAAATAAAAACATCAAGATATTTTCAAGGAGAATGATAATGATTTCAAGGATAATAGAATATTTGCATTTGAATTTTATAGTCGTAAAAATAACGTGGATTTATTCACACCTCTCAAGTCCGGTTAAATTATCACAAAAGAAAACACGCAAACATTTTTTTGCTAGAATTCGACATAGGTATGCAATAAACGTCAATAACAGACTATCAAAATAAATATATGTAGACTCTATATTATAATATATTTATGATGTAATATGCAGTGTGTCCACGGATGAACCTAACTATACTTGCAAACTTTTTTATTTCTCGTTTTTAGAGTAAAAGTCATTGCCTATAAAGAGTTTTGCTTACAAGGGAAGGTCGCGGCTAACATGCACCCATTGCAATTTTCTGGGTGATGGTAAATCTACATAAAAAATAAGTAGAGAAGTGTACGAGCGATTGTACGAATGCGCCTTGGAAATAGTACTTTTCGATGTTTGAAAGTACGCCCTCAACGAACTCCCTGGGATCCTGTAATCGGTAATTCGATCATTCTGAAATTTTGCATTTTAGCCTATCTTTTAATTCTAAACAACTTATCGACGAAGTTTGGCAAAGATCGGCGAAGTTCGCCAAACTACGCTGATGTTCTTGTACAGTACTTGTATACTAAGTACTATTATACTTATAGTATTAAGGGATGGCACCCCTTGGATTTTTACTCCTAATTTTTGTATCGCGATGTAAATCTTGAACAGCCATTTACAAAAATATATAGTTTGTTGGCGAATAGTTGTTATTGCTTCATAGATAATAAGCAAAATCGAAAAAGTTCCAATTTTCAAGGGCGAATTTCACCCTCTTAAACCGCCTAAGAGCACGAACAGAATACGGCTCTTGATTAGGATTGATTAGTATTACAGTCCTGCAAAGTTTCAAATTTTCTGACATTTCGGCCTGCCTGATATAAATATGTTTTAATACATACAATTACAAAACTCTATAAAAAGGTTGTAGCGTGGCAACGCTGTGTGGCCTCGTTTCAATGTCAAATAATTTATATTTTAAGGTTATTTTGTTAATATTCTTGTTATTCTACATTATTTTGTTTTAAAACAGTTGAACGCATTGTGGTTCAAATAAATTAAATTGTAGTAAATGATTTTTTGTTAAATTGATTAGTGATTTTTTATTATTAATTGTTAGAAAAATTAAATGGCAGTTTTAGATTTGATGAAGCTTTGGTGCGTTATGAAATGTATTATGAATTTCGAATTATTTTCTCTTATTTTAGATTGTGCTTTTATGGCTGTTCACGTCTCCTATTAAATTCTTTAGATTATTTAAAATAAAGTAGTAGATAGAAACATAAAAAGACAGATAAACAATTATTATTATATAAACAAGTTCGATTATTATATCCAGTTAAAAAGAATGTGTTTAATTTAATTTAAAACAATTAGAACTAGCCCAGAGACACAACAGAGAATCCAAAAAGTAAAATTCTAATTCAGCAATTCAACAATGGTGTGCGCAAAGTTGTTTGTTTTATACAACAATTTAAACGATTAAAATATTATTCATCACACACATTATATATTTATAATTATGTAGCATCTGCCAAATATAACAATAATTAATCTGAATTTATACGAGGCTTTCTTTAAAAGCAAGTAGGTATCTGTTAAGAATAAATTTTTGAATCTCACTGTTTGTTGAAATTCTGGAATTGACTGATTTCGATTTATATACAAATACAGTTAAATAGATACCTATTACTGCTATATACTAATGCTCAATATAGGTTCAATTTAATTTGACTTTGGAAACTGACGGCGTTTTTGTCAATGGTCATTTTACGTCGGCGTTTCGATTAACGGCGTTTTTGTCGACGGCCTTTTGACGTGATACCATTTTATGTTACATGGACGGCCAACGATATGTTCGACGAACTCAGTTTTATTTTTTATTTACAACTTTAAATATTTAAATTATGGCTCAATATGAGCCATATTCAAGAAACTCACACTTGAAAAGGATATATGCAATGCTAGTATAGGTTCTAATATTAGTTGAAGGATTTATTTTGAATGACGGAATGATTTCGAAATTTTTGTTGATGTGAAATAATCTTATGTTAGGTAGTATTTTTATATTTTCGGTTGTCATGTTTTTAAAGTTTTGAAAATTCTATGTTAATATACCACTGATGATAATACCAAATGAAATTGAATTATATGGAAAGACTGGTTTGAGTTTTGTTGATTTTGGTTTAGAAACGAAATGAATTTTATGGTATTGTTACAAAAAACCAAATATTTTTAATTAGAGTTATAGTAAGAATTTCTATGAAAAAGAGAAAAAATATTTCTTCCCGAAACCATTCCATTATTTACGTTTATCATGCAGATTCTCTTAACTAAAAAATATATACATATATGTAGTGTGTCGCCGGATGGAGTTGATAAGAGAAAAATATCTTTATTATTGATTTTACGGCGGCCATTCTTCATAAAAAGTTATCCTTGTCGAAAAAATGAGTATACTAAAAAACATCGTGTTAATAAATTAAGAAAACATGAAAATGTTTCAAAAGAGAACTGCCATTTGTTTCTATTTTAGACAAAATTGTTAATAGAAAAAGTAGCTTAAAATCCTAAAAAAGCTTGAATAGCAAAATTTGAAGTTTAACATTTTGAATTTTATGTTTTTGTGGCTTTAATTTAATTTTTTGTTTAATTTATAAAAATTCAAAATAAAAATCTGAGAGCGTCGATCACGGTAGTTTTCCATAATCGTCGAAATTGTGTTGAAATTTGAAGAAAAATGTGTTGCGCAATTTTTAGATAAAATTAAAAATTAGAATTTATACTTCAAATTTTGTATTCCGACATTTTTTATATATTCAAGTAACTTTTCTATTAACAATTTTGTCTAAAATAAAAAATAACTCTTCTGAAGCATTTTCAAGTTTTCTTAATTTATTAACATCTGACTTCGGCTGTTTTTATGGTAAACTCATTTTTTCGACAAGCAGAATTTTTATACAGAATGATTTTTCGTCCTAAAATCAATAATAATTTTTCCTCCTGTCAATTTCATCCGAGGATACACTGCATTAAAAATAAATACGCCTATATTTAAAGATATTTTAACCAAGTCGTTTACATAGATACGTACAACTTTTAAAAACCCTTAAGTATAAAACAAATAAAAACTCTTACCTATCTTTCAACAAAAATGGCGGTCTTCGCTTGTGTTATCTAAGAAAGGAATTCCGAACATTGCAAATTCGCGTTGACATAATATACATTTTGTATATTTAGTATTAGTCAAAATTAACAGATACTTTATCAATTATTATTAAGAATTTTTCACAATGAAATCAAGAGTGATCTATAAAACCACAACCGCTCAATACGGGTTCGACTCGCCAACTGAACCGTACAAAGGTTTCACTTCACAGAGGTTAACTCAACGTGGAAGAGAAGGGGAAGAGACACCAACGGTTCAATTATGAGCGGGAAAGTTCAAAACTTCTTTTGTTTAGGCTTACAGGAAATAATCAACGTTTTCGATCAATTATTTACTACAAAATTTTTCCAAGCAATGTGGGATTAAAAATTATTAAAAACAAACACGATATTTTTAAATTGTCAGTACCACAACCTTGAAAATGAACGGTCGTTTTATATAACTCCATACAATTTCTGCGGGACAGTAATTCAAATAAAAACGTGTAATTTCTAGTATCACACGATAACGTGATCACCCCAAAAATATATCCGTTATTGTGAGCACTATATGTATGTTTTTTAAACGTAAGTAGGTAGTTATCGAAATTCGAACTTAAAAGTTCCTTGTGTATTTTTTGTTTAGTCTGCAATACCTAATAAGCGATTTGATATCGCTTTTTTTTTACTTTGATAAATAGGTAGCTTGGAATATTTCAGATGTACGATGTAAACAAACAATTTATGGCCAGTTTCACGAACGGTAGATAAAATTATCAAACGATAAACTTTTTAAAATA
Organism: Rhagophthalmus giganteus; assembly: GCA_036326145.1. Lineage (NCBI taxonomy): Eukaryota > Metazoa > Arthropoda > Insecta > Coleoptera > Rhagophthalmidae > Rhagophthalmus > Rhagophthalmus giganteus. The sequence continues at coordinate 9,958,804 of JARFJA010000075.1, read as the reverse complement.
AATATTAATATGTTAATATTTCAATATACATACATACTGTCTTATTTTAGTCAATCGAATACCGTTATTTATCGAATCAATAACTTATCGAACAGATGAATGTTTCAGAAACCGGCGAATTAATCATCTTTGTCATTATTAATCATTACTTGTAAAAATTAAGCGATTGTTTAAAATTATTTTTGTTATTATGTAACTAATATTCTATATTAACCAACTTTTAACTGACGTTTACGGAATGTAGTTTAATCGTTGTTCCCTTGCAACTCTTGCGAAATGAGTAGGTGTGGACGTATCGCACCATGATTACAATACCAACGAAACTCGAAAAATCGCGATTTTGAGTTAAGGCGCAAAATAAATGTAAAAAGTACACAAAATTCAGATGCAACACAATTTTACACACACAAATTGTATTCTACTCAAAATTTAGACTAGATAATTAATATCATGCAGCACTAACGTAAAACGAAACAACTTTATTTCTTTTTGTATAATACTTTTAGAAATTTCAGTAGACCTAAAAATTTCAGATGATATTTATGAAGATACTACAACAAAAACTGCATTATTTACAGAGATACAGTGGTATTTTCATCGATCAAAAACTTTCACAGTGATTTTATCAAAATACCAATTTTCCACTTGCGTTGGTATTGTATTGATAGTGAGCATTTGTTCTGATCTACAGTCTTAACAATTACATTGTACTTGCCACACCTAAAGCGGTCAAACTGTTTCCTCGGGTTTTGTTAAAGCTCGATTTGTTTTTAACTAACTTTTCTTTTTTAAACCAAATATTTATTTTGTCTAGTATCTTCGAAACGATCGATTATTTCGAAACATACCTCTAAAGTAAAAATGCTTTGTTTTTTACGGACTGTCGATTGGGCATTAGAGAAATACCTCATCTAATTAAAAAAAAAAAGGTAAGTTGAGCCTATAATTTCAAAACCAATGGATCTCAAGGTTATTAAATGTTACCATCAAACGACTGCCTTCATACTTTACAATTTTTATAATAAGTGATTTTTACCTATTTTAACCGTTTACGAGAAAAACGCGCGGATTTTTTTAAACGACTCGACCTGTATAATAGATGATTTTTTTTGAGAATGCACATTGAAATGATTTTGTTTACATACACATTTATGCATTTTGTTTATTCTAAAAATACAAGAAATGAAAATACTTGCAGATGTTAACAGCTCTTTTACAAAAAAAAAATAAGGAACTTGTCTAATATGTATAAAGCAATTTTTGCTTGATAAAAATTTTCATAGAAACATATAATTAATCTAGTTTTTATTGAATAGTTGAATTTTATTATTATAATAGTTGGTAATAATTTTTGTAATTTTTTAAATTACGTGTCTAGGAAAATTTTTGTCCAATTACTACTAAATTATTGGTGAAGATTTATGGAATTTCAAATAAAGTCGTTATTTTTTTATATAAAAGGGCCTTAATAGAAATGAAGTAGTTAGTTAACCTTTATAATTATTTCTCACTTTTTGTATCTTTAATATAAGCAAAATCTAAAAAAATCACTCAACGTGAATTCAAAAAAAATCACCTCTAGATCAATTTAAAAAAAAAAATGCTTGTAAAGCATTCCCTAAAGGGTGGAAGACTTGCATTGACCGGATAACGGTAAATTACCATAATTTATTCGCACGTCCTTATTTACAGTACTTTAGTCCGAGTTTATAATCAAAATAACGGTCGAATCCGTACTACTCATTAAAGAACCCTTCAACTATATTTAAAACAATAATAGAAAGATTCCGATAATTAACTCTTGCATAGCAAAACACGAGTTAAAAAATTATGTTACAGAGAATTCGCACCAGTGCAGTGCAGCCAGTGTATATTGCTCATAATTAGAATTTGTCGACCTGGCGTTTTTATAAAATTATAATATATTTTTACGTTTAAATTAAAAGTCGTGGCAAACAGTCCGACTCAAGTTGAGCCCTACAGTTTCACACCAAAATTCGTCCAAGTGACATTTTCATTGCATGCGCCGCAGTTAACCAAAAGTTCTTGCACATTATTGTGCGCAAATAAAATTCTCAATTAGTTATAAAGATACTACGAGTTTTTAACGTCGTATAAAAAACAATTCTAATTATCCGGCAGTCCCTAATTCGCAGCGTTTGACGTTGGACGACTTGTGTGCTTTCGCCCTAAGAATCCCAAACAAGATATATACCTAACGGTGACAAATGTTAGATCCTTTTTTACTTTTTTGCGGCTACTGATTATAAAAATTTTGGCGATCTAATTAACAATTGAATTTCAAGAACAAAATGGAGATTCTGTTCAAAATTTAGGTATTTTCTCAATTTCTTCGTCTCAATACTTACTTTAAATTTTATTAAAGAATGAAGCACCTACCTAACTAATTAAAGTTAAGTGGAAACAATATTGATGGCGTTTTGCCAAAAGGGTGTAACCCACAAAAAGTTAATTTTACAGGGGCGCACATTTTGTGTTGTGGCGTGGCTATAAGCAGATACCTTTTACGGAAATACAAATCGATTTTTCTGGTGGAAAAAAAATCGAAATTTTGTTACCAGATTTTAACAGATGATGTCTTTGCCCTAGATGCATAAAATAATCAGAATAACTTATTTTTGCATAAAGTGTGGGTTACACCCTTTTGGCAAAACGCCATCGATATAAATGTTCAAAAAATCGCCTTCCTGCCTGTTATACATAATTCACAACGATAAATTATTTTTTGCACTCGTAATAAATTGATATTATCTTTAATGAATTGCAACATCCTGAATCCTTTGCATCAATTGGTCGTGATTGTTTATTTCCGTTTCATACACAAGTTATTTCAAGTGACAACTATAATTCCCTGGGACTTTCAAGAGCTTATTATTTCATTGTCACGTTAAACTATTTTTTTGTTTTCTAAAGCTAAATTGCAAATTGACCTCTAGGGCGATTCAGTAACGATTGAATATATTAAAGGTTAAGTACTATACAAGAGAATTCGTTCACTAATAACAATTTCCTTATTATTAGACTAATTTAGCAATAAAATAATCAAGCAATAAATTAGGTATATACGTTCTAGATAATTAGATTGTTTACATCTATAAACTTTAAAACGTTTACTTCTGAACAAAAACAAATCGAATTTATGCTATAAGATATTTTTTATGAAATTACATTTAGAGTAAAATGGGAAAGACCCAATAGCAAAACACTTTTTATCAGTATTAATAATGAACGCGGTTAGGTAGTTAACGTTGCTTGTAATAATCATCGAAATGGAGCATTTTTTGCCGATCATTTTGATATAAAACACTAGGAGTCTACCTTTTAATTTATATCGGCACAAATCAAAAATATGACTGTATCATTTTTAACCCCAATAAAATATCATCACCGTCGACTTAGGGTCATAATTCTTTCAATTTTATAAGTCAATCGTCAATAAGTTTATAAATCACATCTCATTGAAATTCGTTAAGATTTGCACGAGGAAAAACTTCGCCAGACATTTTCAAAAATGAATATTTTTCAATCTCCCGTCATTTTCGCCTCATAAACATGTATCATGGACTGCAACTTTAAACGTCAAAATAAACTTTAAGCTGCGTACTCACAAAATGAGCGAGCAGAGAACAAACATTCACTCGCGCTCGATAATATTTGCTCGTGCTCACTCGCGGCTCGTACTCGCCAAAAAAGGGAGCGAGAGTCAAACATTCTCGCACTTAATTATTAGCAATTAATACTTTTAAATACTTTTACAGTAGGTTTTTTTTTCTATAATTCGAAGTTTTTTGGCTACATTTTCAGTCTTTCACTTGTACATGTTTACGTTTAACTGTTTAATAAAATTAAAAGTACCGATATCGACAGTTTCAAGTTCTAAACTGGTATAACATGAATTGCCAGCACAATTTTTACTACACTGTATACTTGATAGATACTGCGTGAGCAAAATAAATAGAATATTTTTAATAAATAATTTTTTATTCAGATAAAATCATGCGTTAAGATTAATTAATGGATGGTGGAAGATGGCCAAGATAAAATTATTACATTAGATATTCGAAATTGCGTATAATTAACTATACTGAATTGTAATGCCAAACTTCTCTAATCAATATCTCGTGTATACATACTTATGTGTAAAATAATGTTTTTTTAAATTATTATTATAATTGAAGACTTAATAATATATAATAATTATTACATTTATTCATTAATAATAATATATATATATATATATATATATATATATATATATATATATATATATATATATATATATATATATATATATATATATATATATATATATATATGATATATCACGTCATCAATAAAAAGTTACTAGATTGTTTGTTTGTAATTCGGTTTAAAGTTTGGAAAGTGTCATATTCTGTAGATGATTCACTTGTGCACATATTAGATGGTATAAAGAAAGACTACAATTTATTAGAACTGTCAAAATACGAGGTACGAGGTGACAGCACCGTGTGAAATGTCGTCATCTAGTATCCTTGTATTGATGACGTGAATATCATATAGGTTTGGATGAGCTATAAATAATTAACAATTATTATAATTTAATTTTTTAATTTTGTAGAAATTGTAATCTTTCAAAAATCGTAACGTTTTTAATTATCAACCGATTTTACAAGTCAGAAAACCATTTTATTCAACTTTGTAAGCTCTAAATATTTATTCTCTTAACCTTTTTCGATAAAATAAATAATAACAAAGTTATTGTTAAAAAAACAATTGAATTCAAGATGGCAACTGAATTTTCAGGATGGCCCGCAATCGGACATACCTAAATATGGGGACTTTTAGTATGTTAAAGAGTACCATAAATTCTAGTTATTTCCCCAAACGGTTGCTTGTTACAAATTATTTCTAGGTTGGGTTAAGTTTTAGCTTAATTTTACTAGCCAGCGCTCGCATTACATATAACATGATGCCTTTGCACATTTTTATGTACATATTAAAAAAACGGTTTCCCCTTACAAATTGCACGATTTTAAATATTACGAATGTTATTGTCTTTCCTATAAACTTGAAACCCAACCAAAAAGTAGTTATGATTGTTTGAAAAACGCATTATTTTGGTATAAAATATAAAATAATCATATATTCATTTATATCCAGACCAGTATTATAAAACATTTAATTAAGTAATAAGTAAAAATACTTACGAAAATCTTTCAATAAAGACGACGTACGTTCCAGCCATGTTCAATTAATTCTACCAACAAACGGAAGTTCCAGCTGTTTAAATTCACGTTGATATAACACACAATTGTCTGTATTTATTGTCACTACGATTAATGTCCATTCAATCATTTATTAACAATTTTGTCTTAATTACATCAACAAAAAAAAAACGACTCATCGAATAAGTTCAACGAAGCAACTGAACAGAGGTTAAAAGTCAATTTAGTGGGGATCGAGTAACACCAATCGGACACATTAATCCGGGGCGGGAAAATTTGAAGTCTTTTGAAGGTATGTACTTAAAATAATTAAAATAATAGGAATATTCCAAATATGTTTACTAACAATTTTCGTGAATAAAGATTAAAAACAAATCGATTAGTAACACAACCTTGAAAATAAGTGTTTACGGGAACTCAATATTGCGGACTATCGAAATACTACAGTTTTTAATAAACATTTACTGCAAGAGCTATTTAAATAAAAATTACCTATATGCCCTAAACACTTACGGACTATTTAATTAATTCTATTATTTACAAAAATACATTAGAAATAAATACGATAATATTCTTATTGCAAATCGACCGAAATCATTAAATTCCCTTCACATTAAATATGCACAGTTTTGAAGTCATATCGGTAAAGAGAAAAATGAAACATGACAAGTTTTATAAAATATCCTTGTTTATCTGCACCAGCAGGCGATCTAATATCGTTTATACCCTTAAAAATATGAGTAAATGTTTATTTACCTGCAATTTAATAACCTTTAGTGTACTCGTTAAAAATAACCTAATAAATTGAAATATTTTTTATTATACATTATATACACAATCTTTCTTCTACACAAATTTAATTTTTAATAATGTCGTGTATCAGATTAATATCTGGACGATTGAAATCACAATAAATATATTGAAAAACAACAATAAACGCATAGATTAAATATTAAAATTATAAATTAAAAAATATATACAGTAAAACCTCGTTGTGGTGGCGTCCATTTCTTAAATGGAAAATGTTTTTATTGACATTGAAGTATTCAAAGGACCGATTAAAAATAGTATACTATGCGGAAGCGACTTAAAGATGTTTTACTGTAGTATGATTGTGTATATGCATAGGTATACGTTATTCAAGATAGGTTCCAATGCGCGTCATCAATAAAAAGGTATCAAATTGTATATTTGTAACATTCAGTTTAAAATTTTGACCGTGGCATATTGTATCGATGATTTACCTGCACACCTATGACATGGCAAAGAAAGACTACAATTTATTAATACTGTAAAAATACGTGGTTTTATTGATGACGTGTGTTGGAACCTATCTCGAATAACGTATATGTGTAAATTGTTTTTCAATACGTTTAAATTTATTCATCAATAATACGTCATAGGTGTAGAGGCTATTCACTTGTTTACAGCTTCTTATTTATTCGCGGCCTCAATAGATATTTTATGCAGTGATATAATTAAAAAAAATTTAAAACCGTCAAAATGAAAATCAACATATGTATATGTACATACTTAATGTTTCATTCTTACTGTTTTTTATAGTTTTACTATTATTATATAAAATATCTATTGGGTTGTGAATATGTTCATGTCGCCGGCCCTCCATGCTGGATTTTTGAAACGAAATTACTTTGAGCTAATTTGTATTACCTAGCTCTAATTTTGCGTACATCCCATATAATATCGAACGATGACGTGGGGTGGGGGAGCTGAAGACATGCAAACTACTCTTAATATTTTGTTCTCATTTGTACCGTCTAGCTGTGATTTTATGCTCACCCCTTTCGCGAGATACATATACGAAAGCAGATGAGCCCCAAGGAACTATTTTCGTGCGAAACTAAAAATCTCGTTGTTTATAATATAGATGTTACTTGTTAATTCTACTTCTAAACCATCACTTGAGTGTTAACAAAATTTTCTTCTTTATGTTTTCGACGCCATAGCGTTCAAAAATCGCTGTATGCTTTCCGTGGATGTTTATTGTTACACTGAACATGCGCATAACAAAAATTAACAACAATGCCTTCTTATGTCCTCGAGGAGCCATATGCCAATTTCGATGATGATATAGCACGTAATTACCGAGAAATACCTAGGTACTATCGCATGCGACTCGATCTCCCAGTGGCCGGTGAACATCCCTTTCTAGTTTCTCCACCACAATTTTTGCGACTTATTTTTAGTTTGAGGGTTTTACTTAAAGCTAGATACTGATCTACTTCTTGCAGAGTAATATTTCAAATAAATGAAAATATCTATTACAATCGCACAATCGATACCTTAACACCATGAAGGCTATAAACTACAGATGCGTCAGTTAGGATGTTGAATCATTTTCACTTTTTGAGTTCTTCAACGTCCTTAAAACGGATAAACTCGAGTTAGACGATTATTAAAATTAATACATAATCGCAATAACTCGTAAATTCTACAGGACCTCTCGAACACTTAAACGACATTTTGAAAGTGAAAATTAATTTTTTGAAAATATCTTCGAGTGTTTTAACGTGCAGCCTTGCCAATTAAAAATATATAAATAATACTAACTCTGATAAATAGAAAATTGCAATCTGAAGACGTCGAAATAGTTTAAATATACTTAGGTACTCGTTATCGACAGAAGAATGTTTGAAAATCAGTTATTGACGGCTGGTGAACATGTTTTCAATCACTGTAAACACTATTACGTGAGCCAGTGTGTATTCATGTGGGATAATACTCGAACGCAGCAATTATTGGTATTATTGTGATACCCCAAGACGAGAAGCGGATTATCCCGGATTTTAACATGTAATACTACCAGCCTTTGGATGTGTATATAAAGACTACTTTGCAAAAGTGCTTAACATCATATACTCTTCTGTGGAAAACCGAACGTCTCTTTTCTATTATTAAACCTTTAAAGCCTTTTTAATTACTAAAGCCGAACTAAAGCGAAGAGGATTTGTTTAGAATCAAAAAATGAGTATCTATTATATGTTGTAAAAATACTGCTTGAGGTGATCGTAAAGTTCCGTACACGAACATTTTAAGCCGGTAGTCTCATTTAATGATACTCCGGGGAAAATACAAATAATAAAACGTATTGACAAAACTCCCGTTTGGATAAATAAAGCCCGGCAACGGACCACGTATTCGATAAAATCCTTCTAATTAATACAATAATTGCGTTAGACGTTAACGATTGGGGAAACGTTTTTATAACGGCCTCGATAATTTGCCTATATTTATTTAAAATTATGAAACAATATTAACTTTAGAATTTCGTTTTTCGCTAAATATTTTATAACAAGTCCTAAATTAATCAATTTACAGCAACCCCTTCAATAAACTTGGTGAACAAACAAGGAGATGATGCATTTTACGCAAGGGTACATAAATATCAGACAGAAGTGTAGAATACGAGAATCCGGAGAAACGAGAAAATGTTAATTTTAGACGGAAACAAAAGTTTGTCGTTATTTCAGGTCAGAATGTGTGAAATCTGGCAAATCAGTGCAGTGTAGCGTAGGATATTTGACGATCTATTCCGTGCTGGCGACATAGTAAACTCTCTCCCAAGAGACCATCCCGGTGTGGTAACTGCCGCGAAGATCCATGCATTATTCAAGAGACTTTCAATTATATCTCGAATTATATCCATACTCACACCCTAAACTCAAAAACTACCCTCCTCGTTAGCATACGGTTACGATAAATGCACGGTGACGTAGCACATATGATGTTTGTCTAAAATATCTCTTAACGCAGGTTTATATAAATGTAGTTCCTGTAAATAAAATTGATTGTACGAGAAAATTTTCTGTTCTTTTTAACAAGTGCGTTTATCAAAAATTTTTTACAGCGGAACACTGTAGAAATTGTCTGAAAAATTATAAGGGAAGGCGTTGTATGCATTTGACTAATTTTCGTTGTTTTATTTTTTAGAGTCCGAAGTTTTAATCTAATTAATCTAAATTTAAGACAAATGCAGTCTTTGATCTGTTAGTTACAACATATTGGCAAAACGTCTTAATCTACAAAAAGTAAATTTTACAGGAGCGCACATTTTGTGTTGTGGCTTAGCTGTAAGCAGATACCTTTTTCGAAAATACAGATCGATTTTTCTGGTGGAAAAAAATCCAAATATTGTTACCAGATTTTAACATTGCATAAGATAGTCAGAATAACTCATTTTCGCAAAAAGTGAGGGTTAAGACATTCTGCCAAAACTGCGTCGATATATTATTTTAGAAATTTAAAACTCAATTTGAAATAATGTTTTTAGTCATTAAAATAAAGCCTTTGCAACGCGGGGTTTTTCTCTTGGTTCGATAACTTTTCACTATACACGTTATACGGGGTGTTTCGTAGGTAAATGAACATACGTTAACTGTAAATAGAGGACACCTACGTAGGTGATTCCAAGTAACCAATGGTTACTGGATAAAATGTGTACTTACAAAAAATATACAATCCAACTCAGTTTTTCCGCTTTTTCAAATATCTAACCGGATTTTAAACATTTTGATATAGAGGGTGTTGTTTTGGGAGTACAAGAGTTTAATATTGCTTTTAAAGCCGGACCTGGTTTTCAATTTTGATTATTATACTAGATGACTACACTATTGAAACTATACACGTCTAGTAAAAATGAAAAAAATATTCAGAGTGGTTCGAAACTTAGGTCTTATGAAAGAAATGGGTAAAATCGATAAAACACCCTGTATCTCGATTATTAAGTATCTGAGACGCCTAGGTGTCCTCTATTTACAATTAACGTATGTTCATTTACCTACGATACGATCTGTATATGGTACCCCGGAAATACAACCCATATTATGCCTTTATTATTTATTCCTTTATTTATGTAGATTAACGCTCCAGTTTAGCTCAACGCCTTCGTTGAAAGAACTTTACCCCAGCAAATGGGTGTCACGACAAAGGGCAAGCGTCATCGATACAGTGCTCTTCCTCTACAGTTCCGCAGTTGGACATGAGGGGAATAACTTTTCTTAGAAATTAAGTCGAACAGAGTTCCCCTACCAAGCGCCTCGAACGAATTCACTTGCGTCTTTCTTAATAGTTCCATCTTACACTCGTCCTAATAAAATGTTTTTCTTTTGTTTTGATTTCCTACTGATGGTTTTCCTCTGTTCGACAGTTAGTTGTTGTTCGTACGCTCGTGCTAATCTATATCTTTATAATATAAAATGTCACAAATCAACGTAATATATTTTGTTTTTATACTTCTTTTAATAAATATAAATAAATAATAATAATAAAATAATAAATACAATATAAATTACTTAATTTGTGCTATATATATTGGATACACTCGATTTTTCAAGCCTTACAGCGCGCGGAACTGTATGGAGAGAGCCATTTGAATCTCGAGGTACGCGTTGATGTCTTAAGAGTGGGGGTACTAGTCGAGTCGAAAACTGGGGAAGCGGAACTGTTGAGGAAGGAACTATAGAGGGAGAGCACTGTATAATCATTAGGTAGCTGTTATTACAAATGTTTACTGCTGTTAATTAATCAGTTATATCAAAACACTATTGCTAACAACTAAACAAATCCTATACAACGGTAATTCCATAGAAACATAATTAATCGAAAATATAAATCGATCAACCCTAATTCAAAATTATACCTACAAGACAAAAAAAAACAAATTAAATGAAGGTCGGCTGATATCGATCAAAAATTCAGTATTCCCTTTATTTTGATTATCTACGTCAATTCTAAATTAAAACAAATCATCTATTAAATTAACGAACATTACTTATGACTAAAATAATTCAAACAAAATATCAAAGCCTATTCAATTCCCCCTTTAATATTAAATAAATTTAGGTTTGTTGCATTTATGTCTTTAACAATGCCCTTCATTTATTTCGATAACGCACAAGCAAACAAAGAATCAATTTATCTTTTGAGTTCGCGTAACTAGACAATGGCACCTGTGTTGATTTGGGTCGTCCTTATCCATGTGTGGATACACTGTTATTTCTAAAGGTCGAAGAAAGGTAGAAATAAAATTTAAGGGTATTACAAAATACCTTGCAAGGTAAAATAATTCTTGAAAGCTAAAAATAAATACCTTAAAGGTATTAAGGAATTATAGAATTAAAGGTATTATAAATACCTTAAGGAAAAAAAAATTTTTTAAATGAGTTTTTTGACATGCGACATGAAAATTTGATGCCGAGGCTTGCTTTGTATTTTATCGGTCGCATAAAAATGCGATTAAACTTTTATTTGGTTTATGTTTGTAATGGGGAAATTTTCAATGTTGAGGAGCACACGACTAGTTTTTAAATTAAAAATAAAGTAAATTTATAATTCTGCACTAAGGTTTTATTAATTACCGAATTTATTTTAACTAATTTAGAAACAATCGTCAATTTTTTTCAAAAATTAACAAACATTCATGAATAAAGAGGATTCGAACTTCAAACCGCTAATTCATCAATTAATCATTCTCTACCACTTAACCACCGCGCTCCTTCCCTTATGAATTAATAAAACGTAAAATGTATGTAATAAAGCACTTTCTATTTTATACATAACGGGCGTCAATGAAATCACTAGACATCCTTTATTTTCAACGGTGAAAAAGGTATCAGCTTGAATTTTTTTATGAGGAATATAGTATAACGGTGCTATATTTTGACTGTTGGAGAACTGCTATACACTTCCGGTTACGCCGAAAATGACCTCAACTTTCGATTTTTAAATGGAACACCCTGTATATTTTGACTTTTTTGAAATCCTCTATCGATTTATCAATTACATCATTTTAAAAAGTTTTCATAGCCTATTTAATTTTTATTAGATAATTCTATTTGTGCATCTAGAATACCGCGGTCGGGCTAAAAGGAAGGACAGAAAAATTATAGAAGCGCATTTTTTGTAATATTTTTAAAGATGTAGACCTTCGAAGTTGAACAAATCAGTTTTTTCCACGGCACTCTTGGAATTAAACGCATGTTTGACTAATAAATTATAACAAAAAATCGATGTAGAGCGATTATTTTTCATTCGATTTCGATTTCGAGTATATCGTTAGATTCGTATTATAAATGTTTATTTAGAAACACGCTGTCTGAAAGGTGTTGCCATTTGAATTTTTTGAGTAATTTCGATAAAACTGATTTGTTAAACTTCGAACGCCTACATCTCTAAAAATATTACAAAAAAAAACGTTTTTATAATTTTTCCATGATTACTTAAGTTAGTGAGATCGCTGTTAGCCCGACCACGACATTCTAGATGCACAAATAAAATTATCTAAAAAAATCAAGTAAGCTATAAAAACTTTTCAAAATGATGTAATTGTATTAAAAATCGACAGAGGATTCAAAAAAAACCCGAAATATGCAGGGAGTTCCATTTAAAAATCGAAATTTGAGGTCATTTCCGGCGTAACCGGAAGTGTAATAGTAGTTTTGCAACATTCTAAATATAGCACCCACATACTATATTACTTACTCCAATATTCAAACTGATACCTTTTTTACCGTCGAAAATAAAGGCTGTCTAGTGATTTCGTTAACACCCGGTATAGGGTACTTATATACATAGATATCGTACGAAACATAAAATAAGTAGGTAAAATGTTTTTGTATAAAAAATATTTAATACAATACTTATACATACTAGGTACATTAAACAATGTTTGTAAAATATTTAAGAATTGTGGAGCAATAAATTTTCAAAGCTAAAAAATTAGTTGTAGAAATTGTGATTTAGAGAGAGATCACGAACGATGATTTATGAGGCATCATAATATGCGTTGAAAATGATAAAAGCGTATATTCACCTGAACTATAATAAATTAACCTTTATCCATACTCATAATTTTTCAGGAACAAAAATAGTAATATTCTGTTATTATTTATCGTAAGTATTTACTCAGTCTGCGATTTATGTAAAATAAAACGTGTCAACGTACATGATTGATACAAAATGTAAATCGACCCTTCTGTTTTTTTTTTCTTTATGCACACAAATGTAATTTAAATGTATTTTAAAGAGATTCTGTTATTTTGTTTAATGTAGGTTTTTAATCGTCGATTGCAAAAAGTTCAGTAATTAACCAAAAAATGTGTAAACCGTTAAATTTTACATTTAAATTACAGAAATGTTCGTTAGTTAAAAATATTTTAATAAAATAAACGAATCGATACTTAACTAAATTCTTAAACGTGGTTTTAAATTTTAACCGAACAATTAAAATGTTAATTTAACAAAAATCGAAATGAGCAATTGCGAATTTTCCGATTACGATTAGTTGAACCGAAAAGTATTTATTAGAAGAAATACTAAAATGATTAATTTTCCTGCAGTTATCAAACAGTTGGTTTTAGATATACCTATATGTACGTGTAGTTTGTTTTATCTAATTGGTGGAATGTGCTGTGGTGGTAGAAATTTCATTTTGAATGCCGATTTTTCATTGGATAAAATGTAGGGGTTGAAGTTTATACACACCCCTAGAGTATGAAGCTAGGCGTGGTTAATAGAGGGTGATTTACAGTTAGGAAAACTCACTTCCTGTTTCAATTTCCGAGAATTAACATCGCATCGCTTCCGCTTCAAGAATATCGTTTTGTATCAGTGCGTGGTTCTATAAAGTGAATATCGATAAGAAATATTATTATCGAATTCCGAATATAGAATGGAACCTCAACTTGACAATAACCGTTTATCTGAAACTTCTTCTCCGGGAATAAATCCTAATAAATCCTCGATGAACGTTAAACCCAATCAGGTAAGTTTTATCGACGAACAACGTTAAAACTATTCCGAAAATTAATGACTTTCAGGTTAGCACCGTAATTCTTTACGGAATACCAATTGTGTCTCTAGTAATCGAAACTCAAGAAAGATTATGTTTGGCCCAAATTTCTAACACCCTGTTAAAACAATACAGTTATAACGAAATTCATAACAGACGTGTCGCTTTAGGTAAGTTGATTTTATTTTTTACGAGTTTCGCTGAAATTTTAAGTGATGTAGTTATTGTGGCATAGGTTTTGAAACACCCTGTGTGCGGCATAAACTAATGATGAATTCAATAAAACGTGAAAATAACGTCAGAAATTCGTTAAAAAACAAGTCAACCTCTAACCCAAGAGTCATCATAAAAAAATTCAAAAAATCGCGATACGTTTTCTTTTTGTTATCAATTACTTACCTACAATATTTGTGTTACGATTGGTCTACGCGCTCTATATAAAACGAAATTGAGATAGCAAAAATGAGGAAAACTAATAGGTGGTAGGTATGTAATAAAATAAATGAATGCGATTCATTCACTGGATAAAGAATGTTTGATACCGCAGTGTCGTTTTATAGAGAGCGCGTAGTCCGGTCTGGCAAAACCCAACATAAATATTAAAAATGGGCAGGTAGTTAAGTAATTATTGAACAATAGACGTTAAAGAAATTTTAATAAGCGTTGGTGCAACTTTCTCTGTCTGTAAATTTCAGGGACGGACTTTAAACCCATCTCAAAAACACAACGATTTTAGTTAATTCTTAACTGCAGTCTTGTGACATTTGTTGTAAATAAGTCAGTGTTTATTAAGAATCGAGTTTCTAATAAACCTATTTTCCTGACGTTTGTTTTTATAACTAATTCTGTCTTATATTTAAATGATCGTAAGTACGGCCCATCACGTTTGTTATGCTTGCAAGGCTTAAATGTTATTAGTAAACTGCTGAAATGCGATAAAGTGAAATAATAATCTGCAAACACCTATTGTTCGATAATCTGCTACCTGCCTATTCTTTAGCCGAATTTTGCCAGGACGTGGACTATACCTACAGATATTTCGACCAACGAAATATCAACTAAACTATTTCGCAGTTAACTCGGGTTAACAACGTTTTGGCACGAGTTTCCAGTTGAAAGTTTTTACGCTAACGTACGCTTCGTTTTAGGCATTACGTGCGTGCAATGCACCCCCGTGCAACTGGAAATTCTTCGCAGAGCTGGCGCTATGCCCGTTTCATCTCGGAGATGTGGAATGATAACTCGTCGAGAGGCCGAGCGTTTGTGCAAAAGTTTTTTGGGGGACAATAGTCCTCCTCGTTTACCGGACGACTTTGCATTTGCGGTGCATCACGAATGTGCTTGGGGGTGTCGCGGTTCTTTCTTACCTTCACGTTACAACTCCTCTCGAGCTAAATGTATCAAGTGTAACGTGTGCGGTCTGTTTTTCTCGCCGAATAAATTCATATTCCATTCGCATCGATTAAGTCCAAATGATAAATACGTTCAGCCCGACGCCGCGAATTTTAATTCGTGGAGACGACATATGAAACTAAGCGGAAGTGTTCCGGAAGAAATTATGCACGCTTGGGAGGATGTTAAGGCGATGTTTAATGGAGGAACTAGAAAGAGATTATTATCTAGTTCCATAATATCGCGAAATCCTAAACAAATAAAGGTGGATAGTGAACCATCTCAACCCCAACCTGTAGTACCGTCACCTCGGATTACGGGTTGCCAAGGAATTTCGTTGCCTATTTCGAGAGTTTCGATGGATTTAATATACAACAAACCGTTCCCGTTCGCGCCGTATTCCACGTTTCCTTGGCTAAAAAGGAATCCGGTTTTATTTCCGTACGAGAATCCATTTTTTCCCGTGGATAAAACCTACCAGTCCGCTTTTAAACCTGTACAACCGATCGGGGAAAAACCTCCGCAGAAAGAAGAACACAGCGACGACGAGGTGGATATAGAGTCGACGGATGAAAAAATCGAAGTGAAAACCTACTGGAGTCCGAAAAGGGAAAGGGTGAGTCGTTTTCTCTATTTATTTAGCGACAAAGAGTATACATTTGTTAAATATCAACGGGGAGATAGATGCTTACAGTTATTCTTATAAATAATTCAAATTCAATTTAGGAAAACACAGACGTCACAAGGTGTTTACATTTAATCATAGTGAAAGGTTGTTTTACCAGCGTTAAACACAAACACTTCAGTATTGAGTTACATTTGATTAAAAAGACTAACGCATTAATCGAGGGTACGGTGCCTGGTGTCTTGCTTCCACCCTTATTTACCCCACCTCTAACAATCCATTAAGCAACTTAAAGAGAAGATTGACTTTTGCGCGACAATTAATTAACGGTTCGATATTATAATCGGTATTTGAATATTTATTTTTTAATCGTATTAACGAATAATATGGTACGATTGCGATGTTTTTTTATTTTTATTAATAACGCGCTTCACCTTAAAGTGTAACACAATTATTTCGAAACGAAACCTATATTAAAGCTTTATTGTAATCGACGTTACACAAAGGGTGTGTATAGAAACAGTGTAAGGGTAGATTACATCGGTCCGTGTATAACTTAGCATTATATACTTGTCAATTGCTTCATAAAATAATCACGCGTATTTTATTACTTACACGACTTCGGTTAGATGCGAAAATTATTTTAAACGAACAGTCGATTTTTAATATAGAAACAAATTTCGAA
Organism: Rhagophthalmus giganteus; assembly: GCA_036326145.1. Taxonomy (NCBI): domain Eukaryota; kingdom Metazoa; phylum Arthropoda; class Insecta; order Coleoptera; family Rhagophthalmidae; genus Rhagophthalmus; species Rhagophthalmus giganteus. The sequence goes on along the minus strand of JARFJA010000075.1, from coordinate 9,942,065 downwards.
AATCGGACATCTAGTTAAATATTTAACTTAAACATCTCTATATTTAGTAATTATATTATCTACTTATAATAAAAACTATGTACGTTTAAAATTTACCAACTTTAGTCAAATACGACGCACAGCGGGGACTATCTCGTCAAACGTTGGACATAGAGACAAATCGCAAAAGTCAAAACGTCCCCAGAACTTTTTAAAATTGTAACGTCATGTGTTTTACCACGAATGAAAGGTCCCAACGTGCCCTTCAATTCATTGTACGACAACAAGTCTGAAATATATTGGGAGAAAAAAGATATTTCCAATTGAAAATCTTAAATATCTTACGATAGATTAACAATATTTTATCTTCAATATACGTAATCAAATAACTGTCGTATATGATTTATTTCATCCTGAATTAATTCCATAAAACGCTTAGGATTACAAATACAAGTATCCGTCGATTTTATTTTTTTTCTGGGCACACTTCAAAAACATCCTTTATTATACAGGGCGTCCGAAAAAACCTGAGCCAACATCAACTCTGATTCTTCAAATAGTACCTAACCCCCAATTGTTTTAACAATTTCGAATTCCTTGTGAAATTCTAAATATTTTTTAAGTATTATACCCTACACTTAAAATCAATCGTTTTTGAGTTATTAACACTTAAATTATATCAAATAATTTCGAATAGGGTAAACCATTGGACAGTTAAGGAAATTTATTATTCAAAAATTTGCAGTACCCAAACTTGAATTAACGAGAAACGAAAATATTATTCATAATTCGTATAATTTTCTTAATACATATTATGGTTTGCTTTAAATTTTTATAACAAAAAATATATAGTTATTGGACAATTTCATAGTAATAGGACAGCTGTAACGAATTTATTAGACAGCAAAAGTGAATCAAGTTTTAATTGAAAATAATATTTATTTCTACAATTTACATTTTAAATGATAAAAAGTATGTAAAAATCAAAAAGAAATCCATAATCATAGATAGGTAGGTTGCGTTGTTAAACAAGTAAATAAATCGACTACTTCACAGTCGCAAGCATTATCAAAAACTGCATTTGTTTGTCTTCTGCTTCTTATTCCCTTCGTTTTTCTTTGTTTCTTATTTTCTACGTACGTTTTCTCGTAAAGCACGTTTAACTGTTTTGTTTTTTGCTTTGGTTTTCTAAGCTATTTCTTGTACAGCGCTCTTTTATCATTTAAAAAAAATTTTTCTTTTCATTTCTCGGCTATTTCCTGTAAAGCTCGCTTCTTTTCACACATTACTTGGTATTTTTTTAGCAGTTATTGCAAACGAAAATCTTCCAACTATTTTAATTCCTTTTCGTTGACTGGTTTGGTAAAATAATTTCCGAATAATTCCGACTTTATTATGTGTGTTATTAGTGTTAGTAGAGCGTCACAAACATCCATGATTGTAAGAGGATTCGAGAACCTCAGACCGTTGATTTACTAGGAAAGTGTCAAGCTCTCCAGTTCACCAAGGCCTCCAAAAACTAAAGTTAAACCGGTGATTATTTTTATACTCGAGTCAATTTTTATATGCAACTTACTGAAACAATAGGTATTACATTAAGTGATTACACCCTTAAATTAACTCTTAAAATCTCTTAAACAGTGAGCTGTGACTTTCATAAACATTACCCATAGCAAACCTAATTCTCTTTTTACACGATAGATTGATTCCAGATAAAATTGTGTAAAAACAAGACAAAAACCCTGTATTATATATATATATATATATATATATATATATACAATGTGTCTCAAATTGACTTAAATGGACGATGTTGTGCAATTTTAAGTGCTGATTTAGATTTTGTTTAAAAACAGAGTTTAGTGTATTTATAGGCATCTACGTATATTTTTTTAGCATTATGAGATCGTAATAATTCCTTGGCATGATCGTTTTTGTAATTTAATTTCAAAAATATTTGTATGGCCTCGAATACCTATCAGGCTTTTTGAGGAATATTACACGTAAAGGAAGTTATCGACACAAAGCATTTAATTTTTAGCCTTTTATTTATTTACATAATATAAAAACGTAGCACTAACTGACATAACAACGCCCAGCTTCAATCGCTGTTCCTAGAAACGTGATATTTGGAGAATACTATCATTTTATGATGTAGGCATCCATAAATAATAGATTTTTCGAAATTTCACTCTTAAGGGACTAAAACAGGTATTGCTTTTTTTAAATTTGAAAAATCAACGCTCGGCCTCAACCACTGGTCCTAGAAACGTGAAATTTGGAGGATACGTTCCTTTTATGTCGTAAGGACGTGTAATAAGAACTGATTTTTCGAAATTCCACTCCTATCGGCTGTAATGTCAATGCCGGCGCGAAGGTACTTGAAATTTTAGGTCTTATAACTCAACGGAAAAATACCTTCATAGTGTTTTGAAAAACTCTCGAGAAAAGCTATAAGAATATATGCAATAAAAAATAGGGGTTTCTGTTTAAAATATTTAAGGTGATCTTTACGTGACCTTGGTCATACCAACACCACTTACTGATGCATCATTTAAAACCTAATAACTTTTGTTCGAAACGTTTTTCTCTATAATCGGGTAATCTGGAACATTCGGGGTACATATAACATATTTGGATTTAGAACACCTTGTATATAAATGATTGGGATCGTTTTCCATTACAATATAGTTGAAGGTCAAGCAGGAGCTTAATTCAGAAGATGAAAACCAATTCAATTTTTTTTTTATTAAGTACACGTGGACCTGCGGTTATTCGTGACCACACTGTATGCATAAAATTGATCTGCGACTTATTTAAAGTAATCATCGTCACTTGTAATATTGAAATGTTAAAAATTTTAAAGAAATTATTGCAGCCATCGGGAATAGAACGGGGACAGTTTTAAATAGATTTACCTCGGATACTTACATAGAGTTAAGGGATGATTTTAGATTTGAGTTTCACGGTGCACCGCTATATCGAGTCGTAATAGATAAAAGGTGCTGGTCCGAAGTTATTTTTAGGGTTTTTAGAGAGCTTTTCCGTACTAGGTATAAACGTGCAGTTAGAGATGTAGGAAAATCGATTAGGAAAGTAATAAAATTATTTATCTATATTCCCAGGCGTCGTGTCATTCGAAAGTTATCGGTTAGTTAGAATATTTAGGTGTCGGTCGTAGTTAGTATTAGGATTACGTTTATTAAAATCAAATAACTAACGAAACTTTTTTGTTCGAATTATAGACGAGAGTACGTACCAGAGTAGGAATGTAACACAAGCATCATCTGTAAGGTTAATCTTTAATTATTCAAACAGCTATAGAAGCGGAGTAATTTTAATCCATTGTTACGTTAAACAAACGCTAAATCTCATTGTTCGACCGTATTCATTATAATTGCTTTTAATTTACAAGCAGGTCGAGTGCTGTGCAGTATATTTGCACAATTCGTTATTGTATCTATGCGCTTTAAACAGAATAGACTTGGATTTCCATTTTCCGACGATCTGTACCCCAGAATGCTAGATGTATTCCATACGCATAAACTTCGGATAGGTATAAAAAAGGGGATGTTTCAATCGCACTCCTGGGCAACAAAGTACGATTATTTACACTGAACTTTTAATTGGGTTAACAAACGCCTTTTAAATTTTAAAAACCCACAAACTTAGGAATAATTGCTTTAGACGAAGTTCGAAGCCGAACTTCGCCAAAAGACCAATGTGTAAGCGTAACACACAATGGTGAATATTGAGTGAGGGGTCGTTTGGAAATGTCAGCATCTGACCTTTTTTTACTGCTCGAGAAAATTAAACCAGCCGTTATTGAAGCCTTAAATGAAATTCATATCGAGCGGTCAAATGTTAATCCTATACCATTTTGCAACTTATTGTTATTAATGCAGTTTTATGTGTCGTCGTCGTCAAAAGGTTACAAGACGGCACGATTGATTGGGTATACGTATCTGCCAAACCAACTATATAACTACTTTAGTACGGACGAACGTTTTTTCGACTTTTAAGTTGCATCGTTTCCATGTATAAGGAACGTTTCTAACGTACCGCACGAACTCGCGGAGTCACCGACATTATTTTTAAAGGAAACGAGCCAAGACAAACAGTTAACGTCGTTCGGAATGACCCTGTTATCTTGTATTTGTACGTGTCTTGTTTAGTGATATAAAAAAGCAATCATCTACAAAATCAGCGTTGGTATCGAGTATTTCTATGTTACCGGCGGGACGCATTTGTCCGCTTGCTTAGCGCTACGATGTCCCATCGGAATAAGAACTCGTTTAACTTAGAATGTGTATTTATTTTATTAGTGTCGCAACTAATGGTGTATTACATTTCTTCTTCGGTGCTACAAATCTCCAGATTTACGTATTTCTTTATATGCCTAGGGGAGCGAGCGGCTTGAAGTTTTTTTAACTGAAAACCCGACTTACTTAAACAAAATAATTTATTCGCTTTCGGTTTAAAAAAAGAAAACGAGAGAAGAAAAAATGATAAGTAATTGGAAGTTTAAGCAAAAGCGCCTCGTCTTGTAGAATACTTAGAAGGTTATTAAAAAAACGCGTCTTGTAAATAGACGTAATTCTGTTAGTCAAAAGCTCATACACGGTTAGTGAGCAGGGAAGCACGAAGACACCTCCCTTGGGGTGCAGTCATCTGGGATTAGAAATATTGTATTATACGAAGTTAACCAAAGCCCTTGCTGTATAAAGACTAAAATTTGGAAATAAAGATAAATAAATTACACCTTTTTATGTTTTTATCGAAATTTTCTCGGCTCCCTTTAGTTTATAATCCAACCATTTAAAGACGATCGATCGTGTTATTAATGATTTATTTTCGCAAAACGGCGTTTAATTAAAATCGGATAGCCGAAACGACCCTCATTCGTTTCGGCAACAATTCGTTGTACGATACGGGCCTTGGTAGTACATTCCCGTGCAGGGATTTTCGAGAGTAATTTAAAAAATAGCCCATCCCATTTTAAAATGTCACATCGAATTAACTATGCTACAGCAACTACGGTGAATAACGATACACGTGTTTTCTCGTTACGATACGATTAGTGCTTTAAACATTTATTAAATACCTAATGTTGAAAAAGCACCATAAAAATGAATTGGTAGATAGAAAATCGATTATCCAATATACCGTTATGTCACAAAATTTCTTAAATTTAATTGTTAATTATACCTATAAACGTTTTCGTTTAATTCGACATACAAATTGTAAGTGCACAAAATATTGGTTAAATATTGGGCAAAAGTTGGAACAATAGCGGTATTATATTTTTAATAAATATTGGTCCAATATAGAATGTGAACATTCTGTTTTATTGGCACAATATTGATTAATAATATTATCAAAATGTTAATTAAATTTTTTTTTTCCACACCCTAGTCTAGGGACTTTGAAACATCAACTGCTAAGTAGGTTATTAACGAGGGGTCGGTAACTATAGTAAATTTTATACACAGAAATACTAATTTAAAGTAATTCAAAGCAATTCAGACCGAATTCAAACTAATACCATAGTTATACCTGTAATACAAACTAATTCAGTCTAATTCAAACTAATATATATTATGAATGTTTCATATGAAATGAATAATACACGGAATAAATAGTATGTAGATATGTATGTATGCATATGTAAATGCAATCGTAGGTGTACATTTATAAATACTTAAACGTTCTTTGAATTAGGCTCCTCACACACACGGCCACTTCACGCTGCGGATTGTATTTTACATGCATTTTAACGTGGCGACCACCGACCACTACGAACGCCGTGTGTGCAAGTCTCCTTACCCACTCCGCCACCGAGTAGGCTTACAATTATTTGTTTAATATTGATATATATATATATATATATATATATATATATATATATATATGTATATGCTCAATAATAATGGAAAAAAACATTATTTAAAATAATTTTTAAATATTATGCATATCGTAACAGAAAATAAAAAGTTCGATTAATTTTATTCCGATAATGAAGCAATAATAAGATTATTAGGAACAATATTATCCCTTAATTAGAAAATGACATATTATAAATAAAACATAGGTGTTACATAAACTTACATAAATTACTAATTAGTAATAAAATTAATTTTTACAGTTTAAAAATTATACAAAATACCCTTAATGGTTTTAGGGCCAGTAGAGTGTTGGTTACTTTACATTTAAAGCGACTTTAAATCATTGTTACAACAATATGCTATAATATATATATATATATATATATATATATATATATATATATATATATATATATATATATATATATATATATATATATATATATATATATATATATATATATATATATATATATATATATATATATATATATATATATATATATATATATATATATATATATATATATATATATATATATATATATATATATATATATATATATATATATATATATATATATATATATATATATATATATATATATATATATATATATATATATATATATATATATATATATATATATATATATATATATATATATATATATAGCAAAAACAGATAAATAAATTTTAAATTATTAAAAGTATAACAAAACTAAACAATTAAAATGAAAATTCATTTCTGTCAAATATAGATATCTAACGATTGCATTAAATTGATGTCGCGTGTAGCTGTGACGATGATAAATGTTATTTTACCAATAATGGCTCAATGCTATACAAAGAAACATTATAAAATAATATCTCTGAAATATTTACGAGAAAGATTTATGCAATATAGTATTGCAATAATTTTCCAATCATGGTTTTATATAGTGAAATACGATATTATTTTCAAATATTTAACCAATATTACAAAAATGTTATAAAAACGAACAAAATATTGGCAAAACCGAGGGGTCGGTAACTTATGTATTAGTGTGTATTTATTTCTAGAATGTAATACAGAATTACGTTGAATTACTTTGAATTACTTTTGAATTACGTTAAATAACTTTGTATTACTTTGAATTACTTGAATTACCTTTGAATTACTTTTGAATTACATTGAATTACGTTGTATTACATTGTATTACTTTGAATTACTTTGTATTAGGTCCGAATTACTATAAATTAAGTCTGAATTAGAGTCAACTGCTAAAAATTAATATGAATTAGTATAAGTTAGTCCTAAATTGGTCTGAATTACTATGTACTCCTATTATTTATTGTAAGTGGTATTAATCACAAATTACAGAAATAATTTATGTTTAAAAAGTCTTTTAACATTAGATTTACGACCAAATTACCCGTCATATCGACGGGTCTTCGGAAAAATTGGTATCCCACATACGGAAATTTGAAATTAGCGTGGCTAGTGGAAAATGAATAGAGTACAAAATATTCATACTAATGAATCACTAAAAGTCTATATAAATTTGCAACAATTTATACGTAAACAACACTTGTACCTCGTGCCGGCATCGGCACTTAATTATTAAAAAATGTGCCGGAACACAAGGATTAGTATAAAGTAGTGAATCAAGCAATGTTAGAAACAGGTTAGAAATTGTAAAATATGATGAAAATTTGGAGACTGATCGAGAAAAATTGTAGTACCTATGTATATATTAAAAAATAAGCGAAATCAGTAACGAGTAAATTTTCCGTTAAAGAAATCCGTTACGATTCGTTACTGAAATCCGTGAAATGGCGACCATTAACGATCGCCGTCTTTAATGTGCATTTACGTCTTTCTTTGCCATGCCATGTGTCCAGGTAAATCAATGGTAGAATATGCCACGTTCAAAACTTTATACTGAATATTACAAATATACAATTTAATAACTTTTTATGTACGACGTACATTGGAATCTTTCGTGAATAACGTATCTAGACTAAATATTTAATAAAATATATTAGCGTTCTCCAGAACGTCCGATTTGGTTGGTAATGCGTCTGTGCAACTTGGTGTAATCTAGGCCATTCAAATTTTATTCCGATGCATATTATCACTACAAAGTTAGTAAATGATGCTGTTTCACACAATGGTGCCGTATCACCTTGTAGTTTTACAGTATGAATAAATGGTAGGCTATCTTTGCTATGTGTGCAGCTAAATCATCGATAAAATGTTATTTTTGTGTAATTTTTATTGACGTCGTACATTGGAATAAAATTTGAACGGCCTATAGCTCTTTGTATTATACATTATTTTTTTTTTAATTTTTAATAAGGAATCTGCTGAAAAATGTAACAAACGTAGGCGAGCTCCTACGAAATCGGAACATGTATAGATAACGCTAAAAATATGTTTCATTTGTTTATGTTTAGTCAGCGTCTCGATAACCGTTTAGAAATACGACTCGTTGCATGTTTCTATAAATGTATATTTTTAATCTATGAACAAAAAAATGTGCCCTTTATTTTATTCAACGGAATCGTCATCCTAATTTATAATATAAATTAGGGTGACGATTCCGGGTATTATATTATAATACTGTTAATTTCAAAACAATCGATATATCTTAAAAATTAGGAGTTCAATCTTTTATTTTTTATATTTTAAAATATCTTTTTAAAATCAACTGTACCTTAATGCAAAGAACACATAAGTATTTATATGTTTGCATTTACATATACATATCTATGTACGTACATGTCTATTTCTATATATTACTTATTTTATATGAAACATTCATAATAGGTATTAGTTTGAATTAGACTGAATTAGTTTGTATTACATGTATTACTATGGTATTAGTTTGAATTAGGTCTAAATTACTTTGAATTACCTTGAATTACTTTTGAATTACTTTGAATTAGTATTACTGTGTATAAAATTTACTATAATTACCGACCCCTCGGGCAAAACCTTACTAATATTGCCACATTTATGCAGTATTGGTACGACATTTTCCCATTCATATGTCAATATTTTATTCTAATTGGGGTAGAACCCCGATTATCCGACACAATCGTGGTTGACCCCATTTCGAATAACCCAAAAATATATTTTCAATATTCTTAAAGAAAAGAAATTATGTACATACAATCATTACTATAACGAGTTTATTTCGCATTCATATCGTCGCAGTTTTTTCAAAAGGGCGTAACCCATAAAAAGTAAAATTTGAAAGAGCGCACATTTTGTGTCGTCGCGTTTCACGGAAATACAAATACATTTTTCTAGTGAAAAAATCGGAATATTCTTACCAGATTGGTATGTATAATAGATGCGTAATATAGTCGGAATAACTCATTTTTGCAAAAAAAGTGTGGGTTACGTCCTTTTTGAAAAACGCCATCGATATGTACACGGAGTAAACAACTATAAGGACATGGTCGAATTTCTTGCTAACGAAGACATTTTTTCAACACTATAGTAAAACCTTAGTGAACAATACCGATAACATTAATTTAATAACATTAAACCACCGGCGAAAAAGTAGAATACCACACATATCAATCAACTTAAGTAAAATAAGCCATATAGGGTGGTCATTAAAAATTGGCATGCATGGCATCGTTCGAGGCTTCCTGCAGATAAAACTGCACTTAACAGAACAACAAAATAATTAAAAACTTTACCGCTATACAGACAATAATTTTTATTGATTTAAATTTTATTTATCGATTCTTAATTGTGCAAACTAGGTACAGATAAATTATAATGGTGAAGACATCATGTCGAAATGGGAAAATTATTTATTTGTTATGTAAAAAATGCTCGCATGTATGTAGAACACAATAAATAATAATCGCGGTAAAGTGCCGCATTTATTATTAGTATAGACTTTAGAAATGTCTCCATGAAAATTAAAAAAAAAAGAGTGATACAGATAAGCCACGAAATAAAGCTTTTCGTGATATTATTGTTGATAACTGACCGACTATCTCTGATTTCATTACCTACATACAAAGATTTTATGTCGTTTATGATATCACGCACGTACATAATTAAAATCACGTCCACGGTTTTTTCAGAAAATCGTTTAACTATTATTACGAACGAGGACAAATAAAAACGGTTGTAAGTAATGATTACGCAATTCATTCAACAGTGTTAGATTCGCGTGACCGATAATAAATTATTAAGTATCTTCCTTACAGTTACCTGTTATTATTGCTACTAAAATCCTATAGCCTTTGATTTTTATATTCGTTGTGCAGGTAAGTTATCGTATGTCGAAATCTAGAAATTTTATTTAACAGTGAGTGTATACTGTGTATTCGCGATAGTTTCCAATGCACACGTCATGCATAAAAAAAATTACTAAATTCTATATTTGTAATATTCAGTTTAAAATTTTGAACGTGGCATATTCTACCTGCGCACATATAACATGACAAAGAAATACCATAATCCATTAATAGGTACTGTAAAAATGCGAGATTTTATGTATAACGAGTCGGAACTTATCGTGAATAACCTGATAGTAATATGTAAAGTATTAAAATTAATTAAAAATTAAATCTCTTTTCTTTTAATCTGTATGCGCTGAACGATTCGACAATTAATACCTAACGTCGACGTCATAAAATTAGTTAATAATAATTATGAAAAATATCTAAAAATACAGGGTGTCTTTGAAATAAGAGACAATATTTTACCAGGTAATCGATGACGTAGAAAGAAACATAAATACACAATTGTAACATGCAAGAATGTAAACAGGGTTGTCAATAAAGCGGAACTTAGTAATGTATTGTATACAGGGTGTTAGTGAATTAACGTCGCGGAAGAAAGGTACATGTACCTGAGACTAATATAAACAAAAAATCTTAGTAACATTTTTTGATTTGAGCAAATTTACTTTTGAGGGGGGGAGGGTGTTTTCGTCCGAGAAATTAAACCAGTAGTTCCTCTTTAAACTTCAACAAGTGACATTGGAGGGTTCTGAAAAGTACCGTTATCTCAGCTGACATTCCTTTAGGTTACTACGATAGTAAACAGAAACTATTGTAGGGGTTGAAGTCGTAAATATCTTTTGCGGTCATTGACAAGTTTTAATGTAACAAATACTCAAAATGTTTCGTCATTTGTATCTAAGTATCTTTGTATCTATTGTCATCTAAGTAGCTATTTGTTATTCATTTTATTTTAATCTTTTACATCTGCATGTGTTGTTCTAATAAAATTTTTAATTAATAAATCAATTTCGATAACGGCACTTGGATAAATGTACGGGAAAAAACTCGAAATAACACTGAAAGTTACTAACACTCATTGCGTCATTATGGAATGTTTAGTTTTTAAATTTTGTTTTTGGTTCTTATGTTTGGTAAGAAACCAAAAAATAAAGTACCTACTTGCCTATTTGCATTGAATTATACTTTAAAAGCTCTTCGAAATTTCTCAATTTCTCTAAATCATAAAACTAGTACTGGCACCCCTTTTAGTTCAAGCCTCTCAATATTAAACGTAACTATTCCAAAAACAGGCATGTTATTAATTATGTTAAATAAAGTAATCTAACTTTTACGTGTAAACCGAAAATAGGAATTGCATTCATAAATGAAAATATCCACAACAATCTGCACTCTCCTACAAACGGGGGCCATAAATTAAAGAGAACAGATGTTTTAGCTGCTGACCCAACAGTCAATTTCACTTTCCGAGTTCTTAAAAATCTTTAAAGGGAATATACCCGAATAAGACGATTATCAAATTAATAATAGCAATAACTCGAAAATTATTGATTTTAGGAAAAATTTTTATTTAGGTTTTTTGTACGTCTTAATGTTACCTACCCGTAGTTTTTTTCCGCGATATTAATTCACTAACACCCTGTATATGAATATAAAGTTAATCAATAATAATAAAATTATGAAACAAGAATATGAGTGGTCCCAACAAACAAATTTTTGGAAATTCGAAGCACAAAGAATTGCCTAGTACCGCGAGATACTATAGTACTCAAGTTATTTCTGTTTATATTGGGCGATATTTATGTATACGTTGTAAGGTGACAAAAAAAAACCGACTTCCACTTGTGAACGATATAAACTCGATGATCTAATTCTTTTTGTTTATAGGTGAATGCTCGATTTTTGATAAATGCACCTTCAAACATATTTCCAGTAACATTTGTTAGCATTTTTGATTATTTCCCATGTAAACACAGTGGGCTATTGAATTAATGACTCCCCACTGGACTAGGTAAAGGTCGTCTTTCCACACCTTAGCACGGTTACGTATCTATATCGTCGTAAACAGGGTGTAAAAATTAAAGGAGTCAACTATTTGTATAAGAAAACGATTTCAATTGAGACAAATAAGAATTTAGAGATATGCCTGTTTGTCGTGCAGGTGTTCTATACACAATATATTTTAAGAGTGCTTCTCCCGTATTAAATACCCTCGAAGGTTACTCACGACCTTCCTAATTTGGAAGGATCCTACCTCGGTCCCTTCATCTTTGAATTTGTTCTCGAATTACGGCACGAGAGGGACGCTTCCGATGTAGAAAACGCTGTTCGTACAACCGTTTTATTTCCATCTGTTTCCCCATAAATGAGAATTATATCTGTTAACTCTTACAACGTAATGTAGTCATCATTTGAGTATTTCACACACTCCTGACGACATTTTATAAAAGATTATCATGTAGAAGGCAATTGCAGCGCTTGTGCGCATATCTCGAACTGTATGCTATAGTGAGAATAATCCAGGGCCGTAGTTAGCACTCGGTTTTCTACATTAATTTTTTGTGGGCACATGCGTAAAGATAGCCCCGCTATATTTTTAATTCTGATTCAGTGTCATTTCAGCTATTACCTGTTATCGTATTGTTTCTTATTTTAGAAACTCCCTGTACTATACAGTGTGTCCCCGAATAGAGTTGACAAGAGGAAAAATCTTTATTATTGATTTTACGACGAAAAGTCTTTTTTTATAAAAAATTCTGTTTGTCGAAAAAATGAAGTTATAATCGGAGGCACTTCGGGAAGACAGTTACGTAGACAGCGTGCTCGTCTGATTGTGAGTTAAAACACATTCTACAGCAGGGATTAGTCAGGGAACCTTGCAGTTATCTGAAGAAAGACGATGCGATAGAATGTCGATATGGAATCACGCACCCACTGCTTAGTTTACGTGAGCGAATTATTAATCGTATGACTGTCTTCCCGGAGTGCCCCCAACTATACCATAAAAATCTGAAGTCAAATATACAGAATAATATCTGAAATCAGATTTAGGGTGATTTGTAATTACATGTAAAAGCGACGTTTTTTTCTATCTGTCTTACAAAGATTTTCAATCTCAAGAAAACGTGAAGAAAAACGTACATTTTCCATTTTGATGTTATGATAAATGCCTATCCAAACAGTTTCAATTATATATGTGTTGCGACTGAATAACTTTGCAAGGAAAACAAATAGAAAAAAATTTACGAAAATTGTTTGCTCCAAATGTCCTACAGAACATTTATGCAAATTTTTTACATCTAATTATAAATACGGTGTTAATCTTGTTTTTAAGCAAACACTAAATAAAAACTACTGAAATAAAATTACGATTGTGGAAAACTACTGTGATCGACACTCTCGGATTTTTATTTTGAATTTTCATACGTTCAACATAAAGAAATTAAAACAATAAAAAGAAAAAATTAAAAAACTTTGTCCCAATTACAAGGGGTTTTAGGTCATGAGCGAACAGCTTTGAATTATGTAGTTTTGTATCGGGTAAGATAAGTGAAATGGTAATATTAGGGTCCCAAATTGTTACGTCGTATGCGCGGGGGTGAAATAGGGGGTCAAAGGTTCTATCATGACTCGAGATATTAGGTTACACAATAAGAAAATCTCAATCCAGTCTTTTCAAGACACCTTGTACAACAAAAAAATATTTTTAAAATAAGCCCAATACAAAAAAGATTATATTTAGGAAAGATTTTAACGATATTTATGCCAGGATTTATTCTTTAAATTATTTGACAGTTTAAATGTCAATAACTCAAAAACAATTGATTTTAAGTATAGAGTATATAATATATAAAAAAATGTTAAAAATAATTGGGGGTTACTATTTTAAGAATTTGAGTTGATGTTAGCTTAGGTTTTTTGTGAGGCTTTATATAACAAAATATGTTTTTAGAGTGAGCCCAGAAAAGAAATAAAATCGACGGGTCCGAGCGAATTCTTTAAATATTAAACATTTTTAAAATGCTCCATCCGGGAACATAATGTATACAGGGTGTCCAGTAAGGAATGGGCTGTACGTTAACAATAACTTCTTTAGGTAAAAATAAACCGATTTGAGCCAACTTTTTTAGGTTTTTGTTTTTTGATTTTTTTGAGAACCCCAATTTACGGTATAAGAATTTCACGAGGTGGGGAGCATATCAAACTGTACCTACTTACGAATTTAAGAAACAATTTAAAAAAAATTTCATTATCTTTAACAAAAGTACTTATCGCGCATAAGAACTGATTTTGAGCAGTGTGGATGTGCAGGTCGCTTTGGAAACTACCTCGGCGACTTCGGAGGGCTCCAGTGAACAACACACCGGAACTCCCCCCCGTCAGGAAACTGTTTCGACCCTTACCGATAGAATATGGAACCTCTCCAGATTTTCTTTGGATAGAACTGATAGAACAAATTTTTTATATCGACACGACCTTCATAGGCATTTTTTCGTCGAACCAGGTTGGTACAAATACATTCTCGTAATTTATGTAATATAGATATCTTCGAAATGATTATAAATGCTACGGTACATGTAATGAAAACTTCAGTCTATATTCGTCACTATGGTAACCGATTATATGAATTGAATTCGTCGCTATTCATATCGAGTGTGTATTTATGTAATTTGATTACACCTTGTTAATTAACGGAATCCGCTTAATGAATTTGGCACGAAGTTAAGTCACACCTTCAATTATTCGTTAGACGGTAAATACAAAACTACTTCGAGTATTAAAGTTAATTTATACTCTAAGAAGTTATTTGGCTTTAGAATTAAATCTGGTTGCCTTAAAGACTTTAATTACAATACTCGCATTTTAAATATTATTTACTTAAGGCCGCTCTGAAGTGTTCCGGAATTTCTGTGTCGGCCCGTCGAGTGTATGCACTGGTATCGAAGTACAGTAATCCCTTAACATTCGCGGGGGTTACGTTCTAGAAAACCCTCGCGAATATTAAGATAGTATTTCTGTGTAAAAAAATGATTAAAGATTAAGTGAAAATGAGTAAAGATTCTATGAAATTTTAATTATAGTCGATAAAGCAATTAGAACGAAAAAAATATGCTTATTAATCATTCATATGCAGGTACGAACATGCATAGATATTAATTACTGCTGTATACATATTACTATATAGTACAGATGAAGTTTATTTACTAGTTGATGATTTGTGATTATATATATATATATATATATATATATATATATATATATATATATATCATGTAAAGGACAATTAAAACTATAATTTGAAAAAAAAACAACGCGATGTAGTTATATACAGTAGATGACATATTGAAAATGTATTCATTTGGAGAGAGGTCTGCCAGGTTTGCGAGGCAGATCACAATAATTCTAAATAATTGATATTTCTCTAAAGTCTATAATACATTTTATCAAGTATTAAGTTTATCAAAAATGATTAAAACAAAAATTCAATTGTCTGCCACCGGTTGGATATTTCCCACATATTATCTCTTAAACATACTAAGAAAATTTTAGTAGTGTCGTGAGGTAGGTTTTTGTACGATGGGAGCTTGGGCTATTACAGGGTCGTAGTGGAGATTGATAAAAAAAATTGGCAGATAATGACCGAAAATTTTTAAAATAAGTACTTATTAAGAAATTTATTCTAAAATTATGTGGTTTTTATGCAGTAAAATGATTTGAATAATCACTATCTACTGCCTCTATACCGCAGAATTATACATTTACTCTATTTTTAATTTAAAAACTATTCGTGCGCCCTTAAGCATTGAAAATTTCCCTATTACAAACCATAAATCAGATAAAAGTTTAATTGCATTTTTATGCTATTGATAAAATACAAAGCAACTAATAAAACATGTGCGCCACCTATTTTCACGTGATAACTTATCAGTGTGCGAACAAAGAACTGAATGTTTTTAAAATAAAAATTCCTAGTATCTACGTATAAACTCGAATGCATTTATATATAGAATTCGTATATAGTTCGTGTGTGCGAGTTCGGTTAATAAGGCCTTTTTGCGTGTGAGTACGTGAGTGTTGCGTGTTGTGTTGTGTACTCTAAAAGGATTAATACGACGAGAAAAGGTAGAATATTTCTTTGTCGACTAACTCCCCATGTATTTATAAAGTGTAAATACATGGGCCTTTAAGCTCTAACACAAATTCTTTGAAAATCGAGCTTGGTTAGGTTCTTGGATAGGGACTCGGTTAGGGTCTTGGTTAGGGCACCCCTCAAGCATTCGACGGTCTAATTTCGCAAACGAAATTTTATCTTACACGCGTTTTCGCGATCACAGTGGTTGGTGAAATCGGACGCACGGTACCATCCCTTAAAATTTTCACCCCTAATTTTTGTATAATAATGTAAGTCTTGAACAGCCATTTACAAAAATATATAGTTTGTTGGTGATAGCTCTTGTTGTTTCACAGATAATAAACAAAATCAAAAAAGTTTCGATTTTCAAGGCTGGATTTCACCCTCTAAAACCGCGTAAGAGCACGAACAGAATACGGCTCTTGTTTAGGTTTGACTAGTACTACAATCCTGCAAAGTTTCAAATTTTTCTGAGATTTCCACCTGCCTAACCTTCCTTATAAGAACCTGAATTATAAATGTTAGTTGAATTCTTTATATTTCATAGTGTGCTCTTAAAAATGTACTTTTTAGTATGTACCTACCTATATAAATAAATTTCCCATAAAAAATGTAAAAATAACCACTTAGTTATCTGTGCATTTTCAAAACAAAAGCCTAAATATTAATAATTAACCAACATTCATCTTACAGCTCATGGTTTAAACGCTCGGTAGAAAATGGTTAATTTTTTTCCTTCAAAATCTTAAGTTTGAATTTTTAAAAATATGTTTACCGATTAGAATTATAGATGGCCTCTTCAGAAAAATTTATTTGAAATAAACAAATGTTAATAACCATAACCAGATCTAGTTATTGTTTAAAAATTTTAATGTAAGTAGATATAGATATAATAATGTAAGTACAGAAATTGAATAACTTGAAATTATTCTGCTCCGATTTATGGTTTCATAATTATTTAAAATTTTTATTCATATAAATTTATTTGTATTGTTTGATACCTATTTTGAAAAACAGCGGTCATTTTTATTTTGAGAAAATATTAATTTGTTGATAGTAGGAAAGCTGTGTAAATCATGATATGAATTGTTGTTTAGTAATTAAGGTTACGGTGATAATAACACTGAAGTTTTTATTACCAAATGAAGCAATCTAAACAAAATAGTTCTTGTTGTTCTTCATAATAAATTTTAGCAAATAAACATAGTGAAATACAACAATAAAATAAAAAATTTCTTCGAGACATTCTATTTCTCAAGCATTTCAGAATGGCCGATTCAGATACTTATACCGACATCTTTACGAATAGTACACAATCTTACATCATACATTTTTTAGTTCTAAAGAAAATTTTATCTATTTCTGCTTCCAATAGTTATGCTAAATCAGTTCTCTACTGCATCAAGACCATTTCGCATAAAAATATTTTAATTCTCATAGCGATTGTTAATCATTTCGATATTTTAAAAATAAAATAGTATCTATCTAATCAAATAATTAAAAAATAATAAAATAAATCAAACAATTAAAATTAATTACATATTCTTATAATTGTATATTAACACAGATGCCGCTTTGACAATTCTTTTTGTATTAACAAACTTTATTTTAATCAGTAAGTAACAGTTAACAATGATCATCACGTAACTATATTACAACATAAGTAATGCGTTTGTCAAGCACTGTGTAAATGAACAAAGTTCTATGCAAAAATAATTTTGGACGATGAATACTGAATAAAAATAAATAATTAATTAATACGTTTAGAACTGCATCATGAAGAACACCTTCCAAAAACGCCAACATGTCCACTTTGTAATGTTTGAAACAGCATGCTGAATTAGGGGCAATGGAAAAAAAGTCCCCCACACTCAAAATGGAATGAACTTTTATAAAGTAGTACAATATGTAATCTTCGGAACGTTTTAAAACTAGATCCAATATCATGTATTCTTGAACTTGTAAAATAACAGCATAAAAAAGACCTAAGAATGATGAATGGTATAAAAAAGAAAAATATCGATACATTAAAATTTATTATCTACCAAATAGAATTTCGCAACAAATAAATTTCCACCATGGAGTTATAGGTCTCATACCGTCCATTCTATAAATCTATGCCAAAATAAAAAATTAAATATTTTATTATATTTGGTAAATGATACGTGCACTTACCAATTTGAAATTAAAACGCCGAAGTTCATATTAAACGTAATTAAATTATTTAATTGTAATGAACGTTCTGTTGGCGGCAATTCTTTTGTTTTAAATTTCAAATGTTTTCATTTATTATTAATGACATATAGATGGCGCTGACGATACAACTAATTCATATTTATTAAATGTTTTTAACTTTAAGCCTACGTCACACTATCAATCAGTTTGATCAAACTGAGATGATGACGTCACGTAAGTTATTACAGTAGTTTGATCAAACTCTAATTTTTAGAAAAACCTCTATTTCATCAATCAGTTTGATAGGTTCCAATCCACGACATCAATAAAACCTCGTATTTTTACAGTACTAATAGCTTCTAGTTTTTCTTTACCTTTCATCGGTAGAATATGCCATATTCAAAACTTTAAACTGAATAATTACAAATATACAATTAGTAACTTTTTATGCACGACATGCATCATGCATTGGAACCTATCGTGAATAACGTATATCTACAATTTATTATTTATTTTGAAGGAATAATCACGTGAATGTGAATTTGCATATAGATTGGGAGATGTTGCACGTTGGCAAGAACAGTGACATAATGCAAAAAGCTTACTGTACGAATCGGTTAACTTCATCATAGAAAAAACGAACTGAAACATCTATATTATATAAAGTATAATTGAAATTACTGTTATAAATAATTTTCTGAAAGATTAAAGAAGTTCATAAGTTACTTATAATTTTTTCTCATTTAGAAGGATCCTCCATAAGTCGAAACAACATACCAGCATCTTCTCCCATAAGAACACCAACGGTAGATTGTTCAACATGTTTAAATCACAGTGGAGCACTGTATGTAGGTTCTGAAAACAACAACAAACTACCTTCATCTACAGAAGAAAGTTACTAACTAACATATTTGTACATATTTTTGTTTTTTCTTAGCTAATTTAATTAATTCAAATGTATATGTTAATTAAGTATGCCCATCACCTATGTTATATTGTTTTGAAATATTTTTATATCAAAATAAATTTAGGTGATGCTTAAGGCTTCCGTTGTTGTCTAAAATGTTTTTTAATAAAGATTTCGAAGTGCTCCGATGATAATCACTGCAATATAGGAAAACTTCGATTATTAAAGTTATAAATATTATGCTCATAAATTATTTATTAAATCTGTAAAAATGTAGAATTTAATAAATAGATATAGTTGTATATGAAATTAGATTTAAATTTAAATAGTATATGTAATAGAAATTCGAAGTGGTCTTTTTTGATTATACGTTAATTTTGATATTTTTACACCAATATTGCTTATTACATATTTGTAGCCGGTATCAACACCGATCGAACTATTTATCAATTAATGTTCAAATGTAGTAGCACATGACTAATATTTAGTAAATTATAATTATTGACAATGTTTAGTCAATTATTGTAATGTTGTATCTGATCAAATTTTAAAACATGTATCATGCATGCAAATAAATTGTAAAAAATAAATATCAACTTTGTACCTATTGTTCATTACTAATCATAAATACTGCAATTAAGATTTTTATGTTGTAAATTAAGTAATTATTGGAATTTAATTTTTTATGCAATGCAATTTTTTAAAATTGAAATTTAACAAAAAATACTCGATACCACTATAAAAATTCTATTTATTTTGTGTTTGTTTCAGTTTATGTATTAATTAATTTTTTAATAAAAATAATTGTTCTTTTTTAATACAATTTTAATTCATAGTTTTCAAGTGCATTGCATATGTTATTTGTAATTGTCGAATTTGCATTTTTAGCCGCGTTTTAGGAATACTTTTAAATATATATACGATGTCATGTGGGTATTTTCATTTATGCAATAACCATAAACACATATCTTTTGCTTTGTGGACACCATAAATACCCATAATGTATTGTGCATTAATAGTAATAATTTAGGTAATCCAATATAAAAACTATTTAATTACGAGACTACAAATTATTTCTGTCATGTCCAGTGTATGTATATACTGTAGGTATAACTTAATTACAAAACAAATTTTTAAGACATTTAATATCAAAGTTTAATGAATTGGAAATCTATTTTCTTTATTCAAAATAATTAATTTTTTTTCCATAAATACATAATTACATGCATCCTTAAGTAGTGTACAATAACGAGAATTATTGCAAATAAAACAATAAACTTAGAAATTACATCTTTGTTTGCATAATTTTAAGTGGTCTGAATACCCTTAACTCTGCATGATTGATTGCGACAAGGGAGGGGTTGGGTTACTAGCTCCGAAACATGTCATGCACTGTCTGTTATTGTTATATTTGTGTATTAAAAAAATCAGATTTAATGACTAGAACAAATTGACTTTTAAATATTTAGTGGAACACTAAATTTAAATAAAAGCAATAAATTAAGATGGGTACCAATCTGACAAACAGGCAAATGAACAAAAGTTGTAAAAACGTGGAGCATTTTACATAATTTTACGTTTAAATAAAGATTTTTATAAATGTTTAGCTAAATAGAACGAAGTAACGTCGATTCTTATGAATGCAAAAACAATTTTAACGTAAATACACTTCTTGAATTCTGACAAATTTATTAGACATTAGTTTACATTCCATGTTCATTTATAGTACTTCAAGGTTTCGATATATTTTGAGATAAATAAGGTTTGGCTGCTTGTGCTTTTTTATAAGCACTCAAAACATTAAATGACGTGACATGACAATATTATGTGGTGTACATAAAGAGAAAAATAGTAAGTTTACAGCTATTAAAAAAATTAAAAGACCCAAATATGTAGCGAGCATTTCTCAATGCAGTCCAACACAGTGGCCAAAATAAATAGTCACAACACACTATTGTATATTTAACTGTAGCCATAATATACTATGATTAAAAGTTATAAGCAATGGGCAAATTTTGTGATTACAAATAACATATATAGATTTAATTAAAATGTGATGTAATTTGTATTATTTTTATACATATAGCCTCTCAAATATTGAATACCGAACGAAAAACACCAATTAATTTATACTATCACAATTAAAACAAATCACTAAAATTACATATAATTATTAATTAATAATAAATTAATCTGAAAATTTTTAATATTTTCAATATTTAGTGATAACATTTTACAATTTTTTTAGTTTAATTAATTAGCTAATTAGTAGCTAATACTTAACACATTGTATCGAATTTTATAATTATTTTGTTAATTAAATATTTATGAACTAAAAGTATGCCGAACATTTTGTTAATCCATTTAAATATCTGGCAAAAGACAAAATTTATTCTTATTAATGGTAAAACCAATTTCTCCAAAAGTTTTTGAATGGTTTATCAAATTTTTAAACTAATCATTTTTAATCAAAAGAAACCTTCCTTTTTAAACTTTTTCTAGTTTCTTCTTTATTATTTCGACGGTACATCCATGCAGTTATGCGTACAACTTCATCGGGATCACTGATTTTAAAGTACATAAATAATGCTCCATAAAGTTGGTTGTTCAGTCCTAACGTCTAAAATAAAATGTATTAGGTAATTAAAAAGTGTATAATTAAGTATTTACCTTGAAACATTCAATAATAGCTTTGTGCTGACCTTCTTCTTTAGATCCACAAAGGACTCTTGAAACTCACCAATTTTCAATTCAAACCAATATTTTCCATGACATAATGTCGCCATAGAACAGAACGCAGTTTTAACTGATAACAAATAACTTAAGATATCCAAAAAGGGAGGTTGTTTCAGTTTTATACATAAATTTAGCACTTGTTCATTATTAATCGGTAGAAAAAGTAACTTCTAAAATAGACATTAGAATAAAAATGTTTATTTAAAAAAAGTTATATTATTTACTTACAATAAAATCATACTGATTGACATCATCAAAGTTTTATATAAATCGAATGTATGTACTTTGTCGTTGCTGGTATTATACATTAATATTGCTTATCAAATTTCAATTGCAATTTTTTAAAGTTTAATGCTCTTTGATTCTTAGATGGGCAAAAATGACTCGCCTAGAAGGAAGTCCTCTTGTTATAAAATTATCTGTATGCTTCCCACATCCGCAATTAATGGGTGGAACATACATGCGTATGCTTTAGTGTTTTCATTTAAAATCTTAAAAATTTTACTTAATTTGAATATACACTATTTTTAATAGGTACTGGTATTTTTACTGGTAGTGTTCAATATTAGTGCTGGGGAAGTATTATGTAATGACACAAAATACACGGATACTGTGCTATTGATGAATATCTACTATAACTGGCATTGAGTGGGTAACGGTTTGTTACTGGACCAGTAGCTATAATTCAGGTAAAATCAAACTGGACCAGCTAATGGCCGAGGTGACACCGAGTTACTGGACCAGCAACATATACCAGTACTTGGTTTGCCAGCCACCACCTATCTAACCATTGCAAGGCCAGTTTGTTGGGAAGGTCACCGGATACCTTAGTTCAACTTCAACAGAGGGACACGATGTTACTGGCGACCTCAGTATCTCATTACTGATTGATGAAAGTGAAGGCTCTAGACGTTAGGTTTAGTAACGTCATTTGCCCCATTTAGGAGTATCACTGTTTGGCTTATTGATTGTAGCTGCGGTCTTTACAGTTTGGAGTTAAGTTAACTTTTGGAGTTAAGCGATATCATTACAAACATAGTACACAAAACAATAATTTAATCAAATAATATTTGGAGGAATACTACAATTCCAGAGGAAATTAAACCTGCTTCCTTGGCAGCTACAGAAAAGGAACAATATTTTAGGCCTTCAAGACGCTTTGATCGTACGTAAAATTTGTTATTGCATATTATTCATTGGAAAATATAAAAATTATTTTTATTATAGAAGTTATTAAATCTTCCAGTTTATAGCGAAGAAGCAGCAGAATTATGTGGAAAACTTAATCAACCATCCCATTAACTATTATAACTTACTTACTATAACAGCAATTCCATAAATATAGACTTCCAATGGAGATACCACAGTTAGATACAGAGCACCAGGTTAATAACTTGTCATTTATATAACATTTGGATTTCTCTGTTTAGAAATTATATTTAACAGATTACACCTATAGGTCACTCTTGAAAAGATTTAGAGCCCATGACCTAAACGCAGTTGAAGTTTTAAATTTTCTAATGGGAGAAGTTTATGAGAATCGTAAATAATGAATTAAAAAAATATGTATAAATTATTATAACTTCGTTTTATAAATTAACTATTGATGGTACTTGAAAATTCCATTTCTATTATAATTTCTTAAGTGTTGTATCATTTCAAATACTGTTTGTTTTCTTCAAAATTTGCTGCTTTGTATTTAATCTATAATCAAATAAATTTGTTTAAAAAGTTAATTTCGTTGAAAATACATGATTTTTATATTGGTTGTTTTGGGCACCTAACCCATCTGCCACCTTCCTTGCTGATATCTACGGTCTTTGGCTATTAGCTACGTAGCCCCTGCTATCGTGACGGCTTTTTAATAAACAGACAACTAATTGGCCTTCAGAAAAGAGTTTTTAATGTTTTTATTTATTATCTATGAATAAATTTGAATCGTATTAGTAACAGAAAATATGTTGACTCAATCTAGCGCTTTGGGAATTTTAAGTATTAATCGATTATCAAGATAGGATTTTTCAGACATTATCGACCCCAAATTAATCTAAATAATTGATGCTCTACTGTATTACCTAACAAACAATATTCGAATTTCGCGGGATTTCTGTGGGTGGTACCACACAATCGTTTCACCATCTAATTTCCCACCGAAAATTGTGTACAAAATCGCATGATCCATAGTAAAAAAATCCATAGTCTAGTTACTCAAATAATTTAACATTTTCTTACACAACCGACTAAAAATATTTTTTAAGTGACAACAGAAATTCGCAGCGAAATTTAAAAATTATATTATTTGTTTGTACCTATAAACAGAAACGTTGATATAGAAATAATATCGATAAACAATAAAGTAAGTTTTATAAATTGATAAAACAAACTTAAAGTCATTTTTTAGGAATTTTAAAATGTTACCAGAATGAATTGGTAGCAGCGTATGTAACGAGTCGCCATTTTGTTGTACCCGCACTCATTTTCGTTGCCACGTTGAAGGTGTGACAATTTTTGTATTTGATAAAATATTTTGAAAAAATCGACTACCAAGTAAGTACATAGATATTAAATAGTTATACGGTCGTGTAGTAATTAATAGAAGTATAGTAAATTTCAGATTACTAATCTGCAGTACAATAATATAATTTACTAAAATGCGAAAATGTGTGAACAACTCTGTAACAAACATTGACGACTTATAAAAATGTGTTGTATTTATACTAAAATTACATATTAAGAAAAAGTATGCAAGTAAAAACATTTCATAAGTATGAATCAGTCAGTAATCTGCTATTTCACATAGTTTTAAAGATTACGAGCACATACCATACATTTAGAGTACTTTTATTTCTATGAGCTGAAATATGTATTTTGATAAATTGAAATTTAAAGCATTTACTTTATTTTATTCATAGGATCCATTATCTTTTGATACTCCTTATGTAGCTTATCACCTGAGATTTTTAACTTTTATTATTTTCTTATCAAAGAGATAAATCATTTATTTAAAGAGATTTACCCAAAATATTAGTACATCTATTCTTTCATATAAAGTTGATACAATAGTGTCCCCTTATAATAAATAACTACTGGCCACCAAAAATAGTTCACCATAGCCGAAGTTTGTTATATTCAACAAAGTCATACGTCATCTATATAATGGTTCATAATCAACAAGAGTTTAATATACCTGTGTTCATTATAGGCGGACACAAGTGTAGGTATTTATAACTTTGTATGAAATATGAGTTGTAAAATGTATTAATTTAATAGAACTTTTTTCGAATAATGTTTAAAGTTACAAACTTGTTAATAATACATACATTTCTCCTACAACTAAATGTTTTATTTATTTTAGTGGAAAAATGTATAGACGTTCCGCAGGACTTTGTGGAAGAGGGATCAAGATCACTTGTCGAAGATACAAACAACTTGCCACGGTATATTAATATTTACACACACATTAGTATGTGAGCTGTAAGCATTTTATTTTGGACTTTATCAAAATTAAAATGCTAACTTGGATGATTACGATTTTTTGCCAGTATCTAAAAAATAAATATTACTAGATTATACGGTGCCTACTAAAATTTTACATTTTAAAGTTTAATCTTTGTATTTTTAGCAATTCGACAAGTATGAGAGATCAACAGGTGACGTCTTCAGCAGCTCCTACTGCTGATGATTCCGTAAATATTATTTTGTCTTTATAAACATTATGCTATCATAATTATTTCTCAATTTTTTTTATTTAAACATTATTAAATATTGTTTTTTTCTTTTCTCTATTTTTGAATTTTCTTATAGAGCAATCAAATATAAAAATCATTAATTCTGTCAATAATAAGATTTGAGAAAGTAAATGAAAAAATAAATGACCCTGTTAGAATAAAGATTGTTACAAATAAACACATTAGAATGTAAATTATATGATCAATTTTTTCAAATGAACTACATAAAAAATTTAATTGTCTTTTTGATTAAAATTAAGAATATTAAAGTTACTTCATATAGGTACAAAAACAAATATGTATTTCAAGTTTAATGTATTATTTCCAGAGACAAGATGAACGTTCTGATAAACAACATAACGTCGCTGACGAACTATGCAGGATGGTAATGCTTTCTTTATTTGATAATGTTAATTTTTTTAATTTTTATATTTTCAGCTGGATCATTATTTCCGGAGGCCACCACATCTTGCATTCAGTGACGATTTTACTGAATATCACGATGAATTTAAACAGGAACTACCTCACGTAGTTGAATTATATGATTTTCCATCTTCATTGAACCAAAAAGATCTTCAAAAAATTGTAGATGAACTGACTGTAAAATCTCGATATATAAAATGGTGCGATCATACCCACGTTCTGCTAGTATTAGAATCAAAAGAAGATGGTAAATTTCATTTTTATCTGATCACCATGGAAACATTTAAATAAAATCTAATAATTACGTTTTTAGCATCAGAAATATTAAAGAAAACACATCCCCAACTAAAAATGCGTCCATTCAATAAGGCAAGTCCTATAGCCAGTATTGTAGCTTATAGTCACAATTTGCCACCAGCTTCCCCTATTAATAATGAGAACAATTTAACAGAAGCCGAAGAAGAAACAGCGGTGGCTTTTTCAGAGGTACAACTGTAAGAGGTTGGCGTGGCAGAAGGGGAAGAGGTAGGCTACTGAGAGGAAGAGGTGGAGAATTGAGGGGATGTGGAATCAGTGGAGGGCGTCCAAGATTTACAAGGAGAGCAGGCCTATCTCGAGCAGCCACCACATCAAGAAATATAGTTAAACCAACAGAAGGGTCACCTTCAGCAGAAGAACAGCTGTCTAGAAATGATGAACAGTTAAAACAAGATGAATTACCTGTAGAATCTGAATGTTCAAGAGGTGCAATACCAAAAAGAGACGTTTCATTAGGACGTGGCGAAACTGCCAACTGAAAAAAATTTCAAACAGAAGTGGATGGCCAAAGGCGTACAGTTTTAATCCCATTTGTAATTCATACAATATTAATAAATTTGTTTTCTATGTAGTTACATTCAGTTTGTTTTGGTTTAATTGATATCAATATATATATATATATATATAATTTATAACAAATTATATATATATAACTTGTTTCACACAAACATCAAAAATGCATAATGTATTAAAATAAATTTAGTTAAGGGTGTTTAGTGTTGGTGAACGTTTACTTTGAATCTGTTCTACTACCCATAGTTAATATAGATGTATAAAATAAAAAAAAACAAAAAAATTTAATGCAATTTTCATAATAGTAAAATTACAAATAAGATTTTCAATTGAATATAATCACAAAAATATGAGTACCTACTACTTGGTTTATTACTGCAATAACAAATGTTGCAAAATTACCTGCTGTAAGACCAATTGGTTATTCGGGAATACCATTTATGTTCCAGTATAAGTCACCACATTTTTTAAAGTGAGTTGTTGAAGTTACATTAGTTTCACATTTAGAAGTGCTTTTATTGTTTATACTAGTAAGTAAATATACACAAGCTGAGGTCATATGTACAACAAGCTTTCACAGCTTAATAGTTTTTAGTCACACATATCCACGGCAGTCTATTGTTGCTATATGAGACTAAAAGTTGTAGGTTGCGACATCTACATCGATAACTCTAGACCACATACTTATGTTCGGTACAAAAATAAATGTCGATGAAGTGTTGCAAACCGATGGAACTAATTGTAAATTTTGTTTAGGATTTATTCACAAATGCCTGCTATTAGATATATTTATGACATACTGTGCTTGCTAATTTAAATGATTAACATTATGATTTCCCATTAGCGGACACTTCTCAATAACAATTTTTTGGTCTGGCGAGTGGTTTTTGGTATGGAGAAATTTCACTGTAGTAATCAAATTCAAATTAAATAGAAATAAAGTGAGATTTATTATTATTTTTTTTAATACACATATTATGTCATTAAGAGATTTTAGAACACTTAGATTAATATTAACTACATTGTTTTATTTTTTGATCGTAGCACCCTTCGTGGCCTCAGTAACCTCGGTTGACTATAATGTTAATTTTGAAGTATTTGCGTGAAATACGAAAATTTCTTCATTTAATCGTATGCAGAATCCAAAATATTAAAGCGCGAGAATTTAAATAGGTACTAGAAAATAATTTATTCCGGAATAATAGTATGTGATAATTAAATTTTAATTAAAATTAAGATTTTACAATCCATTTCATTTGTGGTAAAAATTTTAAATTCAAATTATTCGCGCCAGCACTTGGCAGTGGAGTCTAGGGAGTTTTTAGTTTTTAAGGAAGAGGAAGAAGACTGATTTATTTTTACCTT
Source organism: Rhagophthalmus giganteus (assembly GCA_036326145.1). Taxonomy (NCBI): domain Eukaryota; kingdom Metazoa; phylum Arthropoda; class Insecta; order Coleoptera; family Rhagophthalmidae; genus Rhagophthalmus; species Rhagophthalmus giganteus. The sequence goes on along the minus strand of JARFJA010000075.1, from coordinate 9,913,646 downwards.
TGTATGTGTACGCGGCAGAAGTGTAAAATAAAATATTTCAATATTTATTTACTAAATCATTAGTGTTATTTAAACAGGTTATCCTATTTATAAATAATTTAACATACGTCACACGATGTTCAAAGAGTAAGTAATCGCTAAAAATATTCCAATTAAATGTTGGCAACATTTTATCCCCAACGCAAAATTTCATAATACATCACAAAATGTCTGCGAAAGTCTTCCATAAGATGATTCGCGTTGAAAGTGTTAAACAATTAATTGCAATTTGTTTAAAAAATTTCATTGTAACTAAAGTTGTTGTATTTACATCATAAGATGGTAGGTTATTAAAAACGTCAGTTTATTAATTACGTAATTACGAAATGTGCTTGATAAATTTGATTAAATCGTTGTAGAATCATTTACTTTATTAATCTTTGTAAAATAATAAAATATTTTCTTTCTTAGAATCGAAAAATTAGATTGACGATGCGAAGAAGGAAATCTGTTAAACAGTCGTAGAAAGACAAAGTTTACAAGATGGCGGCCATTAACTGAATGGGTATGTTTCTCTAATTTTTTTTCTAATAAACTCCAAAATAATACAATATTTAATTTAACTTCGCTTTTCTATTTATAAATAATTTAACAAGCGTCACATAATTTTCCATGAGTAATCGCTAAAAATATTTTCCAATTATAACTAGGGTAAATATTCTCATGTTGGCAACATTTTATACCCAACACAAAATTTTTCTTTGCATCACAAAATGTCGGCGAACGTCTTCCATAAGATGGCTCGCGTTGAAGGTGTTAAACAATTAATTGTAATTTGTTTAAAAAATTTCATTGTAACTAAAGTTATTGTGTTTACAAAATAGTGTTAACATCATGCTTGATAAAATGGTGGACGATTTAAAACGTAAGTTTACTAATTATGCAATTACGAATTACTTACACAACGTGTCTTGCTAAGTTTGGTTAAATTTTGGTAGAATCTTTTAATCTATTATGTACCTACTCGATTAATCTTTGTGAAATAATAAAATATTTCATTTATTAAAATCTAAAAATTGAATTAACGATGTTAACAAGGGAATTCGTTGAATACTCCTGGAAAGACAATGGTTATAAGATGGCGGCCAGATGTATCTCTAATTATTATTATTTTTCAAATAAACTCCAAAATAATGAAAGATTTAATTTTCTAAAATCAAAAAGTTAAATTAGCGATTTAATTTTTTTTTAATTTAACCAAGACATATTTGTTGTCTAAATCTAAAAGGTACCTATATTTATTTATTATGTGTATCTCCAACGAATAGAGCGCATGTGTGCTTGATACGATCGGTTAAATGTTTGTAAAATCTTTTATCTATTACGTATTAGCATTAGGTATATGATGGAGGTCGTTATGTGAACATAGCCGGGGTATGTTTATCAATTTTTTTCCGAATGAATGAGTTTTACATGTGTGTTTGATAAATTTGTTTAATTTTTGTAAAATCCTTATTTACCATTATGTATTTTGTTAACACGTTTGCTATAGATGTTTTCAAATGATTTTATTTACGTTATATATATCATAATGCAAACAAGCTTAATAAAATTTTAACGTAGTTTTATGAAACATCGCCTGACAACAGTGATACTTGCAACAACTTATAAAGTAGTGGAGTTGTTTTAAATTCTCGTCTTCTCATTGGCTGTCGCTGTTGCTAGGCAAAGTTGTGTAAAACCGGCTTGCGAGTCCACTGTCTTGAAATTTACAGTAGTAGGTACACGTATGCTTGTTTAGTGCACATAAGATGATATTTTGTAGTGATATGCACCTGGACGCACATGAGTATTTAATAGCAGCGGACGTTTTAATTTTGTGTAAAATAGTAAATATTCAATTGTTTTTAAATCAAAAAAAAATAAGTTGGCGTTGTTAACAAAGGAGTTTATTCGATAAACACGGAAAGGTAACAGTTACAAGATGGTGGTCGTTATTCGAATTTCATCATTGGGGTATGTTTATCTAATTATTATTATTTTTTGAATAAATAAATTGTGCTTGTACAGTTCGATTAATTTTTATAAAATACCGAAATAATTAATTTCTTATTTAAATGTAATCAAAAAATCTACTCCATAAAACAAGAAGTCGTCCGTTATAAGATGGCGGCCGTTATCTGAATTTAGTTTTACAATTGCGTATGTGTCCTTAATAAATTTTTGTAAAATCGTTTTATCGTGATACGTGATAACGTATTGTATTAATTTTTACAAAGTAGTAAGTTATTTTATTTCTTAGAGTTAGAACCGAAAAATTGGATCGGACATTTTAACAAAGGAATCTGCTCCAGACAACTATTATAAGATGGCAATGATGGTTATGTGAATCTAACTAAGGTATGCCTATGTTTATTTATTTATTTTTTCTTGAATATAAATTTCTGCGCGTTGTGTAGTTTAAAAGCCTGTCTTATAAAATTATTTAATCTATGATTAAAATGTAGTTTACAACTACATTAATTTAACAAAACATATTGGTACCTATTAGTATACAAGTTTCGTGAAAATCTGCCTATTAAATTTTCAAATTATTGCTATGAAATTTAAATTGACCATTAAAGCGTTATAACATGAACAACGAACATAAGTGTTAAAATAATATTTTTTAATTATCTATGCTTATTGAAAGTATAAGAAGTTGCAAAAACAAATAATCGATTTTTTAAATAATTATTACAAAATATCTGTATCGAGTGTTTTATCTGTGTCATCTAATTCATTAATAAATAATAATAAATTAATACATGCCCAAGAAAGACTACCGAGAGTTTTCCGGAATGGGATAAATTTGTTTCGAATGTATGATGACAATGTTTTATAAAATGATTTTGACTAATCGATATAATATTTTACACATTGTGTGACACACATAGACATATAGAAGAAAATATAAGTTTTTTGACTTTAAACTTTTCCCAGTTTTGTCACAATTTATATTAAATAGTATGTATATCAAGTATAACGTAATGTAAATCAGTTATACTGGCAACGTGGCTATAATCATGCTTGAAACAAGACTAAGAAATATAAAACTTTTTGAACGTTGTCTTGTTTAGAAAAAATTTAAAAATCAGTTTTTTGTAATAAGTAATAATATTATGATCGAAGGAAGATAAATTTTGTTTTTAATCAAGTTATTTTACAACAGTTAGTTATAACTAATGCACACGCATCGTGATTATCCGATACCCAATTATGACGTTATATGAACATACATAAATACAGTTGTACATATGTAATATGTGCTAATTAGCAGAAATTAATTATATATAATTTTACAATTGCATATTTCGTTGGTTCAATATATAGTTTCAGTACTTCTAAATCTTTTTAGTAGGTACATATATAAAAACGGTACTTGAAAAATTTAATAGATTGCCGAGGAAAGATTTCTTAACGAACATAGTACATTTTTCCTCAAATTCATTATCGCAATCAATTGTTTTCAGTGAAAATAAAGATGCTCTTGAAGAGTATTCAGTTAGACATTATTTTCTTATTCTTTTCTATATTATTGTTTATGTTATTAAAAATAATTATGTGATTAAAATATTATGCTACATATTTGTAAACTAGTACAACACATGAAGACATTAATAGATCTTATTGGGCATAGCCACCTGTCTACTTACTGTATATATAATAATGATAATATGTATTTTTCATTGCAAGAATAAGTAATATAGAGAGAAGTTGAGGGAAACAACAGAGATCAAATAGGTAGGTACAAACAAATAATTATCGACAAACCTTTTTTCTGCATTATCTGGATTTTTCATATTCAAGCTGGTCTTGGTCCATATTGCATGTACTCTTTTAAAGGTTATCCAGGTTTAAATGTTATGTAAGGTATTTATTTATACAATGCCTTCACATTTTCTGGCAATCCATTGTAGATAATGTTGGCCTTCTTTAGTTTTTTCATTTATTATTGTTCAATATGTAATATCTACAATTATCCAGTATTAATGTTAAAATTACACAGTTTTGAAAGGCATACCTATTTGTTTGACAAGTTGAAGTTTTGGCAGTTTTAGATGTTTGATGTGGACAGTCATTATTTGAATCGTCTTATAATTATCCTAAAATATAAAAAGAAATTTAATAACTTATATAAAATCCGAGTAATTAGTAAATGGTTTTTCAGTTATAACACTTGACTTTTGTTAACTTTTCATACAAATAGTTAATAAATAGTGTATTAAATTTTCTTATATCAAATAAATAAAACTACAAACAAAATATTATCTATTTTTATAACATGTATACGATTTTAAATTTTTAATAGATTGTTTAAGAGGATGATTACGCCAAGCACTAGTATAGGGATTTCAATGTAAATTCGGTCAAGTATTACACCTATATTGATAGAAATTTTCAATTTTTTATTAAAGAATCTGAAAATATGTATCATCAAGTATGGGATGACGTTCTTATTTTCTTAAGAATATATATACTTTTTATATAATAACTATTTGAAGTTGGAAATAATTAGACTAACTTTTCGATGTCACTTTCTTGAATTAGAAGTTATATATTAAAAAAATAAAAACGTGTACCCCTTCTCCCATCTTTTAATTACCTAAAAAATATTTCTTAATAGATACTTATAAATAAAATAAGGGCTCAAAACATTTTCGTTTAATAATCGGCAAATCGCGGTCTTCGCGCTCGCGCGTATGCTCTATCCTTGTATCGCCGTCTTGCTCACGTTATCTCCTCACTGCGTAAACTAAACTCGAGAAATGTTTATTTCAAGATATCGGCTTGCATATTACCTCATATAATTAATTAGTAAAGAATGCGTTCGTCGAAATTTTATGTATGGCAAAAGAGGTTGTATGTATTGTAAATACATATCGACGCAGATTATCGTAAACGCCACTTTTGCAAAATGAGGTATTCTGACTGTCTTATGCATCAAAGGATCTAGGACAAAGACATCATATGTCAAGAACAAGAACATAGTATTTTGACGAAATTAAAGAGTGCGGATTATTTGTAAGTAAACAATATCCATTTTTGGCAGCAAGCCCTGATGGCGTAATAGGGTCTGATGGCATTATAGAAATAAAATGCCCTTATAATGGCCAAAATAGTACGCCACATGAAGCTATTGTTACTTTACTAAATTTATTATTGTAAATTTGCTACAATTGATAACAATAATGTGGTAAAATTAAAAGAAGTGATAAGTATTACTTACAAATACAGGGGCAGCTCTTCGTTAGTGACCGCCAATATTGTTATTTCGTCATTTGGACTCCCAAAGGAATGGTATACGAGAAACTTGAAAGGGATATCAACGTATGGGAAACTAAAATATTACCAAAATTGAAAGCGTTTTATTTTGATTATTATCTCCCAGCTTTATTGGTAAACCACAATTTGTAAATAATACTTTGCTTAGTGTAGTGTAATTAGTGTAATTTGCACAAATTCTCCCAGTTACATTTTAAAACAATTTTCCTGATTATCATGTGAATTGTGAACTGTTTGGAACACTTTTCTCTCTGGCTACCCTTTATATTCGTTACAGGTAAGCTTTGACTTGTCATTTTTGAATTTTATTTTATTTTCATCGATGAAGGCATAGTAATGCTGCGTTTATTCGAATAAAACCCATAGTAATCCGAATTCGAGATTCGCATACACGGGGTTTTATTGTAGTTACTCGAGTGAAACATTCGTATCTTACTTATTAGACTTATTGTTAGAAGTAACTGCAACAATTACTTCTCCAAAATGTATTTAACGAATATAGGTTTAGAGCAAATCTTTCCATCTTTTGATAAATTTATCTGACAGATATTTACCATGAAAACGATTGTTCGAACAAAAGTTTTTACAGGAAATATCTGTCAGATATAATGGAATCTGTCAGTATCTGTCTATAATTTCCATCTGTCAGATGGAAAGATCGACCCTTATTATAATTAATCATATAAGTATAAGTTACTCTGGGTTCTTATTGCATTAATTCCATTTTATAAACAAACACAAGGTGTTAACATGACAAGGTATAACGCACTAATACGAAGGGTTACGAGGGTACTGTTATAACAGTAATTACAGCATTTTCCACTAATTATAGAATTATTCGACTGATTTGTTGTGATAATTGAACAATTGACAAACTAGATACTGTAGAATATAAATCTTAAACAAGTTACTGAATAATTATACCTATTTAGTATAATGTCTTGGAATTTAATAGCTAGATGTTTATCAGAATGTTTACTAGATCAGCATAAATATTTTCTGTACTGAAATGAAGTGTGGCGTCGTGAGCAAACTTGTATACTGGGATACTGAAATAACGTGTAGGTAACATACTAGTAAAATTGTATTTAACTTTTCTGTGCGAGCGTAATCATCCTCTTAAAATGTAAGCAAATTTGTAAAGAAATCCAATACCAGTGAAGAGAATGAATAAAAATTATATTATGCCGTAAAAATTAATTTATTGCAATTTGAATTCGCTAGTTCTACAGGGTCTTTCAAGTTCAAGTTTCTTTTTCAGTATTGTTTTGTTCTGAGAACTGTCACAGTTCGATGTGTCTCTTTTGACAGATGTAAAGTAGACGGTTTACAATTTACTAAAATGAGTTCAATTTCACTTGAGAACCGTATAAAAATAATTAAAATCCACTACGAAAATGGTGGATCCATGAAAACTACATTTCGCAAAATTATGGATATTTGTGGTCGTTATAATCGTCCAACAGAGGCCGGAATAAGAAAGTTAATCAAAAAATTTGAGTCGACTGGCTCGGTACAAGACATAAATGCACCAGTGCATGCTCGTCCCAGCCGTTCAACTGAAAATATCGCTGCTGTAAGGGAAAGCATTGAAGAAGATCAAAATTTGTCAATTAAACGGCGTTCACAGCAATTGGGCCTATCTGCAACCACCACATGGCTCTTTCCCCAAATTCCCACGAAGAATAATCTCACGAAATTCTGAAGTAATTTGGCCGCCAAGATCGCCCGACTTAACACCTTTGGACTATTTTCTGTGGGGCCATCTCAAAGATAGAGTTTATGCAAATAAACCAGAAACAATTGAAGCCTTGAAAGACAACATTCGGCGAGAAATTGCTAAGATAGAGCCCCAATTATGCCGAAATGTCATCGAAAATTTCACCAAAAGAATCGACATCTGCAAATGTGCATGCGGGGGACATTTGGAAGATATTATTTATCATTCATAAATTGTAGACTCTCTACTACATATATATCAATAAACAGATGATGAATTTCCATTCAAAATGTGTTTAATTTGAAATTGAAAAAGAAACTCGAACTTGAAAGACCCTGTAGGAGTATGGAAATTATGTTGCGGATTTTGATTCCACTAGTTCTGGAAACATTTGGTAAACAAAAGAAAGGAAAAACCAGACTAACTTTTTTATGCATTATTTTGAGGTAAAAGTTTCAGATAACGTTAAGAATTGCCAAAAACAAACTGAACATTTCTTATCTTTTTAAATCATACTCATATAAATGAAAGTAAAATATAAAGTAAAAGATTTACAACATTTCTGATGGCACAAACTGTAACCAAACAATAAAATTTAAATAAAATCTTGGCAATATTAATTAGACATTTTATGTTGAAAAGTTTATAAGAGATACTTTATGACTCGCTCATTTAACAAAGATATCAACTTGTAACTATATCATATTATAGATTGCAAAAATGTAATGCTGGTGGTTCTTGTGTGCAATGACAGCAAGAGGTAGGATGTTTTTATAAAATTATTTGTTTACATTGTTCTCAAAATAGAATCATAAACAAAATGACATTTATTAGAACGAAGTCTGATTAAAGTTTGTAGTATTTTAATTTTTTTCACTATCTCTGTCTTACTAGGGAAGACTCGGACGTGCACCTCATTGTTCATAATACAGTAGAAATTCGATTATCCACCAGGCTTACTGAAACTGAGTAAAAAAAATAAAATAAAAATATTTATCAAAGAAAGATATCAGACTATTAAAATTTGAAAACTATCACGTTTGCATTTTTGCACAGTATGTACATATTAATTAATTATTATATGTAACTTTAATGGATTTAATGTACCATTTCATGTAAACATTAAATAACTAATATGTACATACACAGTATAAAGTAAAATCTCAATGGAATAAGGCTATTGCGTTTTGTTTTTCGTAAAAATTCTAGGTTGAGAGGTGTTCTATTATGTCTATTATGTTCTATTATTGTCTTTTTCTCTTATCCGTGACATTTTAAAAATAGGCAAGTTTAAACTATTTCAGTGTTGAGTGATGAAATACATATAAAACTACAATATTGCCTCAAAAATATGCAACATATTAGTATTTACCAATTTTTAGGCCTTGCTTCAGAGAATGCAACTATGGAAATTTAACATTAATTAATTGGTACATTATTTTTAAATTAATTTAGGCAATAGTAAATAAAAATACGAACATTACCTATTTAGAAGAAAAGCAAAGATCCTATTTTGGACACAGTAGTTATTTATGAATAGGATTAGATAATTTTAACAAGAAATACGAAACACACTCACGTGGATATTGGACAGTAATTTAAAAAAGGGTTTGTTTTATTTTTTATACAACTACATATTTTGGCATCCTTGAGCCTATAAAAGCAACAGTACCTAGCTCAACCGAGAGCGACTGGTTAAATCAGTAACAGATAAGAGGGAGTCTACTGTATATAAAATGGTAGAATGGATATTAGTGAAACTGCCTGACAATTTGTAATTCTTCGACCAACTTTTAAAGATAAGATTAAAAGCCAGCACACATTACAGATTTTTCATCGATCAATTGTTTGATCTGAATCGGGCTGTGAGACTGATTTATCCCCAACTAAATAGTTTAGTTGGAAGTGGGTATGCACACATAGCACGATAGTAACCTAGTTTCCCTGGGTTTTATTTTGTTTTTTCTTTATTACCAAGCTCTTCTAAATTGGAAATAACCACTTCGCAAACCTCCTCCCATAGCTTTCTTTTTAAAATGGTGTCAGAGTATTTTTCTAATTTGTCAGATGCCTTTTCACTTCTATTAACCTGTTTATTTCGGCAAGTAATGGCATTTCGAATTTTTGATAGAGGTCACAAAAAGCTGTTGCATGTCTAACCGTTTGTAATGAAATTTGCCCAACTGGAGGCAACCATGGACAATCGGCTGACCGTTTAATCGGTGGGTGTGCTCACTTGTATAGCATATCATACTGATTCCATGATCGACCGATAATTTCCCAATTGTTTTATCAAATAGGAATCGCGAAGCCCTTTTGATAGTTTAATCGGTAAGTCAACGCACTCCCATATACCCTCATACCAAATGTCAAACCAACAAAAGTATCGGCCAATGAAAAATCTGCATTTTGCGCTGACTCTAAGATTAGGAAAACTAATGAGATAAAATAAGTCTTGTTTTGTCATCATGCTTTGAAGATGATGCAAAACTAAAACTAGTGCAAAAGTGATGTGTCATTAGAAGAGTGGGACAAAATCAATGTGTAGTGTGCCTAGAAAACTATTTTGAAACCTCTAGAAGGATTCCTCGAATGGATTAAATGTGCAACTGTAGTTGTCGATTTCATGATTTATGCTCTAAATACAAAAATTATTAAGATTTATGTGGAAAAATTAAGAAGAAAAGCTGCGCCAATTAATCCCATTGTGTGCTGTTCTTTTTGGAAGTTACATTTAATGTTATATTTTAAGATCGGTCTTACTCATAGTTATCGATGGATGCTGATGTTGATAGTTGACGGGCGAGACCGGCCAGTTACAGTGTTGATGTTTTTTACTGAAAATAAAAATATTTTTACCATTTTATATTATAATTCAAACTGTGTGAGCGATATGCTTTAGCGAATTAAAGACAAATGAATTTGAAAAACAAAAGTTATAATGTAATTAATATATTAGATGTACGATGTATCTACTATTTATTTATTATATGATTTTTTAAAATGAATTTTCTCGCATTTTCCACTTTAAAACTAGCTTTAAAGCTGTTAAATTGAACTTTATTCTTTAAAAAGTATGTACCTATATACATGTATTTAAAAATTAAGGGAAAGTTGATAATCTGGAAATTCGGATGAATGAGATCCAGATAAACGGCGTTTTAAGTAAATGTATTTTTGTTTGTGAGAAGAAATATGAGCAAAGTACTCTGTAGAAAATGTGTTGATTAATAGAGTATTTTGGATAATGGATGCCTAATATAGGAGCTTTTACTGAACTTAGATGTTTCCTACCGATTAGTTGGTTCCAATGCCCATTTTGTTGATTTAGTTTTGAAGTGATTTTTAAATATTGCTATGGTGTTCCACAATAAAGTCCAATATATCGTTGACTTGCATAAGTAATGGCATGGTTTTTTATATCATTTATCCAATTTGCATGTAATCGACGGTGTTTGTATTTTATTATACTTAAACAGAATTTAAAAATATATCATTCTGCTACAAAAAATAAAGCTTAGAGGGGATGCTTTTACAAAAACTGACCAGATCTTATTTACTAAATTAATATAGGTAAGTACCTAGGTAATTTAGATGATAAAATTCAAAAATACATCAATATTTGAATTTGTATAGTGAATATTTAATTAAAATCATATATGTACAATGCAATTTTGGTAGTTTTTGAGTTACATATGTTATAATCTACATATAATGCAGAAAATTTATCTTAAAACAAGCACCTAATTGCAAAACTCTGTATTTGCAGTTTACAATCAGATGCTTTTTACTTTCATAGCCAATAAGAGCCTAGGACTATGGGCCTTGTGGTTGCCAGGTGTTGCAAATTTGTGAACATGACAAATTGTTATAAATTAGTAAACGTACTACATAATTTGATTTTTCCGGTGACTTTGTAAAGTCTCTAAGTACCTAGCAATAAAGCATTTGCTTTTAAAATATACAAGACTTTCATTAATACGATTAACAAAGCTTGCTAAATGCAAACTTACATTCAAATTCAATTCATGAACTCGAAAATAAGTTTTAACATTTTTTTAACATCGTCAGGAAATTTTTGTGTCTTAAATATATAAAGATTACAAATACCAGTAAAACCTAATTACGCAAAAAACATTTTTTTGGCCATAGCCACAACTATGATGTTTACATTCACCGTGTTTTGCATCTACAGGTCTTACATGTAACACGATAGGCTAATACCAAATAAACCTATTTCACTGTTTAAAAAGGTTACTTACATTCTGAAATTATTTATAGATCGATTCAGATTTAGGTAATGCACGATAACTGGACTTATAATCTGTTGAAAATATTCAACGATTTAACATACCTGGTAAGATAATAGGTTAGTCTAATACAAACATTTATTTTACAGTTACAATTACTTACCATTGCATTGAATCATAAACTGCCAACTTTTATAATTTAAAATTCTTATTACAATTAATAGTACACGCTATTACATACTTAAATCTATAATTAAAAACATTTACCTTCGTAAAAAATGTAACAAGTACTTGAATTTTAGGAAGTGGATGTTATACCTTAGTTATATCATTAGGCCGGTATTCATAGTCGAAACGATCCGGGGTTAATTTTCTACTGGTATTTAAGCGTAGGTATACTGATTTAACTGATTTTAAGTAGCACTAAATTACTTGATTACTTAACGGAATCTTCCTTAAGTGGATCGTTTGATTTTGTATTTTGCATTTCGCTGATCAATTGTGCAGCAGTCGAGGTAGAAAATATTTAAATTTGGCGCGGTAGTTATACCGGAAGACAGTTTTAGAGGTTAGCAGCGAAAGGTGGTGTGAGCGCACATGTACAGAAAAGTGAAGCCTAAAATAAAAGATTGTAAGAATTGTGTATTGTGTTTTATTGCTACAATTGAGTAATTGATCTCATTATGAATGGAACACGACTTATTGAACTATTACTATATTTATCTGTTAACCTAATTTTCGGTCATTTCCATTTTTATATTTAGGCCTCCCCTATTTGCCTTCAATTTTCTCTGTTTTGGGCCACTCTTCGCCACATAAAACCTACGTGTTTTAGTATGTCATCTTACCACCTCATTTGTGGTCTATCTCTCGATCTTTTCTCCATGTTAATGGTCGTCATTTTTCAATTACATTTTCAACCTCCATTTAATTATTTGCGTTCTCATTAACTGAAATACAAGGGATATCCCTTCGACATAGGCCATGGTGGCCACTAGGGTTTCCTACACTTTAGGTTTTCAGTCTCACAACTTAAGTTTTATACTTAATTACTATTGCGTGCATAATAATAATAATAGATAATACTTTGTACTATTTTATAAATATTCAAAATGTTACAGGTAAAGTGGCGTTAAAGTCAAGTATTAATGTTAACACCTCAAGTTAACAGAATACGTTATAGGGCACTACATAGGTAACTGATATGCTTAACATTTTGCACAGTGAACTATTTGGCATACGACATCCAAAATTTCGAGCACATTTAAAATTTTTTTTGTTATTATTAATGACGTTCCGCATCGTATTAGTTGTGTCTTCGTTACCCGGCCAACTTCTGAAAACCTCTTTGACGGAAAACATGGTGGCGACTGGGTATTCACATTTTCGTTGTTCGGACCGTTATTCCACTTTTTCCTCCTCTAGTTTTCCGTTCTGAAAGCTTTAGGTTTTCTTTCCGCTTTTGCCGCTTCGTACTTGTACTTTTGCTAGTGATGAGTTTCTGAAACGCACCAATATTCCATTCATTTTTCAAATTTATATTCACAAAATACTATAACGTTGACGGTGAAAGTCAGATATTTATTTATACTTTTGTACTGTATTATTATCCTGTCTAAATAGTTATTTTTTCGTCGTGCTAATGATAGGGTACCTGATTAATAGATTATACAAGATTGATTACCAGAGCGATTGATGGTGGAAAGAAGTCTTGCTAAAACGTGATATTGTTTACTACTTGCTCGTTTCGACGAAAAACTTACCTGCATATTTTGTATTATACGTGTGCCTAGGTAAATTTCTGTTAAAAGATAATTATTAATATAAATACTTTAAAATCGCCGCGTTACTTAATGGAGCGATTCATGGTACATGGTTTAACAAAATGTTACGGGTAATCTTTTCGTGGTATTAAAGTCAGGTATTAATGTTAACGCCTCAAGTTAACAAAATACGTTATAGGACATTGCATAGGTAATTGATATGCTTAACATTTTGAACATTGAACTATTTGGCATGCGAAACCCAAAATTTCGAACACATTTCGCGGTTTCACTAAATCGATTAGAAGTGGTAACGAGAAATAGGTTTTTGACGTTTTAATTGTCAAATATAAATTGTTTAATAAAATACAGTCTACACGACATTCAGTAAATAATATACCAAGCCTAAAAGTGGGTATTTTATCCATTAACTTTTTGTATAATGTTAGAGGTATTCTGGCAGTTACAAGTAAATCTCAATTGGTTAATTCCTCTGAAGTTAGACTTCCATAATAAAAGAGGATACTAAAAATATATCCAGTACATGCATCAGCAAGCACATAAACCCTGATACCCCATTTAGTAGGCGTGTTCCGATTATAAGTAATGAATTAGTTGTGTAGTTGTAGAAGTAATGAATAATTATATGTAATTTACGTCATCAAAAAAAAGTTACTAGATTGTTTATTTGTAATTCAGTTTAAAGTTTGAAAGTGACATATTCTATAGATGATTTACCTGCGCACATATTAGATGGCATAAAAAAAAGACTACAATTTATTAGAACTGTCAAAATACGAGGTGCGAGGTGACAGCACTGTGTGAAACGTCATCATCTAGTAACCTTTCATTGACGACGTGTTTGCATATAGGTTTGGACGAAGTGTACGTATGTTATTAAAGAAAGTAAAATAAAATATTTAATTTCTGTATCGGGCCCAAAAATACAAAATCTAATACTACCAAATTTACAATTAGAGGTATATATGTACTTTAATGTTTCTCGAGAACCACTTCGTTTACATTAATCAATAACAATTAACTAGGAGTTATCCCGAATAACAGTCGAATAGACTTAGCTGGCTGTTCCTTCTCCAAAAATCCTACTCGAATAATAGGCAACTAAGACGTCCAAGACAACCTCCGGGATGAACAATATAGCACCAATTCAATAACACCAAAAATAAGAGCAAATCAAAAATAGGAAATTAACCCAAAATTAAAACCTAAAAGCTCTACTCACCTCTTACAGTGGCCTGGAGGCCCTAATATGTCCGAAATATTAAGATATATATTTTTTTCTTTGATCAGACGACGTCAGTGGGTATTATACCTTTGCGGTTATTAAAGCGTTAAATTATAGCCAAAACCCAAAATAATTACGTGGAATAAGACTAACTGGACTATATATCGAAAATGCAAATTTGACTTTTCTCTTTTTGTTATTAATTAATTTTGTTTTTTCGAGAAAAAAACGTGTTACTTAACGACCGCCTTTCACTGCCGCCCTTAGTAATTATTCACTTAAATTGAAATAAATAAAAAAGTATCATCTTCACGAACACTTCATATCTATGTTTCGTAAATCAAACATCCACTCGTCTTCACTGCTGCTATTTTCACAATCTTCGTCTTTATATATTTTCTTCATGATTTATTATCTGAAAATTTGATTATGTGTATTTATTTTTAAAATAAAAATAAACTAATACTTATAATATGAGAAATACTCGAAAGTTATAAATCACCAACATATATATAATATTTATACGTCGTAACCTTCTAAATATCAAAACTGCACATGAATAAATCAATGTTGCTAAAAGTCCATCGAAATATTTTCACGACAACAGATCATTTAAAAAAATCGTTAATAATAATAAACGGTAAATATTTTTGCCCATGTAGCGCGATCAACAAACCAATGAGGTAGTAAGTTGCAATATTTGATAAAGAAAATTACAGCGATGATAAATAAATGAAATTAAAACTAAATTATTTTCATGTCCCCGTATTGGGACCTTTCGTTTTCTATGGCATAAGTGCTATGTCACAATAGCGGGACCTTTCGGTCGTTAAGGGTTAGAACTTTGATTTGTTTGGCTCACGAAACACAAAACTACGAGCAGATTGCTTTATTTCGCGATGGCAATATTACTTCCTTTTCTGCTTAGCTACTGTACTTTTGTTGTTGGCGAGCCTCGACTTGACCACGACCTTTTCTTGCCGTAGCCGTCCATGAGACCGTCGAGCACGGCGCCGACGACGAATACGTCCACGCCTCTCAACACCTCGGTGTTCAACAATTTAGAACTTTGATTTATTTGGCTCACGAAACACAAAACTACGAGCAGATTGCTTTATTTCGCGATGGCAATATTGCTTCGTTTTCTGCTTCGCTATTGTACTTTTGTCGTTGGCGAGGGCTTTAAGGGAAGGGTATACTCCCGGCGGTATACTCCCTATTCCCGGCGACCATTAGAAGTGAATTATATTCTTTATTTTTAAATTCTACAAAATTCTCTCATTTGGAAATCTTTCGCCATCAAATAGTACCATCTATTCGGACGTTTCACTAAGTTCTAGACACCCTCCTGCCCTGAAAGCGCACATGTGTAATGCAACGCCTCTCTCCCTGTTTGGCAATTTTATTTGGAGGACATTCCGGGCGTTTTTTCAAACTTCTTTTAGTATCCGGAAATTTAAATAGCTGATCAGTCTCCAATTGATAAGGAGAACCAAGTTCTTAGGTTCTGAAGCCATGAAATTCTAGATCTTTCAGGTCCTCTCACTCTCAATTTCACTTTCACACTCGCTCTCATATTCACTCTTGCACTTGCACTGTTGGCACGTTATCTATCCGTAAAGCTAGGTGCTGACATGCGATTATCATGACTGCCAAGGGTTTATTTAATAACGCGCGCACACATGGAATTAATATGCAACTGTAAATCGACGCTACTAAACAGTTTGTGTTTTGACGCAAATTATTTAATTACGCAACCGTGAGCAACTCTTTTATATTATGTACGTTCAAATAGGTGTGAGTTCACTTGCAGCCAAACGGTTGCATTTCTGGAAGTTTTTCTACAGGAAAAATCACCTTTTTTCAGTTATGATAAATAATTTAAGCTTGTAGCAGATGCAAAAGTTCGTTGAAACTACCAACACTCGTTCGATAATAATTAAAAAAAAACTTATGCAGAACGGACTCGTAAATCTTGATGTGTATATTAATTTATTAAATTGATCTTTAATAAAACGTCGATATAAAATACGACAGCGCACACACATGTAACTGTATAAATCAATGGTAGTCACCCATGAGATCAAAATGTTGCGCAACTGAAAATTGTACGTCAGCGATAGTCCTAAATGTACTGTTCTTATAATTTTATTTTAAATAACTATTCGTCGTTTGATTTAAAGTTCGACAATAAATTGTTGAAATAATTGTTTACGTTCGAATTTCGATTCGAAACACGTTTGTCGAATCCTACCGACTGCGCCACTTGAACGATTTATTATTGAAATTATATTTTTAAAAACGACTTTATTTACGAAGCAAACAATATTTTACTACGGTTTGCACCTGACCAACTAACTTACAAGCTTGTATTCTCCTTGTTTCCCCTCTTAAGACGAGTACACACTTTATTATGATAAGGAAATTAAGTCGTTGAATCGTTTCGTATTACTTACATATTTAGATCTTATGTGTAATTAACGAGTTGGTAAAATGAAATGTGAAAACAGTCTCCGAGTGCAAAGTGTTCAAAAGTCGATCTTAATACGCAATTACGATGATTTTCTTTGTAAACTTTCTGTGCTATTTGACGAACGAAACACAAACTAAGATAAAAACTACGTAATCCTACTGAAGAAAACTACTTACGTTCATCATCATAAAAAATCTACAATTATCGGAAACATTTTTCTCTCCGTGGCAAGTATAAAATGGCCATACGCTATATTTACATACTTCTATAAATATCTATATTTTACAATTTCATCATCAATTATAAATACCTACTTGTTCTCGTTTATTCCGATTATTGCTATTTTCATGTAGCCTATCTCTATTGGAAGATATTAATTAGTGACTCGTTAAAAGGCTTTTGATAAATCAACAACTCTTTTTTTTTCACTAGAAAACGTTTACTTCACATTATCATGAAATAGTAGGTACATAATAGGCACTAGTGCTGATAACAATCTTCTTTATTCTTATTTTTTTCTGGAATTACTTCCTGTAGTTTTTAGATAACAATATGCTTGTATCATTAGGTAGGCACTTACCTAAAAGATTGAGTAGTTACTTATAACGAATAATTTCAAATGTAGTTAGTTTACTAAACTTTACGCCATTTAAATTAAAAAAAGAAACAAAATAATAATAAAATCAATGCGATTGTTGTAAATTTACACACAATATGCATAGTAGGTGTAAATAATTAACAAATTACACATTACGAAATGGGTTGCGTTACTAGGCAAACACATTAGAATCTCATTATTGTCTCTGGCTACTTTTAACAAATTTGCGTTGTTCATGCGAGAAGCCTGTCCGTCGACAATAAGTAGATTTTTACTTTTCGGATTACGTGGTATAAAATATTTATAAACCAATTCCTAAACAAATCTAATTGTTAGTTGATGATATACGCCGAGTTTGACCTCATTTTCATTATTGCAGGTTCAGAACCTTCTTTTTCATATTTTGTTTTTTTTATATACTAGGTGGGGTGAAAAGTAACCTCCTTGGGAATGAAAAAAAAATTTTTTTTTAAATGTTTTTTTATTTTATTCAACATAGTCCCCTTTTAGCTCGATACACTTATTCCAGCGATTTTCCAACTTCTTGATCCCGTCCGAGAAGTAATTTTCCGGAAGGTCTTCAAAATACTCCTCCGTGGCGTCGATGATTTCCTCGCGTGAGCTGAATTTTTTATTGATGAGCCATCTTTTGAGGTTTGGGAAGAGATAATAGTCCGAGGGAGCCAAATCGGGCGAATACGGTGGATGCGACAGCAATTGGAGCCGTAAGTCATTGATTTTAGCCGTTGTTGCGATGCTCTTGTGTGCCGGCGCATTGTCTTGCAAAACAAAATTTTTTCGCTTCATGTGAGGCCGTTTTGCAGCGATTTCGGCCTTCAATCGCTCCAATAATGCACAGTAATACTCGCTGTTGATGGTTTTCCTTTTCGAGGTAGTCCACGAAGAGTATGCCATGACAATCCCAGAAAACCGACGCCATAACCTTTCCGACCCATTGAGCCTCCCTCGGCCGCTTGAGCACTCGTGCCGGCTTCAGTCCATTGCCGGGCACTCATTCTGTTCTCTGGTGTGTAATAGTGGATCCAGGTTTCATCAACAGTTACCAATCGACGCCAAAAGTCCGCCCGATTCCGCATCAGCAAGTCCAAACACTCTTTCGAAGTGCTCTCGCGTTCGTGTTTTTGGTCAGGAGTGAGCATACGCGGCACCCAACGGCAGGATAACTTTTCATATGCAGAATATTGCCCAAAATATGGCGTGTGCGCTCAGTACTAATCTTTGTGGTATCTGCTAGCTCGCGCACCTTCACTTTTCGGTCAGCCAACACCATTTCATGTATTTTTTTGACATTGTCCTCTGTAACCGCATCGGAGGGCCTGCCGCTGCGGACTTAATCGGTAGTGGAGTTGCGGCCACCACGAAACTCTCGAAACCAATATTTGACGGTGTAATCTGACGGAGCATTAGCCCCATAATATTTATCCAACTTTTCTTTTGTTTCCTTCGCCGTTTTGCCTCTCAAAAAATAATGTTTTATGAGAGAACGAAACTCGTTTTTGTCCATACTCAACATGATACCAAACACGTCAACAACAATCAGCTGTCAAAACAAAACTAAATACAGTATCGCACTGAAATTTCGCATGTCTGCCTAAATATGAACGGACTTCAAGGCACCATAACCTTTTTTGCAGTAGCAGCGCATTCTGGCGGTCAAGGAGGTTACTTTTCACCCCACCTAGTAGGTACCGCTTTCGTGATGCAATAAGTAGGAAAAAGGTGCCCTTCTGCATTACAGTAGTCTATGACTGTAATTGTTTCGCCCTTTTCCGCCGTCATTACTACTTTCACAAATACAACCGTTTCACACCGTTCCAACAAATAGTTGTAAAGTACTTCGGTAACATCGGTTACACCACCTTTACCAGCAACTACTTGACCGACTACATTATTCAATTGAAGTCCGGTTTCATTTACGTTCCCGGGTTATCACATACACTATTTTCGGTAAAAATTTTAGTTAGAAGCTCAAAATTAATCGGACACTTATTTTCTATTCGTTGCCTCTGTCCTGGCAAGAGAAGTTCCTTGGCTTTCCTTATTATTGCCAATTCCAGATTAGGTACCGTAAAACGGGGCTACTTTGACAGGTTTTTCATACTTTTGTCGCTCTAGAAACTCTCCTATTTGTGGTATTGACTGCAAATATTGTTTGCTGTGACATTACATGTCTTGGCTATTCACATACCAAAAATGGTTACGGTCGAGTCAACAGTTTTTCTACAATTGTTTTATTAATTTCGTCTCAAAGTAGCTCCATAATCGGGGCTACTTTGACATCATGTATAATCTTTAGTTTAAAGCTAAATAACCCATTATGGAGGCTACTTTGATACGAAAAAATTAAAGTTTGGTCTCTTCTATAGTATACCTACCTATAATTTCCTATATAATTAATGAAAAAAGCTATCATTACACAAAACAAATATTTATTCAATAATATTATAAAGGTTTACAAACGAACGTAAATATAGAACAAAAATAAGAAAATTCATGTATTTTGTTTTGAAATAAATTTTGAAACAACGTGTCTTATGTCCATAGATGTAAATGGAAATCCCCAGTGACTGATGTTGTAAGTGCACCTGTCAACAGTTCTTCTGCACGCATTAATGCCGTGGCGTGTCCATATGAGACCTATTGTGCCTGTCATGGATTTTATTTAGAAGTGTTGTTCGCGGTATTTTATATTTTTCACTTGCAGTTTTTTGTGACATGCCACCTTTTATATCTTCTATAGCTCGTGCTACATTTTCTTTAGAGCAATTTATGTAAGTACGAGTACCTAACTGCTTCTTGTACACTCTAACCATTTTGTATTATATTAAAACACATACAGATCCACAAACACGTAACCACATATAACCACACCAACTCACAAAAACGTGGGGAATGATAAGTTATGTTTAATCGCTTCGCGTAGATGCAAACAGTCACGGTGTCAAAGTAGCTCCGTTTTACGGTACTTCTTATAAAGGATTGTAACCACACTTTTCCCGCCATTTTTTTATGTTTGGTAAAAATATTGCCGATACTCAATACTTCAGCAATGTTAAATGCTATCTCACGAACGTCTTTTCTTGTAGGCGCAAATCCCACTGCTCGAAGTTCAAGTATATGACGAACTATTTTTTTTGCCTTTTCTACTCTCGCTTTTAAAATCTTTTCCGGCACGCTATATTGTTTAGGTACTAGCCGCTCTAATAGTCTTTTTTCAATAATAGCAATGCCTAAATTTTTTAAATCCTCTTCCGTTCACGTTGCATCATTCAATTTCCTAATGTATATAATCGGCATTGTTTTTCGTCCTAATAAATGTAAATAAATATATATTCGACACGTTCGTCGAAAAAGTGACATATGTTGTCTAAATTTTTTGCACTGTCCATGAACGTGATAAAGATCGTTCGCGTAACTCTGTCTCATTCGTTTACAATTGAAATAAAAACAGCGTCATTGCACTTTTTTTCATAAGGGATCGTCTCTCTTAAAGTGGAAAAAGAAATGACGCACCTAACATATCTACATTCAATATGACTAAATAGTAAGAAAGCCAGAAAACAACATCTCTATGAATACATCTACAACTAGTAATAACACAAGTTTATTTATTACCTACGTATACATATATACGTTCTAGAAAAATATCATAGCACTTGTTTGTAAATTTAAATAGGTACTTACATACTGTATAATAAAACACAAATCACTGCATTCGTATTTAAAGTGACGATTTTAAAAATAATTTGAATATCTTTAATAACTGCTGTAATGTGCTATACGTATATTTATAAGTATTTACATCGTTGTTTTATTGTTTCTACAAATAATATTTTTATCGATAAATAATTACCTACTTGTACTTTCTTAAGTATGGTTAATAACATCTTTTTTGCCATTATTCGGGAATTTTTATTTCCAACGATTAGTTTTTCCTAATCCCATCGAACGTTTCTTTTATCATTTTTTATTTATGCAATTTTGGTTTTTCGTTTACATCAACATCAACAAGTTCTTACATCAGTTTATAGATGTAATGAAAAAAATGGAAGTATTTACTGCTACAGAAGTTCTACTTATTTCAGATAGTTATTCAGGTTGGAGACCGAAATCTTCGAGATTGATTTGTCCTCAAAATTCTTTCTAATTTGCTTAACAATTTGTTCAAAATAAGAAACTAAAACTATTCATTAATCTAAAAATGAAACACTGTTTACAAGCATTTTGTAATAATCTTCGTTATGCAAAAATTAGATTTTGCCAATTCCCTGTCTCCTTCAAAAAGTACTTCTTCTTCTTTAAACCCTCATTTCGCCCAGTATCGGGCATAGGTCTCCTTCAAATTCTTCCATGTGGCGCAATTCTGTGCGACTCTCATCCATGGCAGTCCGGCTACTCTTTTGATAACGCCTTGCCATCTCATTACTGGCCTGCCACGATATCTCTTGCCTGTCCATGGTCTCCATTGGAGGATTTTAACATTCCACCTACTGTCTTTGGTTCGAACTGTATGTCCTGCAAATTCTCTTCTTACTACATCCGCGACCGTAGTTCTAACCCTTATCCATTCATTTCTTTTTCTATCTCGTATTGTAATTCCAATCATTGCTCTCTCCATTGCTCGCTGGGTGACTTCCAGTTTTGTTTTTACTTGTTTCGTTAATGTTCATGTCTGAGCGCCATATGTCATTATGGGAAGTATACATTGGTCATAAAAGTACTTATATTCTGTAAAATATCAGTTTTGATGGTTTTAATCTATTAAAAATTGGTGTGACCAAATTCAGTGTTATAAGGACTCCTTCGTAGAAGTATTGTAACAAAGATGATCACAATGTGACGCGTCACGCAACTCTTCGGGTTTTACCGGTGAAAAATAAAATAAAGAAGAAGAGGGAACAAAATTTAAAAAATCGGACAAAATTGTGGCATTTCTGTCTTGCCAAAATTTATTTTGGTTCCAAAAGAACATCTAGTTGACCAGTCCTGTAAAATAATACGCATGAAACTAATAAATGACGTATCTCCACACTGCTATAATGCATCTATTTCGAACTCTTTATGAAACTGACATATGGTGTTACTCCGTTCCAGAACTACGCCATGGAATAAAAAGAAAATGGTGAATCAAATGAAGGTTATACAAAGCATATTTGAAGTCAAATTTATCTGCACTACTAAGTCCCGATCCATAATACCGAATCAACAAGAAGAAAGTCTTCAGAAATAGTTCTCCAAGAACTATCACTCTCTAGAACATTCCGGCTGCGGGTTCGAATCCAGGCTGCAACCGTGGATATTTGTGATTGTAACTACTAACATGATATAGCAATTCAGCACCAAAGTAGATTGGTTAATTGGTGAGACCAAAGTCACAGTAAAAAAAAATGCATTAAAATGTAAAAAAGTGCATTTAAAAATAAATAAACGTTCTTCAACGACATGGGGCTCCGAATACTCCTGAGACAATGGATGTTTATGCCGTTCCACTAACACTAATATACACAGTATGGTCACCTACATAGTTGCTGGATAAATGTTTCACGACCAAAGTCATTAAAAAATTTCTTCAAATTAATAATAAAGAAGAAAAGTTCGTAATTAACTATTATCAGCTCAGTGTTTTACATGTTGTATTGAGAAAAATAGTGCAAAATTGACTTTAAAAAAACTTTAAAGGACAAGTGTAGTGATTATAACTAAACAGTGTCGAACTATAACATTTTTCTACTGTGAGGAAAATAGGCGAATTTGCACGGTTGGTCATACGTACGTATTTTAAAACTTTTATGGAAATGCCTTATTTGTTATGAGAATTCAAATCAGAATATATGTACGACTTCTTATATCTCCGGTTGAAAACCTTGAAATTTCGATTTTGGCTTTCGAAAATTGTCTTTCAATATTTCTTAATGTTTCCGAATGTTGCATTTAAAAGTTTACAATCACTTCCTAATCGTCGATATTGTCTTATAAACTAGGATGCAAAAATAATATTTGTATTGATTTTATCCTTGGTATCGGGACTTAGTTAATCCATACAGCCAGCCACCTTGTACTTTTTTCTAAACTCGTATATCGGACCTTTTCGAGAATTTTAACATATCATCCACTCCAGCGTCATCCAGGTACAACAGATGCGGTAAATTGAAGGGGAAGTAACGCCCCGCCCAATCAGTCTATTGATCAACTCATCATCATCATTATCAGTCCATCTCAAGTTCATTGTTGGACATAGGTCTTCCTCATTAATTTCCAATTTTCCCCGTTCTGCGATGCCTGCTGCAAGTTGGTGGCAATGATCAACTATCTTATGTTTATTATTTTAAATAATAAAATAATAGAAAATTTAAACGTACGTATATGATTTCCGATTGGTTATGATTTTTGAAAATCAACGCAGGTTCTTTCAAATACCATTCCGTCCATCTATATTTTTCTTATCATTGCGTTCTGAAGCACACGGTCGTACTTTTTGATTAAAAGTTGTTGGTCATGGTCCGATGAAAATACAATGTTTTGTAGTTCACTAATTTTATGGGTTAGTTCATCTTTACATATTTCCTTAGAATTACTCATTATTTCTTTTTTCCAATGCTGGAAGTTAGTTCATTATTTAATTATTTAAATTTAGAACTTCTTTAGCTTTTCTGATCGATATTTTCTCTGATTTTTATTTTTCCTGTTATTTATTTAATGATATACAAATAGTTTTCGATATATACATTTTATTGATTGCAATCAGAACGACATTTACTCCTTTTTTTCGGTTTTTAACGTTCTTTTAATTATTTGAAGATCGTTATATTTAAAGTTTTAATAATCTTTAAAAAATGTTGTCGTTTCTTTTATAATACCTTCCCAATTTCTGGTAAAAACGTTGAACTACCTAGTTTCAAAGTTTGTTACTTGATATACTTAAGTGTTAGTAGTGGTGATATTTTATTATACGTTACTTTAAATTATATTTCAAAATAATCGAGAGTTATAAATAACTAATGAAAACAACGCTGTAGTTACAATTTATTTTTAAAATCGTACACTTTTGTAGTGACGGGCGTGGGTACCACGCTAAGCCAGTCCCTGGAAGGATGCTTTCCTTTGTTACGTGCAAAAAAAAATAAAATGTGATCTAGTGATATTATTTAATTATATTTAAACATAAGACACTTAATAAAATTTGATTGCCTGTCGACTAGCATTTAGGCAGCGGAGTGCGGCCGGGTTCAAATAATATAAAGGCTAAAGGGCGCCAAGTAATTTTCTTTTAACTAACAACTATTAAGGGGAAAATTACTAAAATCAGAGGATGTTGGACATTTACAATAAGTATATGTACGTACGTTATTAATGAAAGTAAAATAAAATATTTAATTTTTGTATTGGGCCAAATGAACACAAAATTTAATACTACCAAATTTACAATTAGAGGTATATATGTATGTTAATGTTTCTCGAGAACCACTTCGTTTACATTAATCAATACCAACAATAGCAATTGACTATGAGTTATCCCGAATAACAAGCAAATAGACTTAGCTGACTGCTCCTTCTCCACGATATAGTCAAAAATCCTACTCGGATAATAAACAACCAAGACGTCTAAGACAATCCTCGGGATGAACGAATATAACAGCTGTCTTGCTTCCTCTTTTTTCTCCAAATTTCTTCCTATCAGTTAAATGCTCCAGTTTTTCCACCTCATTAAATAAATCTTCAACATTTTGAAGTGAGTCCCTGTCAATTCTATCTGATATGAAGTTTGGTAGACCTGTAGCTATGAGATCTATCAATGTGCCAGTACCAGTCTCTTTTTTAATTTCTAGGAGCAGTCTTTCTTTCCTTACAGCATATTCCAGAAGAGATCCTGTTTGGTATTTGAATGACATTGCATATCTAATTTGACTCCATCCTTTTCGCATAAGTTTCAATAAATTTTTTTTTCCATATATCCCAATCTGAATTTATAGTTAGTTTTATCAACATACTGCCATACCAATCTAGACAGGATTTTTCTAGGAATATTTTGAAAATTTCAATTTTCTTTTCATCTCGGTTTACCTCAAAACGTTTGCATTCATTTTCAAAGTCTTGTATCCATTAGTATGCATTAGAACTTTTTGTTGAGAATTTTTCCAATATAAACTTCTCTGATATTTTTTGCACATTTTGTTTTTCATTAATTTGTTGTTGAAGTATCAATTTTTCCAATAACTTTGACATGGAGTTTTCTTCACTTTCAATACCTTCACTTTTTGTTATTGTTTTTTCTTCTATTTCTTCTAAATAAAATTGCTCGAACATTAGGTTTTCTTCCTCATCCAGGTATATTTGTTTCAAATCTTCAGATAAAGTTATCCACACACTCCTTTTTTGATATCTTTTTCTTAGAGTGTTTCTTATTCTGACACAAGCCTTCGTTTTTTCAAGAATGGTATGTAGATTCATACTTTGGTAATCTAGTGGCATTATATAACATTTATTTTCTTGTGTCATAATTGAAGTTAGGAAAATTTTGTTGGTTTTCCCGTCCTCTGCCCCTTTCACCTCGAATCCAAATTTAAGCTTTTCCATAATTGAGTATTTGACGATAATGTCGTTTTATAAGGTTTATTATCAATAATTATTAGAATCAGGGTTGAATAATAACAAATCTGAGTTTCTCCTGTAAAAAGAGTAATTTAATTTACTGTAAAGATAACTATTATACAAATAATTACATCTTATCTTATAAAACTCACCTGTAAAAAGAGAAACGACATTAAATGTCAATTATTCCCTATGCCCTTTCTCCAATTACAAATAATAACAAACTAATATATAACTGTCATTAGTAATCACTGCTTAGTAACGCTTACCCACGCTACACAAGTAGCGCGGGATAATTCAAAAAGTACAATGTACTTTACATCTCCCCCTCCGGGACAAAATTTCCAAAAAAAATTTTCTTTCGTTCCGCGGGCCACCCCGTCTTCTTCAGTCACTCGTCGTTTTGAGGGCAGTGTATTAATTTTGTACTATGGAACAAATTTGACTCTATTTTCTTATGCCCAGTGTTTATCTTATAGATTAAATTGGATATTTTCTCCAGGATTTCGTAGGGACCAATCCTGAGTTCATCGAGTTTTTTTCTGTTCAACTTGTTTCCATTCTCTACAAACACCATATCTCCTACCTTGAAATCCATGTGTTTCCTATTTTTATCAAAAAAATTTTTATTATAGTTGTGTGATCTTAGCGTGTTTTGGAGTGCAATTTTCCTATCCTTTTGTAAATCCCTCGGTGTTTCATATTGTTTTAATCCTTCTGGCAAAATCGCTGTATTCTCACCTTCCAGCAAGTATTTAGGTGCAAAACCTGTGACTGTGTGTACTGTGTCATTGTAAATTTTTATGCATTCTTGGACGATCGTTGTCCATGCTATTTTCCTCTTCTCTTCATTAATTTTGCATCTAATTTTATTAATTAAAGTTTGATTCAGTCTTTCGTTGATTCCGTTCGAGAAAGGTGAATCTGATGCCGTGAACACCAGTATTATTTCTTTTTCTCTCATATATTCTTTGAACTCTCTCGAGTTGATACCTGGATATTGATCAGTGAGTGCCATTCCAATTTTATTTTCATCTGTAGTTTTTTCTACTAGTTTTATGAAGTCACTTGAATTTTGTGTTTTCGACGTCGATATCCAAGCATATCTAGTGAAGTGGTCCACCAATAGATGAATGTATTTCTTTGTTGATCTCATTCCACCGAATCCTCCGATTGTATCGATGGAAATAATTTCGAATGGATATTTTGCCGGGCCCAGGTAGGACATTAATCCATACTTGCTTGGACCTCTGGATTTATTTTTGATGCAAGTTGAGCAATTTTTGCGTATTTCTTTAATATTCTCCGCCAGTTTCTCACTCGTGTAAAAAGGATTAATTATACTCTTCATCTGTTTTATGCCAACGTGACAATAGTGTTCGTGAATTTTTTTAATAAACTCGATGCTTAGTTTTTCGGACAGTATTATTCTTTCCTTTTTCTTTATTTTCTTATAGTAAATTTCTCCTTTTTGTATTAGTTTATTTTTTTTATCACATAACTTCTCATTTCTCATTTGATCTTCTTTGATGACTTCTGTAGTTATTAAATTTACAACTTGCAGCTTTTCTTCTTCATCGTCGTCTGGTTCCAACACTGGATTTCTGCTCAAGCAATCCGCTTCAAGATTGTATCTACCAGGGGCGTATTTTATTTCTAAATCGTATTGTGATAAATAGTATGTCATATCCCCTAGTTCCTCATCAGTCCTGCATTTCAAGTTTAAGTTCTCTAAAGGCTTGTGATCCGTTAAGACTTCGAATTTTCTACCTATCAATCGATATATCCAATATTTCACGGCTTCTTTCACCGCTAAGCATTCTAAATATATGGCTTTTTTCTTTTTTTGTATATTGCTTAGTTTCTTTGAAAAGTATGCTATTGGTTTTTCCTCACCATCTATTTGAAGTTGTTTCAGAATCGCGCCAATTCCTTTTATGCTAGCATCTGTATAAATTCTTATTTTGAGTTTTTGGTAAAATATTCCCAAGATTGGTTCACTACATAGCAATATTTTTATTTTATTGAACGATTCTTCACACTCGTTCGTCCATATAAATTGTTGATTTTTCCTTAACAAGTTATGTAGTGGGTCTAAAATTATTGCACTGTCTTTAATATATTTATTGTAAAAGTTTATCTTCCCTAAAAATTGTCTCACATTCTTTTGTGATTTGGGTGTAGGGAAGTTTTTAATTGCTATCAGGTTATCTTTTAGCGGACGTATAGTGTTATTTTGTATAAAATATGTCCTAAATATTTCACCCAGTCTCTTGCAAAAATGCATTTTGCGAATTTCAATCTGAATCCTTCAGTTTGTATTGCTTCCAGTACTTTTTCTACATGCCGTATATGTTCCTCAAAAGTTTTCGAAAATATAAGTATATCATCGATATAGTTCACTGTAAAGCTCGAAAGATTATTTTTCCTTATTATATTGTTCAGGATTCTCTGAAATATAGCTGGCGAGGTCTTCAAACCAAATGGTAGACAGGTCCATTGAAAATGGCCTTCTTGAGTGATAAACCCCGTTTTCGCTTTGTCTTCGATTTTCAGCGGTATCGACCAAAAAGCTGAATTTATATCAAGAGAAGAAAAATACTTGCAATCTCTTGTCTTTTCTATCAAATCCTCAATAAGAGAGAACGGTTGTGCTTGTGGAACAACTATCTTGTTCAAGTCTCGGAAATCTATACATAGCCTGGATTTTCTGTCTTCATCGCGTTTGTACGCCAAGGTTACCGGAGCAGCGAATGGGCTGTATGATTCCTCTATGAGTTTCCTCTCTAATAATTTTCCCACTTGTTTTTCAATTTCTTTTTTATCCTCAATCGTACATCTGTACGGTCTTTTACTAGGATATTTTTCAATTAATAAGTCGATGTGGGCTTCGTAATTTTTTACTGTCCCTACATCGTATTTATCTTTTGCAAAAGTTGCTCCGTATTTTTTTATTAAGTTATCAATCTCATCCTTTTTTTATAGTTCAAGTGGTCTACATGTATTTTAAAATTTTCCTCATCAACGTGTTCGTTGAAATTTACAATTAAATTTTCATGGCTTTTGGTGTTTTCAATTTTGGTAAATTTCTATCAACTCTACTTGGAATATTCTTCTGTGTGATTTTTAAATTTTCATCTTGGCATAAATTAAATTCTTTGATGCAATCTAAGCCAATCAGAATATTATGGTTAAAATATTCACTATTTATAACAATAACGTTTACTTTTTTTGCAATTTCAAAAATCTTCATTTTTATAGATATCAAACCATCTGCTTTCTTGATAAAAATAAAAGTATTGCTGAACGATTCTCTTGAAGTAGATGGTATTTATGACTCGGGTTCAAATATATCTCTAATAAATTCTAAATTGATCAAAGTAAATGAGAGGAAAGTAAGCAATTCTGGAAGGACAAATATAAAAACAATCAATGGTGTCAAAATTAGTTTTTTTGATTCTTCTTTCAGTGCATCTTTCAGTTCTGCGTTATTAATAAACTCTATTCTTTTCCTCTCTTCACTATCTTTCGGTTTAAACCAGCAATCAGCTTCTGAGTGAAAACGTGTGCCTTTGTTATTTGTTTGACAGTATTTGCATGGTGATTTTTTTATTTTTACTTCATTTTTACTTATATGACTAACGTGTATTCGACCAAATCGAATAGGACTTGAAGAATAAATTTATACATATATAGGATATATTTGCTACTTTGGTCACAAATTCACTACTTAAATAAATTATTTAGGTATGTTAGTAATGTTTCTTTTTCATTTATTTGTTTAAATAAACGGCCGATTATGCCAAATAATATAATGATAATTGCTGGTAAATAAGTAAATCTTGGAATTATTTACTTACTTCGGTGGCTTCACAACACCTGGTAGATTATTGTTTACATAGAAGTCTTCCCGATGGTGTAGACATTGCTGCAGTTGATCAGACCACATTTTTCTAACTTTCACTTTTTCCCAACTGTTTTTTTACCTTTAAGGCCTTTAGGTCTTCAGTTACATTATCTTCCCATCACACTTTTGGTCTTCCTCTTCTTCTACCTGTTTGTGGAATTCATTTGAAAATATTTTTTGCCATTCTGTTGCTTTCCATTCGTTGCAAATGTCCCCACTACCGTAGTCTCTGTCCTTTGATAAATTTCATTACGTCTACTCCTTGCATATATTTAAGAAGTTCAAAATTCATTAATTGTCTCCGCTCGTCACCGCCATATATCGCTCTCAATATATTTCATAGTATTCTTCTTTCACATGCTCTCAGTTTTTCAGAATTTACCGATGTTAAGATCCATGTTTCCGATGCTTATACAATTGTGGGACGAATAATTGTTTTATATATCTTTAATTTGGTCACCTTACTCAATAATTTACTTTTAAAAATGTGTTTCATAGCGTAGTAATTCCTGTATCCTGAGTTAATTCTTTTTTTATTTCCTCCACCATTCTCTTTTTGTAGCACAGATCCCAAATAATTAAAACTCACCTCCTCCTCAAATCGATATACTCCGATTTTTAAGTTCTGTTTACTTTGCGAATTTTTAAAGGCGGCGACGAACTTCCTTTTTTACTTTCGTGACCTCCTTGCCAACAATGTTCGGCACATTGTCCTCGGCGACCGCAATTTTCTTTCCATGGTATCAGTCGCGAATGCCGCGACTTCCACGACCGATAATGTAGCCCGTTTCTTCTGTTTTCAGTTTGATGATCGCTTTTCTAAACAGAAAGAGCATCGATTATTACGATAAGTATAATCGTCGACGATTCAAAAACTTACTTGGGCGTGTAGCGACGCTAATAGAAAAATAGAGGAGGTCGCGA
This sequence comes from Rhagophthalmus giganteus, assembly GCA_036326145.1. Lineage (NCBI taxonomy): Eukaryota > Metazoa > Arthropoda > Insecta > Coleoptera > Rhagophthalmidae > Rhagophthalmus > Rhagophthalmus giganteus. Next base: position 9,882,851 of record JARFJA010000075.1, on the reverse strand, counting down.
CAAAATAAACAAAAAAGGTGACAGTTAAAAAATGTAATTAATTTAATAAAGTGAGTTAGAAATTTACGATTTAACAACGCCTCAAATTGGTGACCCCGACGTGATTGTTTCACGTACAACATATTCGCGAATGTGTAACGCAAATATCCATACTACATCTTTCGAATGGCCTCGATAGGTCCGGAAATGTTTGTAACGGAGCTTTTCTTAAATGCGGAGACGTTTTCCGTTGATTGCACGATAAACAGCTAGCTACATAATTTTTAACATCTGTACACATCTTCGGCCAAAAACATTTTTGACTTATGTATTGTAATGTTTTTTCTTGACCTGCATGTCCTTTTAATGGGCCATTATGGAATGCAAAAAGTATGTTTTTAATAAACTTCTTCGGTATTACTAACACATCTCGATATTTTCCATTTAACTTTTTGTATAGTAAACTGCCTTGATCCAGAAAATAATCATTGTTTTCTCCTTCTTCGGTTAGGGTTTTCACTGCGTTTTTACAGAATTCATCGTCTTGTTGTAAATCTTTAATTGAATCTCTATCCAAAATCGGTATAAGATCAGGTTGTATCATCTCTGTATTGTGAGTTGTTCTATTTTTGAGTTGTTTTCCGTCCGTTGGGGAATATTGTAAATCATGATTTTTATGCATGTATTTTTAAAAATAAACTTGAGCATATCTTTTACTATCTCCCAATTTAATCCATCTAATCCACCCTAGCAGCGCATCTGAATTTATTAAACTCAGCATTATCTAAATGTGATATAATAAGCCACATTTATATATGTGACTTTAGTATAAGGTTTTGCAGATATTCTTTAGATGGTTTGTTTAAATATTACAAAATTAGATAATATTAAGATCGATGTGATCTTAGTAAACCATACTTGTAAATAATGTTTTAACGTGATATATCTGCGACATAAAATAGTGAGCTTAAATAAATATCTTAAAATGGGTTTAAATTTATCTAAAAATGATGAATTAAAATCTTTTAAATTTTATACTAATAAACATGTTTAAATTTAAGTATACTTGATATGGATTTTCTATATCTATTCAATGTCTTTTGAATTAGCTTAAATAGATATCAAATTTAACAAAATCTGTTATCTAAAAAATAGGTAATATAAAACTTGCAAAACCTTCTCGAAATATATTCACCTTTCTTACCTAATTAAAAAAGCATTTAGGGAGAAGCGCATACACCGATCACTGATAAACGGAATATTATCAATACCTAGTTTAATTATTAGATAAGTAACAACTATTAAATTGTTATTATTTTTCATTAGCAGAGAATTAATGACAAAAATCCAAACCCAAACTTGGAGAAAGCTGTCTTCATAGAATTTGTTTTCATAAAAAGTTTTTGGGAATTAAAATGGCTGGTTTGCCGGTTTCCTTTATAATTTTATTTAATCCTCAAATGCTTGGGATGACCTCACTCTAAAACAGCATAAATACTAAACGTTGAAAAAAGTTAGCAGTTTTGAGTAAAACATAAGCTTAAGTAAGCATAAGGTACATATTTTTCAAACTCTTTAAGTGGGTAATAATCAAAAATGAAAATAGGTAGAACTTTGCGACCTTTGTCATTGTGATTTCTACGAAGTAGGAAACCTTTTCCCAAATTCTTTACGACCCATCTCCTTTGTTATCCACACTGGCTATTCTAAAATCACGTAGTTTTATGACTATGCCGCTTTACTAGGCAATGTTGAAATTAAATTTTTTACATTTCTACTGATAAACTAGGTTGTGCTTCTGCCATTTCTTCGAAAATTTGACAATAGGGAATCATTCTTTGTCTCAGACATGTAAGCTAGTGCGTAACCAAAAAGTACCTACATATGTATAAGCGACAGAACTAGAGTCCGAGAAAAAAACTACGAAACCTACTTAAGTTATGTATTTTGTAATTTATTATTTTTTTACAAACTATCTATACCTAGATATCTATTTTGCTTTTTGAAGCAATAGTAGAAAAAATCATTTGTGAAACATAGGAAAGTGTTTTTTCCAATACGGCTGCGAATTTGTTGATTTAGTTCGGAAAGATACCTACTAAAAATCTAAATAAGGGGGTGTTATGGTTTCCACCCCGCCAATATATTAAAACCAACGAAACCTTTTCGTTTTTCATTAACTTTCGATCATTTTTTTTAAAGTTGCGGGTTAATGTGAATTTAATTCTAAAATTGATGTTAACCCATTAACGCCTAAAACTAAATGGCCCTATGGAAATGAATAAAAATCATAATTTTTAATGAGAAGTGAAGGTTTATGAAAACTGTTGACAAAAAAAATTTTTTTTGGAATATACATATTTGTTTTTTCAGGCCGTACTCAATTGAGTACACTAGGTCAATATATATATTATTGCAATGTATGAAATAATTCGAAGCAGGGTTTTTCGACGCATAGTGTTCTTAGGCATTTTTTACATTGCCAACGTACTCTTGCACTACAAAAAGAACAATGAAGTTGTTTTATTATTTTCGCAGGAAAATGGCCCCTTCCGTCATACTGCAGTCCATCTGGCATAGAACAAGGTGGACCTCGGCTCTTAGGTTGATTGGCTTTGGTTGTCTCCCGCAAATATGATCTTACTATATTTCTTCTAAATAAGAGTAAGGACATTGGTTCGTTGGAACATAGGCGATGGAGCTTCCACGAATTAACCAAAGCCATATCAATAAAATATGTAAACAAAACCCACCACCATTTTTTTCCTCTTATGGAGACTCTGTAGGTTGAAATTCCTTGATCCAATTGATCTACTCCTCCCATACCTGAATTATACGTACTAAAAAGATGAGGTTGAGGAACATCTGTCTTTTTCTTTGCAATTTTGGACCACCTTTTTATTTTTTTGACTGGGTCAACAGAATCATAATTGCTAATCATGGTGCACACACTGTTATCTTTCCATCGGACATAAATGACTTGGTTATTTTCATCGAATTTCCAATCATAGTGTCCACGATCTTTTTTTCCAAATTCTTTATTTGTTAGAAGTGGACATTTCAGTGTTCTATTTTCTCTTATGGTTCCAGTAGCGCGAATGCCATTTTCTTTTAGAGTTACGAGAAGGTTGTGTGTTGAAAAATAATTATCAAAAAATATTATGTGTTGAGTGGGATCTGGAATTTTTTTTTTGTGAATTTCAGAATCACACTAGCACCTAAAGGGACTTTACGATTGTCTTCTTCTTTACCGCAATATATGTCAAACATATAACAGTACCCTGTTGAGCTGCTCATAACCCAATTTTTGTAACCGAATCTAACCGGTTTGCCCTTTATAAATTGTTTTGCCGGATGCCCACCAAAATATTTCACCATTGACTCATCTATAGATAAGTCTCTATGAAATATTCCCCACTGACAAAATTTGTTGATAACATATTCAAAAGTGGTCGTAATTTATACATACGGTCTTTCGAATTGTTAATTTTACTATTATCTGCTAAATGTAAGAACTTTTTTATCTCCAGGAACCTGTCTCTACTCATAGCTTTTTTTACTGGTACTATTCCCAGATCCTCATCACTCGACCAGTACATACGTTCTTGTGGTACACTCACATATCCTGTTAATAATAATATTCCAATGAATGTGCGTATTTCATCAGCATTTACTATGAAATTATGACAATTTTTTTGTGTAGCGTAAATCATTGATTGCTCTGCAATCAATTGAAAAATATCTTGGCTAAACAGTTTTTCAAAAATTTTGGTGAGGGTCAAACCTTGGAGATCGTTCAGCATCATATCATAATTGCTTGTAAAATTAGATTCGTTCGTGTCAAATGTTCGAAAATTAGGCTTTTTCTTACTCCATTTCGGTTCTTGACTATTTATATAAGTTATTGGAAACTCAATAGATCTCCATTCAGAATTTGAAGTTGAAGGCATTGGAGAGAACATTTTTTTACGTTTGTCTATATCTGACGATCTCAGATTCTCTGCAACGACATTCAATGGTATATCATCCTCATAGTCACTTTCATTTAGTATTTCGGTTTCTATAATGCCTGGAATATCTAGTGGAATCTCATGATTTCGTAGTTCATTATCATCAAATTCTTCTTCATCAGTAACAACATCTGGATTTGGAGGTATGATGTTTAGAGGAACCTCGGAAAGATTTTGATAGGCATCGTTTGATAATTCATCAAAAACTTCCTCCAAACGTTGAAATTGACGTCGACCATAAAAAGAAATTGCTGGGATTCCTTCCATCTTGATACTGTAACAATATTACACGTTATTGTGAGATTTCGAATAAATTGACTTTCCATAAGATAATCGCCAAGTGGACTCAAATGAGTACGGCAACTTTCAAAAGTATCCAAATCAATTTTCCTACATGTGATATTAAAAAATATAATATATTACCTCTTCCTGACTATTTCAGCATCAAATTCGTCTATATTCATCACAAAATAATGTACACTTGATAAACTTATTCACTTTTTAGATTAGTACAACCACCGCATAAATTTTTACCGACACATAACCTATAAAAACGACCAACTGACGTTAAGAAATTGAAGTTTTGAACTTGATTATATTCCACGGGGATTCACCAAACAACAACAAAATAATGATTCGTTGAAGTTTTCTGTGTTGACTAAGTTAAAATAGAGTTTCCAGCTGTACTCGATTGAGTACAGTCGGCGTTAATGGGTTAAATAAATACTTGTTTTTTGGAAATATTAGTTTATCAACTTGGTATATGGTTCAATAACTATTAAGGTAAGATATTGGGGCAGTTCTACACATCGAGATGTGATGTCACTCGTGAAACTATCAAAAGTCCCACAATTACGTACTCGCACGGATGACGTCACTGCGCGGTTGAACGTATTTAGAACACTCGGATATCCTTCCTTAGTAAATTGTTATACCAAGTACAGGTACCTAAGCGTATATACCTGCTATTGTTAACCCTCGGTCAATAGGTACCTAACGCGACATCATATCTTGTTGCTTGACCAAAGTGGTGTAAATAGAGGGGTATCAGTTCACTGCAACGAAGCGGATAGTGTACTTCTATTTTCAATGTTCAATAGTAAGTAGTAGTATACGTAAGTCGATTTTTATGATCTTATATATTACATTTTATTAATACATTTAATGTTTTATGAAGTCGTGGGATGTAACATTCTGGGAGCAATTTAAAAAACATACGAATTAAGCAACTTCAAACGTACGTCGATATTTTCGGTCTCTTTTACAATGCCAACTTCTGTGGAAAGAGACAACGATAGCGGAACGCCACATTGCATTACTTATTACTTCATAGGTGAGTCATACTCCATTTACCATACCTACCTACTTCAGTATTTAAAAACACGAACAAATTAAGTAGAATGTACTTAAGTAGGTAATCTTTGTTATTAGATATTATTTTTTACTAATTTCTTTGAATGATTAATTATATTAATTTTCAGATAAACGTATCATATTATCCCATCGGAGAAAAAATGCCCATAAGACAGTTTACTGCTAAATGGTCAAATTACTAACTCACATTGCAGCCAATAAGTACAAGACACGGACACGGCGTTAGAAAAAAGAATCAACAAACCGACATTCTGTGACCTGAAAGTAACGAATGTATTGTTGGTAAGTTAAATATAAGTAATTTTTGTATAGTCGATCGTGTATTAATGTGTAATTTAATTTTCAGAAATAATACGACGAGTGTTGTACACCATCCATGATGAAACTATAAGAAAATCCGTGGGCATCTATTTGGCAAATACAAAAATTAAACAATGATACTTCACTTCAACTTTTTCATATTTTCGGTATTTTTATAAATATAAGTGTTATTTATAGATATCTATTAAATTTTATTTGATTATATGCACCTACTTGATAAAGTCCAAATTTGTTTATTGATTAATTATTTATTTTCAATTTTACACTATTTTTGTTAAACACGAAAATTTCTTTTTTGTTAATTTTTGTATTGTAAGTGTTGTTAACAAAAGAAATTTTGTTGGAAAATTACAGAAATTGTGCCGAAACATTGAAAATAAATAAATAATAAATTAATAAATCTGGCCTTTTTTATCAAGTCTTTATATAGGTACTTTTATTAAAATGAATTGAAATTTTAAGATATTACTGAAAATATGTTTAATTTTGTATTATAATTAGTATGTACAACTAAAATATTTTATATCCTTTTTTCAATAATAAAATTATAAGATAATATAGTAGTTTCTTATTTATACCACTGTAACATAAGTAAAATAGTTCCTAGCAATATAGATTTTAAATAACTCGTATACATCTCTATTATATCAATACGAGAATGACAAAATATCTTATTTATATACATTTAAGATCAGAACAATATAAAAAAAATATCAATACGTCAAAAAAGTACATGTTCCTGATGTTCATGACAATATAGCTTAACTGCATAGGTTTTACATCAAAATTCTATATTGTGATGATAAGACAGACCGTCACATTGGCTTATAATAATATATCGGGAAATTATGTTACTTTTAGCTAAGTGTGCTGCTAGAGCACACGCTAGTCTTGGCATTGCTATGACCTTTTCTTGTAATTTACCTGCTTGAATTTTTAAATCTTGTAATGCTGCCCATAATTTTTCGTACGTTGGTTTATATTGAAATTTTAATTTAGTAACTAGATAGTAAATATTTCTTCTTGGAAAACATAAAATTGCTGTTTGTCCTACTTGTTTGTTTTGTGCTAATAATTGTTTACACGAACCAAATTTCTTCTTAAAATCTACTGCTATACCTTTTCCTAATTTAAAGTCTTTTGATACACAATGTGCAAGTGCGTAATCTTCTTTCGTATCCCATAAGTTTCCTTCTATTTCTTGAAAATTTTCGTTTTCAATTCCTGTTATTTTCCTCATTTCTAAGAATTCTTCGCACGTCATTTCTGAATTAGGTTCTTTTTCAAACATTCTACTTAAAGCATCAGCATTCGTATGTTGTTTTCCGCTTCTATGAACGATATCAAAATTATACTCGGATAATTTTAAACTCCATCTTGCTAATCGTGAACTTGGATCCGAAATTGAAAATAACCACATTAAACTTCTGTGGTCCGTAATTATTGTGAATTTACGTCCATATAAATAACATCTGAATTGTTGTACTGCAAATACTACACTTTGACATTCCTTTTCTGTTACACTATAATTTAATTGTGCCTTATTAAACTTTTTCGATGCAAAAGCTATTGGTTTTAAAAATCCATCTTGCTCTTGACTGAGAATAACTCCCATTCCTGTTTTAGATGCATCACATTCCACTATAAACTCCTTCGAAAAAGCTGGAAATAATAAAATACTATCTTCTGTAATGGCCTTTTTTAAATTATTGAATGCTTGTAGTTGTTCTTCTCTTATTTCACACTTCACGTCGTTTTTTACGTTTTAACGGAAGTTTTTTATACTGGTAATGGTTATGATTTTTGAAAATCAACGCAGGTTCTTTCAAATACCATTCCGTCCATCTATATTTTTCTTATCATTGCGTTCTGAAGCACACGGTCGTACTTTTTGATTAAAAGTTGTTGGCCATGGTCCGATGAAAATACAATGTTTTATAGTTCACTAATTTTATGGGTTAGTTCATCTTTACATATTTCCTTAGAATTACTCATTATTTCTTTTTTCCAATGTTGCAAGTTAGTTCTTTATTTAATTATTTAAATTTAGAACTTCTTTAGCTTTTCTGATCGATATTTTCTCTGATTTTTATTTTTCCTGTTATTTATTTAATGATATACAAATAGTTTTCGATATATACATTTTATTGATTGCAATCAGAACGACATTTACTCCTTTTTTTCGGTTTTTAACGTTCTTTTAATTATTTGAAGATCGTTATATTTAAAGTTTTAATAATCTTTAAAAAATGTTGTCGTTTCTTTTATAATACCCTCCCAATTTCTGGTAAAAAAGTTGAACTACCTAGTTTCAAAGTTTGTTACTTGATATACTTAAGTGTTAGTAGTGGTGATATTTTATTATACGTTACTTTAAATTATATTTCAAAATAATCGAGAGTTATAAATAACTAATGAAAACAACGCTGTAGTTGCAATTTATTTTTGAAATCGTACACTTTTGTAGTGACGGGCGTGGGTACCACGCTAAGCCAGTCCCTGGAAGGATGCTTTCCTTTGTTATGTGCAAAAAAAAATAAAATGTGATCTAGTGATATTATTTAATTATATTTAAACATAAGACACTTAATAAAATTTGATTGCCTGTCGGCTAGCATTTAGGCAGCGGAGTGCGGCCGGGTTCAAATAATATAAAGGCTAAAGGGCGCCAAGTAATTTTCTTTTAACTAACAACTATTAAGGGGAAAATTACTAAAATCAGAGGATGTTGGACATTTACAATAAGTATATGTACGTACGTTATTAATGAAAGTAAAATAAAATATTTAATTTTTGTATTGGGCCAAATGAACACAAAATTTAATACTACCAAATTTACAATTAGAGGTATATATGTATGTTAATGTTTCTTGAGAACCACTTCGTTTACATTAATCAATACCAACAATAGCAATTGACTATGAGTTATCCCGAATAACAAGCAAATAGACTTAGCTGACTGCTCCTTCTCCACGATATAGTCAAAAATCCTACTCGGATAATAAACAACCAAGACGTGTAAGACAATCCTCGGGATGAACGAATATAACAGCTGTCTTGCTTCCTCTTTTTTCTCCAAATTTTTTCCTATCAGTTAAATGCTCCAGTTTTCCCACCTCATTAAATAAATCTTCAACATTTTGAAGTGAGTCCCTGTCAATTCTATCTGATATGAAGTTTGGTAGACCTGTAGCTATGAGATCTATCAATGTGCCAGTACCAGTCTCTTTTCTAATTTCTAGGAGCAGTCTTTCTTTCCTTACAGCATATTCCAGAAGAGATCCTGTTTGGTATTTGAATGACATTGCATATCTAATTTGACTCCATCCTTTTCGCATAAGTTTCAATAATTTTTTTTTTCCATATATCCCAATCTGAATTTATAGTTAGTTTTATCAACATACTGCCATACCAATCTAGACAGGATTTTTCTAGGAATATTTTGAAAATTTCAATTTTCTTTTCATCTCGGTTTACCTCAAAACGTTTGCATTCATTTTCAAAGTCTTGTATCTATTGGTATGCATTAGAACTTTTTGTTGAGAATTTTTCCAATATAAACTTCTCTGATATTTTTTGCACATTTTGATTTTCATTAATTTGTTGTTGAAGTATCAATTTTTCCAATAACTTTGACATGGAGTTTTCTTCACTTTCAATACCTTCACTTTTTGTTATTGTTTTTTCTTCTATTTCTTCTAAATAAAACTGCTCGAACATTAGGTTTTCTTCCTCATCCAGGTATATTTGTTTCAAATCTTCAGATAAAGTTATCCACACACTCCTTTTTTGATATCTTTTTCTTAGAGTGTTTCTTATTCTGACATAAGCCTTCGTTTTTTCAAGAATGGTATGTAGATTCATACTTTGGTATTCTAGTGGCATTATATAACATTTATTTTCTTGTGTCATAATTGAGGTTAGGAAAATTTTGTTGGTTTTCCTGTCCTCTGCCCCTTTCACCTCGAATCCAAATTTAAGCTTTTCCATAATTGAGTATTTGACGATAATGTCGTTTTATAAGGTTTATTATCAATAATTATTAGAATCAGGGTTGAATAATAACAAATCTGAGTTTCTCCTGTAAAAAGAGTAATTTAATTTACTGTAAAGATAACTATTATACAAATAATTACATCTTATCTTATAAAACTCACCTGTAAAAAGAGAAACGACATTAAATGTCAATTATTCCCTATGCCCTTTCTCCAATTACAAATAATAACAAACTAATATATAACTGTCATTAGTAATTACCCACGCAACGCAAGTGCGCGGGATAATTCAAAAAGTACAATGTACTTATATATATATATATATATATATATATATATATATATATCGAAAATTCAAATTTGACTTTTCTCTTTTTGATATTAATTAATTTTGTTCCGAAAAAAAACCGCGTTACTTAACGACCACCTTTCACCGTCGCTCTTAGTAATTATTCCCCTAAATTGAATTTAAAAAAAAGGTATCACCTTTCCTAGTTTACTTGTTACTTTTTAACACGTTCGCTGTCATATGTATCGTTTTTGGTACCTACATATAACGTGTTAATGACTCTAAAAAGTAACTCGATAAGAAATCTGTTAAGTGATTACGTTTTTCTTTTTTAAATCTAATCTAGTTCAAAACTTTGAATCATTTAACTAAAGAATCATAAAAAGTTATAATATAATCAAAAAAAAATCATAAACATGAAAAATCATCATCATCAATGATATTGTTAGAAATCTACAATTACCCAAATATTCCATATTTTTTACAAATCTACAATGGACATTCATAACTACATTTGTTAGGTATAATAAATAATAATAATGGGTATAATAAATAAAGAATAATACAATAAAAATTGTAGTAACGATCTCTAACATCAACATATAGTAGGCATAGATAAACAAAATAATAGACATGTCATGTAAAATATATTAATGTAATAGAATTGGAATATGTAAATAAATCACGTTAAACATTAAGTTCTAATACAACATTTCCCGTCCACAAACTCAACAAAAATGATACTAGAATTAGTTGTATAGAATGAGTATCTACAGTTCAGGAAACAAGGTATGGTGTTTGCATTCAAAAATATTTTTATATTTGAAACATGAAAGTTAATTTTTTTATAATCCTTATATGACTAACGTGTATTCGACCAAATCGAATAGGACTTGAAGAATAAATTTATACATATATAGGATATATTTGCTACTTTGGTCACAAATTCACTACTTAAATAAATTATTTAGGTGTGTTAGTAATGTTTCTTTTTTATTTATTTGTTTAAATAAACGGCCGATTATGCCAAATAATATAATGATAATTGCTGGTAAATAAGTAAATCTTGGAATTACTTACTTACTTCGGTGGCTTCACAACACCTGGTAGATTATTGTTTACATAGAAGCCTTCCCGATGGTGGAGACACTGCTGCAGTTGATCAGACCACATTTTTCTATCTTTCACTTTTTCCCAACTGTTTTTTTACCTTTAAGGCCTTTAGGTCTTCAGTTACATTATCTTCCCATCACACTTTTGGTCTTCCTCTTCTTCTACCTGTTTGTGGAATTCATTTGAAAATATTTTTTGCCATTCTGTTGCTTTCCATTCGTTGCAAATGTCCCCACTACCGTAGTCTCTGTCCTTTGATAAATTTCACTGCGTGAAATGCATATATTTAAGTAGTTCAAAATTCATTAATTGTCTCCGCTCGTCACCGCCATATATCGCTCTCAATATATTTCATAGTATTTTTCTTTCACATGCTCTCAGTTTTTCAGAATTTACCGATGTTAAGATCCATGTTTCCGATGCTTATACAATTGTGGGACGAATAATTGTTTTATATATCTTTAATTTGGTCACCTTACTCAATAATTTACTTTTAAAAATGTGTTTCATAGCGTAGTAATTCCTGTATCCTGAGTTAATTCTTTTTTTAATTTCCTCCACCATTCTCTTTTTGTAGCACAGATCCCAAATAATTAAAACTAACCACCTCCTCAAATCGATATGCTCCGATTTTTAAGTTCTGTTTACTTTGCGAATTTTTAAAGGCGGCGACGAACTTCCTTTTTTACTTTCGTGACCTCCTTGCCAACAATGTTCGGCACATTGTCCTCGGCGACCGCAATTTTCTTTCCACGGTATCAGTCGCGAATGCCGCGACTTCCACGACCGATAATGTAGCCCGTTTCTTCTGTTTTCAGTTTGATGATCGCTTTTCTAAACAGAAAGAGCATCGATTATTACGATAAGTATAATCGTCGACGATTCAAAAACTTACTTGGGCGTGTAGCGACGCTAATAGAAAAATAGAGGAGGTCGCGACAAAATAAACAAAAAAGGTGACAGTTAAAAAATGTAATTAATTTAATAAAGTGAGTTAGAAATTTACGATTTAACAACGCCTCAAATTGGTGACCCCGACGTGATTGTTTCACGTACAAAATATTCGCGAATGGAGGCAGAAATGGAAAATAATTTGGAAACAGCCAGGACGAAAAAAAAACTAAAGTCTAATGACGGGACCCAGACGTGTCCTTTTGGCTTTGGTCACGAAAATAATGGTAATTCATTTTGGGTCGGTCATAATCAATTTCTTATGGACACGATTCCGGTCGCACAGACTCCAACAGATACAAAGAAACATATAACAATCTCTGACGACACCCATAGAAAAGTTTAAAGATAGCGATTTCGCTCGTATAGACTAGTTGAAGCGAGGGCGAAATCAGAGTAGGGATTTGAGGGAGGCCAATCCCCGTACCCACTAGTTGCGGGCCCTTGAAGTGCAATCCTGTTGGTTCGCGGTGAGATTTTACCCCACTAGCCAGATGGGCCGCGCGGCCGACTGACCGCTTGGACCGCCAGGCCCTCCCCTATCCACCACCCGGGGACGCGCCCGGTAGGGGTTTCAGGTCCCCCTCGGGAATCGCACCAAGTACGACGGAAAACCCGCATCTAGCATCTTCCACAGCAATCTCTCGTGCCAGACCTTATCGAACACCTTGGCGACGTCCAGAAAGATCTACCCGGTACACTGCTTGCGGTCGAAGCCGTTTGCGATGTATTCGACTGCCCTTAGTGCCTGTTGAACGGTCGAGTATCCCTTGCGGAATCCGAACTGTTCGTCCTGCACGAGGTGACTGTCGTCCGTGTACTTCTTTAGTCTCTCCAGTATGACCGACCTCTTCCTGCCATAAATTAGGCGAACAGAGCTACAATCTCCGGAAGACAGCACAAGAAGTCTTGCATTACTTCAGCGCCCAACTTGGCGACCGAGATGGTCACGCAGAGCTTCTGAAGAACGAGCAAGCGCCCCTCGAGGTTCAGCTTACCCAATAGCGTCATAATTGGGGAGCCGACGTCGCTCTTGGCGTACGCTTGACTGGCCGTCGCCGACCTTGCCTGGGAGCGTGTCGAAGACGGGTTCCGGTCGGGATCCAGCTCGTCGCATCTCCACCGGTAGCTCTTGCCGATGAGGCGGGTGCTGCCGCGTTGGCATAGCTAGTGCCGCGTCGTTGCCGGCGCTGCGTTTACCGCATTTTGGGCGGGGCCCTACGGCTTAAAAACCGGGCAGCCCTTGTACCTGCGCACTTCACACAGCGAGGATCGGCCCGGCAAGCACCGCCGAGAGTGACGAAAACTGACAGCGGTGACACTGGCCTACGGTCGCCTTCCTCCCGAGGGACTCCAACTTCACTTTGAGACCGACGCAGTTGGTCAGCTCGAAGACCTTTCTTCCCATGTCGGTTTGCTCAAGTTGGACGAGTACCAATGGTATCGCCCTCCGCTCAGGGCCGTGCTTCATGCGGTCCACAGATTTGACCGGCAGGCCGTGTTCAAGGAGCTCTTCTTGACGGCCGTCGCCTCGATCTCTTCCGGGATTTCACATAAGAGCACCTTCAGTATCTTTTCGTCCTTCAATAAGGAGTGATGCTGAATACCCGCTTCATTTAAGAGGCGAGTGTCGCCCATGTGGTCGTTGGGGGTTGCCGGGTGAAGGCGAATTCCCTCGGTGAGGTTCGTCGCCTTCAGGACCGCTAGGTTTCTGGCTTGGAACGCACGAGACAGCTCGACCCACTTATCTTTCTAACGAAGGACGATCGGGGGAACACGCTCCCTACGTTCGGCCAGTTCCTGGCTATCCTCAGTCCCGGCAGCCTCCGAGCACGCGGCTTCCGCCATTTCGGCTTCCTCCACAGGGAGGACGCTAAAGGCGTTGCCTAGAGTAACCTTCGCAGCAAGTCCAAATTTTAATATAACTTAAAAATAGAAGAATCATTCATGTTTTATTGTGCCCCGGTCTCCCTACCTATACCGAAAATGAACTCGTAATTCTTATACATATAAACTAAAACCTAAACTGAACTCCTGTATTTTCTTATACTCTAAATAGTGAAATTCCAACCATTTCTACAAATGTGTACGTGATTTATAATATTGTATAAAAAGGTCTAATTTCAAATTTACAATTTTAAGTAAAAATACTTCGTCCAAATCTAGATGCAATCCACGTCATCAATGAAAGATTACTAGATGATGACGTTTCGCATCAGTCACAGTGCTGTCACCTCGTACTCGTAATTTGACAGTTCTAATAAATTGTAGTTTTTCTTTATGTCATCTAATATCTGCGCAGGTATCTATAGAATATGTCGCTTTCCAAACTTTAAACCGAATTACAAATAAACAATCTAGTAACTTTTTTGATGACGTAAATTGCATATAGGTTTGAATAGGCCATATGTAGATACATTTAGCATACCTACAGTTTTATTTATTTGCAAAGTTTTCATTCAATAAAATATAAAATCTCATTCGATTTGTTTTTCGACAGTAAGCATAATTATTTTGCATTTCGACGTGTTGTTTATGTTTTCTGTGAATTATCAAGAAATACTGAGAATGCAGCAGACGTTATCGCATAAATAAGTAGATATGTGTTACATACGTTATTCGCGATAGGTCCCAATCAATAAAAATCTCGTATTTTTACAGTACTAATAGATTTTAGTCTATTTTGCAATGTCATATGTGTGCAGGTAAATCCTAGGTAGAATATGTCATGTTCAAAACTTTCATATGAATATTACAAATATACAATTTAGTAACTTTTTATGCACGACGTGCATTGGAACCTATCGTGAATAACGTATAGCTACAGGTATTTGAGAACAAAATTAACTATCTAACTTTTAATGCAATTAATGGCATGTTATGTAATTATTTATGTATGTATCAGAATAATAATAATTATATGTGTATATGTCAATAATATTGGATTTTCTATTATTACAATTTTTATTTTGCATTCATAACGGCACTTCACTTACACATTACACAAAAAATAAATTTTAAAGATCAATAATTATTATCATTGTGACTTTTTTGAAGAGAAATATTTTGAATTTTCCGCTCCCATAACTTGGTAACTTTTATAGTTGCAAGTTAAATAATTTTTTTAAGCTTGTTAAGACTGCGTTCGCACGCCACGATTTTCATAACATGAACTAAAGCTTCAAACATTTTGCATAGATGGCGATACTATGCGGTTTAGAATTATTCTTATTTAAATTTCAAGATTTGCCTTCTAAATGAGCCAGCAAAAAAATTGCTATGAATTGCACCTAAATAATTCAAAAAATAAATGGTCTATTGTAGCTGATTGGCAACTATGCTTCTTGGAAATGTGCTTTCAAATTGAATTATATACGGCCGACGCGACGGTTCGGTTTGCTGTATTGTAATAACAATGATAATAAATTGTATGCTAAGTTGTAATGGAGCCTTATTACTTAGAAGTATTATTTTTATTCTGCAATCATAAATCAGTCACTAGTTCAGTTACCTGATATGTGCTTGTTATATCAGTATTGAAAAGACACTAGATTTTAAACGACGATCGCTAGAGCTAATAGGCCATATTGAAATAAAAGAAAAATGTTGCGTTTGTGTAGGGCATTTGTTTTTAAATTTCGCGCCTATGGTATAACGTTAATTGGTTGGTAGAGAAGTAGCCAGGTAATAAAAATATACATGGAAAACGAAAGTGTATTTTTTGAGGTACGAAAATCCTTACAGTTTGCATATCACAATTTAACTGTAACTTTGTTGTCGATTTAAATAAAATTATCGAAGTATTGTGAAACTTTTATTGTATGCAGTGGGGCAGAACACTCAATGAGAAACTGTTTCTATTTCTAATTAGTTTTCCTTACATACTTAGTTTATACATAGTATGTAGTTTATAGTTTAGGTCCCCCAACTAGCCGTGCAGTATTTATTTTGCTATTATATTCACATGTCACTACCATTGAAAATAGATAATCGTTTATCGATCAAAGTATAGCCAAATAAACTAAATATTTTAAAAATCACAATTTATAGACAAATTAACCAAGTAAAATAAAAACACTCCAACTTTCATAACCAATAAATAACTAGCTTACTTGTAACATAATTATAATCTGTTCAGAATAATTATTACTATGTTGATCACGATATCGTTATTTTAAATATTACTTTTTATATAATTATAATATTTATATAATATACCTAACCATAATTTTGTAAATTTACATAATATTAGCAGTATATGCATAGATATTAATTTGATTAAATTTAGTACTAGCTACTAAATCGTGTTTATTTCCTTAGAAACAATTGTTTCTGTTTTATAACAGGTATATTAATTTATAAATTGCACCATTACATTTAACACACAATTACATAAACTACTCCTTGTTACTTATCACCTTAGTGATCATCCACTACCACCTAGATTATTATATAACAGTTTCTATGGAAATAAAGCTTAGGAAAAGGATTTAGTAGCTAATAAATCTAATTAAATGTCTATGAATAGGGCTGTATAACTTTTACGATATTTGGCAACAACGCAATATTTTCCACTAACAGTTACTAAGAACTATCCCTAAAAATTCACCAAAATTACGGAGTCGCCTTCTAATAGAGAACCCTTGAACTTTGATGAATCAGCTGTTTTGTGACAAGTTTTGCTCCGAAAACACTTTATTGAGATCATCTTCAATTTTACTTCGTTTTATGGAGTAAAAATTTAGGAGCATAATTTAGACGTGATTTCGCTGGGCACTATCCTTTACAGTTTCGATTTGATGTGTAGAACGACCACAAAAAAATTCATGAAGGTTATACAAATTTCAACAATTTCAACATTTTTTTACAAGATGATTATTGTTTTTTCGGCAAAACCAAAGCAAAGGTCCCTGCGTTTATGTTTTTTCTTCATCCTGTAATTTTATGCGGCCTGTTCGTTATGTCGTTTCGACGATGATCTCAATAGAAGTACCCCATATTTTCACCATTTTTAACGCCATTTGAATGTGGCGCTAATTTTACGAAGGCAGTCTTAAATAGCTGCTGCCAAAAACGCGCCATCTTACGATTAAACCGTTTAATATTAATTAAAATAATTTGAATAATACTACTGTGGCGTTAATCTATATCCAAATATATAATCTATACGCCAAATTTAAACGGTGAAAAAAACAGAATTTATACTTTGGGTTTAGATTCGTGATGATTATAACTAGGTCAAGAAGAAAATGAACACAATTGATAATAAAACAAGTTGAAATATATTTAATTAGTTTGTCTCGTACGCAGCAGGTAATACATCGCATAGCTCGCCAACATATAAGTAACAAGTTGTATATAACATTGTTCTTGAACAGATTAAAAAATGTACGCTAACATGATTTGCATCGTGTATCGTGCAAATACACGATCTGTGGAATCTTCGCCGTGGTGGACGTCCAAAGAAGTATTAAAAAAATCAACCTTCGCAGAAGATCCAAGCTGTCACCAACAGTACGAAGACGAAGAAGGCAAACAACTCGCCTAGCGGCATTCTCCAATTCATCCGACAATATACAACGTGTAAGTTACTGCTATCATCGAATCGTTCTAACGGTATATTTTTAAAATTCTCTCGTTGTCTACAGTCTTCCGAATCTGACTCTTCAAAAAGACGTGGTTGGGCATGTAAGAGGGTGCAACAAGTGAAGAGCGGAAATTGTAACAACTCGAACGTGGTATTTTGTCCTTGAACGACATTTGCCTTTAAATAATTTATTGATGATCAGATAACTGTGAGATCCCAAGAATTGATACTGCCTCTGGTCGACGTCACGTCGACTTGGACATTCCGCCCGAGACTTAGCTTTTTAGCTAGATCTATCTATCTAATAATGTACTAATAAATTACAATGAAAACGTTTGTAAGAATTGTACCTATACTTGTAATTATTTTTTTTTTTTTAAGACGAGAAATCTTCTTAGACACCGGTATGCCCGTGCATACTGGCGTGCCGGATTTTTACCGACTAAAACTCGTCTTGTTCGCCACGCGTGGGCAATGGGGCCATATTCTACAGCCTCGGTAGAACACTGTCCGCTATGCCGCTGACACCTTTAAAAGAATTTTGATTTGTATTTTCATCAGTATGTTTGCGTACTTTTTGATTACCTATACACGCTCCGACTTAACAGGAACTCCATACAAAATAATTGAGTGGATTACCCCGAACAGCGTCACCCTCACGTTGTTGTTTGGACCCTTGGAAGATAGAGCATTAATCTACTGATCTTCGCTATTCTATCTTCGACTGTCTCTCTTGTCCCATGTGACTCCTAAATACCTTATATATTCTTCGACAGACGAACCTGTATCTAAAAGTTTATGTTAAAACAGGTAGAATGGCTGGTACAGACCTACGTATACACCTTGGTAAAATAATATTCAAAATTATCGACATTTTTGAGTGTTTCAATAGAATTAAATAATTTCTGCTATTGACTAGTGACCTAGATACAATATGGTTATACTTCAAACATTGTACTCTCGTTAAGTATTATACAATTGTTCGAAGTCCTAAAGATTTTGATAAAAATGTGGTGAGAATTAATGAATACGAAAGTCAAAAAAAAATTTAATAGTTGGATAAGTTGTTTTCGAACGTTGTGCTAAAATTAATAGGTACATTCGTTCGATTTCCTAAAATGGCCAAAAGGCAACGTTTGGGTACAATTGGCGAATTAAAAATCGGAACCAGTACTATGTTACATTTTACTACGTTAATTTGTATGCTATATAAAATGAGATTTTGCAGTTGTTGTAGTTTCGCACTGTAAATTAAAATTTTTGTTCTACGTGTCCCGATTTCTACGACGTCGGCTTTACCTAATTTAATAGTTGGTTGTTTTCGAACGTTGTGCTAAAATTAATATGTACATTCGTTCGACTTTCTAAAATGACCAAAAGGCAACATTAGAAAATTTAATCGAATAAAATAAATTTTAGCAGCGTTCGAACATAACAAAAATACATAAATTGAAAACGATAAGAAATTAAGAAGGAAAGAAACAAAAGTCGAACGTCATTAGCAGGAAGCCTGACCATTTCTCAAACGCGACAGCTAACAAAGTGACATCAAACATATGTACCTATAGTTGTTTGAATTTTCAAAAAATATATATCAAATTAAAAACTATATTTTTAGGAAATATTGTAAACGACGTTGGAACAGCGAATAAGATATGGCCAGTAAGATGATGTATCGAGAGAAAAAGCAATTATCACATAAGTATCTATTAAGACGTTAGACATTTCATTAGGTACAGATGTTTCCAAAAAAAAAACTTAAAATAAATAAAATGCACAAATAAAGTTGTCGTAAAAAAAATGAAGTGATTAACACATGGACATTATAAATTATATTATGAAAATATTAATATTAACTGCTAATATTATTAGCAGTTTTCGGTGTTTTTAAATGTTTCCACGAGATCGTAGAATTTATTACTAAACAAATTGAAAATTTGAAAAAAAGACGAACGATGTTTTGAGTGATGTACATTTAATTGTGGGAGACTGTATCTAACTTACCTATACTTTTTTTTTGAAAAGAAGAAGTCGACGAGTTCGTAAATTATTTTTATGGCTATGAATTGATTACTGCGAGTTTCTCTATTATCGTGATTCATCCGATGTTTGATGTCGACTCTAGATTGTTGAATAAGAAAATATTAACCACACAGAGTCAACATTAATATACGTCAACGAATTAATGCATTTTAAACGTAGACTAAGTCATAAACAATTCCATTCTTTTCCAGGATTGATTACCTGAAAAAATCGGGGCAATGGGAAATACCTCATCTTCTTAATGAAGATGTTTCTTACTAATACATTAGTATCGAAGAACAAATCGAAATTAAATATGGACTATATTTGGAAGAGAAAACCATGTATACCATTACGAAATATGTAATAAAGTGGTGCTTATCACTTCGAAATTTTGCCAGATAGTTAATTTTAGAAGAATGTTATGAATTACAAATGTTTAAACCAGATATAACAACAATAAGTTGTGAAACTACTATTAAAAATATATCTGTAATTGACGATCAATACGTATTATTTGAAATATCAAAAATGCATGCATGATACTACTGATATTATCTTAAATTCTTCTACGTTGTTTTATTTTTCAAGTTGTTTCTCCGTATCGTTTGATGTCGGTAAGATCTTCCTTCCTTTTTCTTCTTATCAATTATCTTTCCAAATATTCGATTGTCGGCGTTACTTCGATGGTCGCAGAAAGCAATTGTTTTGTTAATGTTCAAAGCCAATATCCAGACTGGACCGTATTCTAGAACTTTGACGATTCGTTTTTATTTCGTACGGCGTTAAATGGAATATTAATTGCGTAGATTGAAGTTAAGTTTCAATGTGGCAGAATAGTATTTAGCTGAACTTCGTCGAATTAATTGTGCGAAATTTAGTGTTTATCGTTTTATGTCATACGTTTTGTTTTATGTTCATTTATACACTACTTTTTTTAAACCATTTAAATTTTCGTGATATCAATTGTTTTTTCGTTGATAGTATTTTCATTTCACTTATTTTTGTTCTTGTAGTTGTAATATATGTATATATATTTTTTTTTGTATATTGTATAAGTATTGTTTTACCTATTTTCTAATTTCTCTTACAATAGAAAAACATGAAATACTACCAGACTACGTCAGGTACGAGTAGTTTACAAAGTACTTACATAGTTTACTTTTGTATACATATTTTTAACCTAATAGTTCTAGTACTGCCTATTTGTTAGTCTATTTCAAAACAATTTACTAAATTGGGTTGATAATAATATTCACAAATGTCGATGGATGCAGAAGTATTTGATCCTCCAACCGCTAGACACCAGACGAGTGCTAAACCCGCCCGACTAATGCGGCTCCGTTTTTACAATTATGACATTTATATTAAAATTATTACAATACAAAATGTAGCGTCACTTTTAAGTTGACGGGGGAGGATTATAAATCGTGACATTAAAACAGTAAAGCGTTTAGAGAATCGGAGGAAACCCCCCTATAAAACTCTCTCATTTTCTTAAATACTACGTTCATTTAAGTACTAAAAGTAAATATTAAAAATACTTAATATATACTTTCGTTCGTGTTTTAGGTTTTTTTTTGAGATTCTTATTTTTTCGATCTTCTAATTAGTTCCTTACTGATTGTGAAGGTGACATTCTGTTGACTTCAGCGAGCAATAAGATCGTAGAATTAAATCAGATTTGTATAATTATATACATATTTGTAAAAGATTAGAAAATTTCAAGATTTTTCGTAGTTTTTACGTTATCGTATGACATTAAAAAAGCTATTACAACATAAAAATTGGAATTTCGTAATATTTTTTAATAGTTTTAACAATCAACAACGAAAAGTTGAAACTTGGTTTTTTATTTCAATTTTACGTTTCGTCAGATAATGAATATTATCCTAGTTTATCCACTGGTTCTTCGTTATGCCATTGATAGGACCGTTGACGAGGATCTTCATTTAATCGAAAACATCTGCTTTTCTTTCTTCGTCGCGACGTCTTGCAAAATAGTTCCAAGCCGAACGTAATTAGTTTCAGATTAATTTTACTTAAACTTGAATTAGTTTAAACTCTTGTAATTCATTTTCTAATTAATATTAGACCAAGATATCAAAAGTGTCTTAACAAAATTTCTAAGTTTGATTATAAAGGTTTCGATTTTCATAATTAAATCGTGTGTGATATACATCAGAAGATATACAAAAGGACAAAAGGAAAACACCTTACTTTTATATTTTTCGACAAAGAAAATAAATCTTTTGTTTGTTTATGTTAAGTGTGATCAAATATCAACCATTTTTAAGTACCTACGTAATATACATATTAACAATAAGTATAGTGTTATATTGTTTTCTACAAAATGCACAACTAGAAAAAACGTAATTAAAAAGTGTACATGTAGGTAACTAAAATTGCTTAAAGCAGTATTGACTAAAGGCATTACACACGTACATACCTACAACATAAACTTGATTAAAATGTCCATACGTGCCATGCTTTGTGTATTATTCTATGGCCACGTGTGGACGTGAATGAAAATATCAAAAATGAAAGTGTTGCTGAGTTGTAAGGTGAAATGACTAATGTCTTAAAAAATACTTATGTATTCACAAAAAGAGAAAAACGTAAAGCACACACACAAAAACAGTTAAAGTTGTTACGAAGTCTAATATGTGTATAATAACGTTCGTAAACTAAAACTTATCTTCATATCAACATTACCTGGTTACGTGTGGTTCGAAAAGTAACTTTTAAACTTCAACATCTTTAAATTTTAATTTTTTCTTCGTGTTTATTGATAACGAAATACGTAATTACGAAATTTAAACGTTACTATAAGCTCACATGAAACGATACGTTACGTGCTTAATTCATTTTTAGAAAAGAGCAAATTAAGCAGAGACGGAATAAATTATATTTTTGGTTATGAAGCAATATTGGGCGGAGGAAACAAACGAACTAAACAGATGCTAATATAAAAACTAAAGATAATTATAAGAACTAAATGTCGTACAATAATGCAAAAATTTTAAATAATTAAAATAAATAACTGTAAAATTTATTTTATTCGGTTAAGTAGGTACCTGCTTCCGATCACCGATTATCTCTAACCATTGGTCAGTCACCATAGAAACAATTATATCCAACAATAATTTCTATAAAATTGCCCAAAAGATAACGATAACCGATAACTGAAAAACTGGCACGAAACAATTTTTCCTAACAACGTGTGCATATATACACAGTAAAACTCCATTATAGCGTCACTGTTGGGACCAACAATTTTTTGTCGTTATAACCAAGTGACGTTATTCGCGATGTAAGCGTGTTTGAATAAATAATATATAACGCATCTACATAATATGCTTTATTACTTATTTTACATAAAAATACGTGAAATAAATAGGTACATATCACAAATATTGTACTTCAAAATATTTAACTTTTAAAACAGTCTGTAATTTTTGTTTGTAAACATTTTTCACGCCAAACGAAGTTTTCAATCTCTGATTCTAACACGAGAAACTTTTAGATTATTTGTCTAAAAAATGAATTTATAACACTAACTGCATCGAGTACTTGTTTATTTGTTGGCACCACAATTTCAGAATCAGAAGTTTCCTCTTCCTCGTTCTCATTTTGCAATGCTTCCTCTTCATTTCGAGTATGGTTTACAATGTCAACGTCAGAATATACATCAGAAGTAATTAAATCATTATCAATAATTATGAAATCTTCGATTTCTGATGGATCCAACTGATTTCTTATTACACCAGAATTTTGTAATCTATTCTGTAGTTCTAATAATGGTATGTTAAATTCGTCGTCTTCTTCTATATTAATTGTGTTTACTGATAAGTTTGCATGATGGAAGCATTTCGCAATTGTCGTCGAATTTTTCTAAAAATTCTACAGCTTCCAAAATCGAAGTTTCGGTGTTATCTTGATGATCCATATGCTAGATAATATTTTTTTAAAAGAAACTTTCGATAATTGCATTTTAAGCTTCGTATTATGCCTTGATCCATTGGTTGCAATATACTTGTACAATTTGGAGGAAGAAGAGACAATTTTATGTTCTTCAAATTGTGTAATAGCGGGTGCGCCGGACAGTTATCAACAATTAACAGAATTTTTCTGTTTTCCTATAAGTTCTCTGTCCCACTTTCGTAACTCAACTTAAAAAATTCCGATGTCATCCACGATTTTTTGTTTGCCTGATAGTTTACTGGTAATGTTTTAATGTTTTTAAAACATCTAGAACTTTTTGATTTTCCAATCACGAGAAGTTTCCTTTTTTCTGTGCCTGTCGTGTTTGCGCATACAAACACAGTTAATCTATCTTTAGCTAGTTTTCCTCCTATGCATTTCATTTTTGAATTTTAATGTCTTGTCTGGTAAAAGTTTATAAAAAATTCCGGTTTCGTCACCGTTAAAAATGTCTTCATCTTTATATCCCTGTCGCAATTTCGGCCGTACGTTCGTTAATCACTTTTTGGTTTCTTGAAGATTAACACCTTTTGCCTCTCCACTAATTTTTCCGAAACTTATTTCATGTCGAAGCTTAAAACGATCAAGCCATCCACCAGAACATTTGAATTCTGGATGTCCTAGTAAACGTCCAAATTCTTCCGCCTTTTCCGTAAGTAGTGGCCCATTTATTGGTAAATTTGCATTTCGACACTGAGAAAACCACTTAATCAAAGCACTATCGATGTCAGTTTTTTCACATACCCTAATTTTCTTTGCGTGACCTTTTCCTTCATCAAAACATTTCAAAATCTTTTTTATTCTTTATTATTGTACACAGGGTAGAGTTAACTAATCCAAATTCTCGACACACAACCGCTTTTTTCTTACCACTTTCAAGGGCTTTAATAATGACCACTTTATCGTCTAATGTAAGGACTTTTCGTTTACAACCCGACATTTTAAAAACGTTTCATAACACACTACTAATCTAATCTAACACACTAATCTTTTACGAGCACAAACACCGAAGAAACTGCAAATTGCACAAAATTTCCATAACAGAGTGATTTATGAATTTTAAAAAGTAACGTTATCCTTATACTCTAGAAAACATGTGTAAGCATTTTACTCAGCATTTGTTAAACGTCTTAAAATCTAAAGCGGAAGAGCGGATTATAGATTACAAGAATTATGGTCTGTCTCGAGAATCGGCAAACTATTGTTTAAAATAACGTTAAAACCGAGGATAGCCAAAATATTGTGTTATTTAAAATGTTTTTTATATTGATTACTATAGTAAATTCTAGGAACCAAGAGGATTATGACGTTATAACCAATGTCGTTGTAAACAAGTTATACTGTATAAAAATTTGAAATCAATAAATGAAAAAATCATTTTCATACCTGCTTTATAATGATCACCCGTACTTCGAATCATCTTGAAGATACCTAATTGGATCTCCATCGGTACATATAGTTCTTATTAAATTAGCAAACAAGAAGCACGTCGGAGATGTACGTTGAACAAATAATTGGAGCTCGTTTCGAAACGGAATTTGCTACCCAAATATTAGGGGGTACTTATCTTACCTTTAGTAATAATGGGAACGATCCTCCAGCAAATAAATGTGTTTGATTATTTTCTCTCTTCAAAACTCCCAATGATGCCTTTTATAATGTTAACTTCCATGAAAGTTTCCTGAAAATGGTAATTATAAATTAAAACATATACGTTTATACTACTATCGTTCGATTCAAACTGTCGATTAAATTCGAAATAGAAAGAAATTATTCAGGTAAATACCTACATTTTTAAGACTTATTCAACTTTAATTTCAGCAAATCAAACTTGACATAATTCAGGCATCGTGTCATAGTAAAAAGAAGTATATATTTGATTTTTGTTTATAAATTAGTTACAAGGAACTCGAATTTATGTTGCACTCACTTTTTGAATAAGATTTCAGTGGTATATTGAAATTTTTGAATACTATTATGGAGTAGTTGAGATTCAACGGTAAACCTCGTATTTCTTATATCGTTTATAGTTGGCTATGACACTGTTCAAAAAAAGATTGTCTTCCTTTTCAAAAATGTATAATATTTGTTATATTTAAAATGTAAAAAGGTAAGGAAGCATCTGAGTAGTAAATTGATTAGCAATTAGTTATATTCAATATGAAATATTAAATTTTTCAATTATCAAACTTATGTAAAGTTAGATATCGATATTTCATTCAAAATGGTCAGGAAAACAAAAATACAAAATTTAAAATTTACATCTTTACCAGCTACAAGCAATATTAATATCAATAGTAGACCTGCTTGTGTTAATGTTATGCTTGTCGCGTGTATTTTACTTGATAGAAGGTCAATTGTAGAGTACGAAATCACTTCTTGGCCACTTCAAATGGTTTCTTTACCCCTACCATCCCTAAAAAAGTAAATATTTCAAAAAGTTCTATCTCACTCTAGTTTTAAAACTAAAACATAAAAAATTTCATGCGAAATAAAAAAAGTCTATAACAATAATGACTGATTTTTCAATATTAAGCTAGATACTACGTAAAAACGCTATATAAAATCAACCCTCGATAAACATTGGTAATTCTTTCTGAATTTAATAAGTTTACCGACGAAATGCTTCAAATAAAATTTATTCCCCACACTTCCAGCTATATGATATACATATATTTATATAATTTGAATTACCTGAACCTTGTAAAAACCACCAAGGACGTGCGCGTGTAACGTATAAGTGAACTGTCTACGTACATCACATAAATCGACACCGATCTCACAAGTGCTACTGAGTAGTCAGCACAACGTAGGGGTAGTTGTAATAAATATTATTGGAATTACATATTAATTAAGGATATTTAATTTCGATATTACCTAATTATGTAGATATTTATATGTAGATACATACCTACTTAATTTTAGATGCGCATCAGGTATAAAATAAAAAATAATGACAAATTTTTGAACAAAACAAAATTCGAGGAAACAAATTAAATAGTATTCAACCTTTTTGGTCAATTGTTTTTGTTGTTGTATTTCATTGTTATTTGATCTTACGGATACAAATTTACTCTGGTCATGATGACTAACTTTGAGACTATTAGAAAACCTCGCATATTGTTTAATGTCAGTGAATCGTTTTCGACAAGAATCTATGGCAGTGACTCTCAATCTTGTGGGTTACGCGTACTACCCAAAAAATATCAAAAAAATTCGTACCACCACCCTTTATAAAAATTTGGGCATCCAAATAAAAAATACTAAAAACCAAATACCAGTTTAAAATTATTTAAATAATCACTATCCTTTATACCGGAGAATTATAAGTTTACTCTATTTTTAATTTAAAATCTATTTGTGTGCCCTTAAGCATTGAAAATTTCCTATTACAAACTATAAACTAGATAAAAGTTTAATCGTATTTTTATGCGATCGATAAAATACGAAGCAACTAATAAAACATGTTCGCCACCTACTTTCGTAACTTATCGAAGTGCAAATTGAATGTTTTTAAAATAAAAGCAGGATTTCCTAGTACTCGAATGCATTTATATATAGAATTCTGGCAAAATCGTTTCAGATGTTTCGTGTTAATGGTACAGAACAGTTATGTTTGTTTCAGTAGTTCAAATTTTAAATTACGGCGTCGTATTATTCGTGTGTGCGAGGAGTGCTCGTTCGGTTTATAAGGCCTTTTTGCGTGTGAGTGCGCGAGTGTTGCGTATTGGGCTGTGTTCTCTAAAAGGATTACAAACAAAAGGATTAATACGACGAGGAAAGGTAGTATCATTCTTTGTCGACTAACTCTTCGCGTATTTACAGATTGTAAATACATGGGCCTTTAAGTTCTAACACTAATTCTCTGAAAATCCAGCTTGGTTAGACTCTTGAATAGGGACTCGGTTAGAGTCTTGGTTATGGCTCCCCTCAAACATTCGATGGTCCAATTTCGCGAACGAAATTTTATCTTACGCGCGTCTTCGCGATCACAATGGTTGGTGAAATACAGTGAAATATGAAGCGTATAGGTACGTAATAATGCAAATTCGCAGTCAACCAAAGATTTACGCTGACGCTGAAAACGATGACGAGAAAAAGGTAGAAATAGAAAGAAACATTTAGACGTTTCTAATTTTTCTTATAGTCTGTTACAGACAAGTGGCAGTCGCATCGAAACATTGTTAGTTTGCATTTTACGTAAGTATTAAAAAATATATTTCAGGATTTTAATTTTTTTAATGATTTTTTGATATATTTTTTTAATGTCTTATTTTTAGAGATTTTATTTTTTCAGTGCATTCGTTTATGGATAAAAAACGAAATTCAAATTTTTGATTTGTCGCAACAATTTTTAAACAATTTAGGCTGTACAACGAGACAAAATTTCATCGATTATTTTAATTTTTATTTTGCTACCTCTTTACTTAAAAAAATACTCTAATAATTCCATTTTTTTCGTGGCTTTCTTTTAATTGTCCTTGTTCAAAATTTCTTTCTTTCTTTACTAAATATTGTAATACTTTCATGCAATTGTTGTAGTTATTTTACACTATTAACAAAGTGAAAATAGGGCAACGAGTTGGGGTAAAGAGACGGTTCGGTTAGTTTCCTGATTACCTACCTACTCAAAATTAAGGAAAATTTAGAAACTTACCGCCAAAATTGCAGTAAGTGCTTTCGATATTAGTTTTTATGTAGTTTAGTTGATGCAAGTTGATCTTTAGTTTTACAATTTATTGTTAAGCTAAGCTTAATTCAAGTTAAGATGGATTTCTTTTGGAAATCGATCTTCAAAGAAGGCACGTCAACGACTGGGATGTTTCAAGTTGATGTAAATGTCAATTCAGGAAGAAACGAAGACATGTTATGATCGTTAGAAAGATACGTGCTATAAAAGATCTTAGTAAACTCGCGCCATACAATGATTGAGTGGAGAAGTACAGGTTGTATGCTTATTATGTATGAATGCATAAAATAGAATAAGTTCGAGCCCGGGAAACCATTTTTAAATTTCGCGGCGAATTTCTGTTGGTATCGCTTGAAAACATTTGTAGTCAATAACGACGACCTAATTAAGCGAGAGGAATTTTGAATTGTTTGATCAACGAAACACATTCTGTTGTAAATAATCACGTCAGTTTCAGGTATTTTACTACTTATGTTATTTTTGAACACGTTTACATTAAAATATTAGTAGTTTAAATTAATCATTTACTACAGTATGTCACTGTCTTTGTTATTTAACTTGAAATTGACATTTATATACGAGTAGTACCAACAGAAATCCACCGCGAAATTTAAAATTAGTTTTAAAATTTGCTGTGGATTGTGCGTAGTAGGTAACCCACGTACGAGAGTTTGAAGATGCGGTAGGACTATAGGCGAAATCTCGACCTTACAAAGACAACGCACCCGGGGGAATACTTCGAAGGTGGTGTGGAAAACTTCCCAATAATTTAATATTTGTTGTAGGTACATTTAGCGAATTTTCATAAAAAATATATCTATTGTTTTTTCGTAGTATCTCGCTTAATATTGAAAAATCTATCATTAATGTTATAAACTTTTATCCCTCATAGAATTTGTCGTGTTTTGATTTTAAACCGAGATCTCTACCTTTAAAGATAGGCAAGTGAGATAGCGACTTTTGAAAAATTTACCTTTTAAGGGATAGTGGGAAGTAAAGGACACGGTTTTGAAGTGGTCAAGAAGTGGTTTCGTACTCTACAATTAACCCTCTATCAAGTAAAATAGGTCGTTAAATTTCTTCATTCAATGCACACGAAAGTACACAAGCGGGTCTACTACAAACAGTTTTGAGTTTTCACTCAATCTTCTCGCTACATGCGCGGGACTATTGCAAAATATAAATTACTAAGACAAATAAATTCCACTATCTTTTTCATTTTCGATTCTGTAAAAAAACCAGCAACAACACAAAGTTTTAAACTTACATCTTATTCTGATACATTCAATATGAATATTAAAATAGTTTTGAGCTAACATCCGATCCTTTCTACGCATACGCGGGACTAACACTTAATATTGATTTTGTGTATCTTTCTTTACCTTATAAAATGGTTATTGATTGGACTAGGCGCGCATGAACGCTTGGATACTTGACCGATTGTCGGTTTCTGCGAGCACCAGCGGATTTTTATTATGGTTTGCACGGTTTACTTCAACACACATGAGAAATTGAAAGAATCGCTACCGGATCGAAAATCTATGTTCAAATACCAACTTTTTAATCGCGCGATTTGACAAACGCTCATGCGCGCCTTCTCATACAACATTGTAGGTGTTACTACCCGACTGATTAATCGGCTGGTCATGCGCGCCTAGCCTTACTGCCTCAAGTCAGCCCTGGCGTTTCATCCATTTTCAACCCAGTAACAAATTTACACAAATTACAAAGGATCGCCCACAATTTTCCATGACGCATGTACATACTTCTTACAAACATTTAAACATGCTGCAAATAAACCAAGGGTTCACTACGTAATAACGGACCCAAAAGTCATATCCACTTATTTATTAAAAAAAAAACATTTAAAAGGGCATTATATGTTAAATATAATCAATTTTTAAAGTTCAGACATGCAACGCCGTTTATTATTATTTGATAAAAAATGGTTAGGAAAATAGCAACACCACAGAGTTTTAAACTTACATCTTCATCTGCTGCGTTCAACCAGAATACTAGAATGCCCAGGTTCGAACTTCCATCCAATTCCCTTGACGCATGCGCAGGACTAACACAAAAACATTGATTTTTGTATACCTTTCTCTCTTTCTTTATACAACGGTTATTGATTACTGGGACAAGCCAATTCCATTATTTCGTCCCATTTCCAACTCGGTAGGTACCTAATAGATTTTATACAAATTACAAAATTGTACAAATTTTATAATACAAGTTAAATAATATGTACATGTTCAAGATTCTTTCGAAGCAAGAATTCAAAAAGATGAATAATTAACTACTTTTAACAATGTAAATAAATGAAAAAGTGAAGTAAACGAACTTTATAAGAGATTTTTTTTAAACATTCTCATATACTTCAACATTCAACATATACTTATTATTGTTACTGTTACTCGGAACATAACTTTGTGATACATCAATAAAATTTTAGAAAAATATAACTGTATCAAGAAAAACAGTCTACTTATTTCCGAACCGCGTAATTTCGAAAATCTTTTACCAACAGTCATTCGTGCAATTTTTGAGTTGCAAAA
Organism: Rhagophthalmus giganteus; assembly: GCA_036326145.1. NCBI lineage: Eukaryota > Metazoa > Arthropoda > Insecta > Coleoptera > Rhagophthalmidae > Rhagophthalmus > Rhagophthalmus giganteus. The sequence continues at coordinate 9,851,981 of JARFJA010000075.1, read as the reverse complement.
CATAAAGTAGAACAACATTATCGGTCAAAATAAATGCGAATCTATCGTCTTTTTATTTATATTGTAACGTCATTACTTAAAAAAAATTAATAACTTCCGCAGAATAATTAAATTTAATTCATTTGCTATGTATGCATTCAGCTGTCCGTTTGTCCCTATTTACACAATTTTTTTAAATTAGGTTTTATTTCTGAAAAAATATCATTGATATCGGAAACATGATTTCATATTAGTGTTCAACAGAAAAAACTTTGCTATTTTCTATACTCGCAGCAGAACTTTCACAAATTAATTTTAATCTGCACACTATTTTATGTTTTCAAACAATTCTCTATTGTATTGACAACAGAACATCAATTTTTAAGTACCTATCTACATACATACCTACTTGGTATATTTAAATTTTCCAATAAACGATTTCGATATAAGATATCTGATTGATATTTCTTGCAACATTAAATAACATCATACTGCAACATATCACACCAATGTACTGTCAACCTTAATATTTTAATAGCCCCAATTTTCTTAATAGGTACCTATCTGTTTGCCTCCACTTTAAACTATTAACCAATTTATAGAACTAATAGCAAACAGGAAATGTCATTTACGTTTTAAATTACCTACATTATAAAATTAAATTAACGTGTGACCTTTATATATTTTTAATAAACTTTCTGAAGAAGCTATGTAATTATTACGAAACGTCATCATTGCGTATTTTAATAGACGAATTAAAAACTGTTTGCTAGACTAAGCAGTCTTTTCTTCGAGCATATGCATATCCTGGAGACCAGCCATAAATTATGTTCATCAGTTTTTAATTCATAATTTTTGAATAATAACACATAATTGGTCAGGAAGCATACATGAAAATTTTTAAAACGATTACCTTTTGGAGGTAATATTTAACGCTAAAAAGTTTTACTACACTTTTAGACATAAGAATATACTTCCAAAAACCCAGCCATGCAATTTCGTTTATTTATATTTTGATAGCAAATGTTTACAACAGCAGTAAACAACACAGAGTTTTAAACTTACATCCGCTTGCTGTATTCAATAAGAATACTAAACATAGTTTGGAGCTCACACCCAATTCCCGCGACTCGTGGCGTGGGACTAACTCAAATATTGAATTTTGTATATCTATATCTCTTTACATTGTAGCATGATTATTGATTACTGGGACAAACCAATTCCATTGTTTCGACCATTTTCGATCCTGGAATAAAGGAGTTTGTAAATCCACGACGTAAGACGTGACGTAAAACGTAAGAACGTGGTTTCAGAAGGTCAGGCATACAAAGTCGTTTCATATTAAATATTTGATTCAAAATGGTCAGGAAAGTATCAACAACATAGAGTTTGTACATCTTCACCTGTATTGCATCCAGTATGAATGCTAAAGTAGATGACCTATTTTGAGCTCACGCCCAGTTGCCTAGTCGCGTGCGCAATTTTTCGCAAATTAATGATTTTTATATATATGTCTCTCTTTCTACTTTAGACGACACTTATTGATTACTAACTATACACCAAAACTTAAATCGTGTTTGTCTTTCATACGTTTTGCGGACGCGTCTTTTAAGCATATGATGGAAAAAGAAAGAATTAATTACATAATTTCCATTATTTCCTTTACATTATTCATAATGCCACTTTGAAGTAATGGTAGGCGTGATGTAGCACTTACCTCATCAATTAAATAAGAGTAAAAATCACGTTTTTTAAAACGTATATTGCTGTAGTAAATTAACGCCTTTTTGGAAAATTATGAAATTACGCATACTTATGCAAGAATAAAGTATCTTTAACATGCAGTTTGTTTGAGTGAAATCGGTTAGGTACCTTTTGAGATATACGCATTCAAACTCAGGGGGCAGAACTTTTTATTTCTATAATAGGCACGTACTTATAAGTGCATTCATTTATCTAGCGTAACGTAGCCGATTGACGTCTACACACGTGGACCGTATCAACTTTTTAACATCGAATGCATAAAATATCTTCAGTTATCTTAAAAATTAATAAGTACCTATGTATTGCTTTTAACGGAAACATTTTTAATTCGTAAATTCTGATTAATGAAGGAACATAATAATTTTCACTTCTCATATTGGTATTAGGTATGTACACTCTGTCAAAAAATTACTGTCCCGAAATAGTCATAAAATATAGGCAATTTATCAAGCACTTCAATTCTGGTTTACTATTTTACGCAGGTGGATAAGATGTCAAACGATCGAGTACGTTTATTTTTTATTTGATCGAGTAAATACATTTTGTGTTACATTCAATTTTAGGATACTTATATAAATGAAACGTAATTAGTGAAGTATTTGTTCGATATCCGCCTACAAAATTGTAAGTCAAAATTGAAGTTTTGCCTACATTTCTTGGCTGGTTTCGCCACAGTAGTTTTTTTTTTGACAGAGCGTACATCAACAAACATGCTTGGAAAAAGTTGGCAACGACTTGTTTTCGGAGATAGATACATTTAATATTGATGGGATTCATTACATTTATGATACATAAAAATACACCTTCAAAAGTTCGGGCATGCAACATCGTTTATTAATATTTGGTACAAAATGACCAGAGTAAACGACAACGACACAGAACTTACGTCTTCACCTGGAGTATCCAGTAGATATACTGCGTATACACCTACAATACATTTACATTAATTTTGCACTTATACCTACGCAATTTCTTTGGCGCATGCACGTTAAGTATCGAAATAACGATTTTTGCATGTTTATCTCTATTTTTGAAGACTATTGATTATTGCGATAAACCAATCAAAATACTGCATTTAATTTCATCTCTGTTGCCAAGGATTTCTATAAATTGGAGAAAATCCAAGCGTTCATATAAACAAATAGTGAAGTTTCGCCTGTTTTCGGTCTCAATGGATATTTTATTCAAATACAGCAAAACAATAAAAAATTGGACAAAATGAAAAACATATCAAGCATGCACTTATACTAGTGCCTATGGTTTTCATTTTGACTGTTTTCTTATGGATTTACTATTATTGCCTAAAATCTGTCTGATTCGTGAATAAGCAAGGAATCGTAAACGGGCGAATCGTCCCTAAATTTACAATAACGCACAACAAATAGTTATTTATGTTTCTAGAGTACCTGACAAACACCATACAACAAACTGCTTTGGGTGCAACCGCACAAGTAGACACCAAAATCCAGCACCAGAATTGCTCCAGGTTGACTAAGGAAGCAGCTCCCAAAAGCGAAATTTATTCTTTGTTGTCGCCTTCCACAGAGAGTAGTCTGTAACTTCTGTTGGGATGAGTCCCCCTAGGTAGTTTTGAATTGCTGTATTTTTTTCATTGTTGAAAAATTCTTATAGTTATCCTCCTGCTCTGTTCAATATTTCCTTATTTTATAGACCTCCTTAAAGGCAGTATAAGAACAGTCAAGTAGAAATTAAAATAGATTTTAGCAATTCTTACCTGTTGAAAACATTCAGCGGTTCTAGACTTTTTAAATTTATATTTTGTTGATTTACTAGATTAATAATTTGATGAGATTAGGTTTTAAAATTAATTTATTGTATTAATAAATTTGCAAAATTATAAAAAATCTTTGATAATGTAATAGTTGATTTAGTTAATAGTTTAAATTAACGAATAACCTTGGAACTTGTGATAGACCAGATCATGACTGTCTAGAATATTACAAAAATCCCTTGGGTTTCGAGATTTGGGCACTTTGTGAATATCACAAAAATTAGTGCCGTTTCGATAATGAAATTGTTTTACCGTTTTAAAAACTAGACTAAATGCGCCAATTTTTAAAATAATTGGCACGTTTAGTGCAGTATATATTTTTTTGCACCACCGACAATCAAAATAGGGCGATTAAAAATAGGCGTGATCTAACTTTGAAACATGGCACATCATTGTAAAAAATGTACCCTTTATTTAGAAACTATGTAGTATATTTTGTAATACAACTCTTCGAGAGTATTATGCAACAAACAGATTGTAAAAAAACCTTTATTTGTAGAAACGGCACGCAAAACGCCAACCAAACGCGCCAATTTTCGTGACATTCACTAAACTAAACGTTTTAACTGTACTACGTCTTTAATCTTGGAATCTTCTTTCGAAGCAGTTTTCTAATTTTAATAATGAAATATTCTTCTCACTTCTCGTCAACATCTAAGTGCAGTTAAATGTTACAATCTTGAGATTGACGCTTGGAGTCTTGTGCCCGACATGAAGAAGTAGGGTAGGTATTGTTTCAAACATTATAAAAAAATCTCCTAAACCCAAATGATATCCCTTTTCAGGTATAGGTGTAATGGACGGTATACTGTACGCTGTCAGAGACCATGATGGCCTTCACTGCGTAAATAAGTCGAAGTTTATGACTCCGAAACACGCACGTGGACGTCGGTCATGAACATGACTTTATGTCGTCGAAATGCAAATTCTTGTTATTTTGCTTTCGGTTTTTTAACGCAAAAATTTATAACCCGTTTTTTAAATTAAATCGCTACGAGAATATATTTTATTTACAGATTTTTGGAAGTCGCGTTATTATTATTATTATTATTATAAGAAAATTCAACCCTGTCGCGTCGCGACGGAAATTAAATTTCTTTATATACATGGTACTTTTCGTAGATGTGCATTATGTCAACTTATTACTTAAAAATTAATGTTTTGTCTATTTTGTGATAAAAGACAAATTATATTGTATTATTATAATATTATTTTTTAAATTATATATTGTAAATAAAAATATTTTGTTTGTGCTTCACATTCATTTTCTCGGTTACGGTATAACCAGATAAAAAGAATATAACAGAAAATCAATTTATCAAAAAAGACTATCGTGACAAATCAAATAAAACGAAACGACAACGTCTATAATAGACATTTCTTTTAGTTTTTAAAACAGATGAAGTGAATTGTCTTCGTTCTCAATAAGGTTTCTAATTATTGTAAGAAACATTAAAACCCTGCACTTTAGATTTTTTGATACCACTTCAGGATATACTGCCTACTATACTAATATATATTGATATACTAAAAATGTAACTTCATTGTCGGATTCTCGGAAAGAGGGGCTTATTTTGAATTAGGGGGTGATTTCCAAAGCGCTCTAACGTTTATTGTGATTAGTGCAGGATATAGAATATACCCCTAAAATTTCATGCTTGTGTCACAAAGTGCAGAAGTCGGCATTATTTTTATACAAAGAACCTGAACTATATCTGTTACCTAATAATTTTCAACGCAATGATATATCTCAGGAGCAACCTGAAGGTTACAACTGAAAGTTTAATTTAATAATACACATAAGATGTTTCACTCGCTCTCGGCCTCTCATTTTCGCATATAAAAATCAAACCAATGATCATAATTTAATTTTTAATTTAATATTTATAAAAAGAAAACAGCTCGGTATCAAACTACAAAAAATGTATTGGCTGATTGGCAGGAAATCGCAGTTAACACTAGAGAACAAATTGCTGATATATAAGGTAGTCTTGAAGCCGATATGGACTTATGGCGTACAACTGTGGGGCACAGCAAGTAATTCCAATCTGGAAATATTTCAAAGATACCAAAATAAAGTATTACGAATCATAGCCGATGCCCCTTGGTACGTTACCAACGCAACAATTTCAAGAGACCTGCAAGTACCATCGATCAAGGATGAAATCCAACGCTTTAGTGTGAACTACAGTGCGAGAACTGAAGTGCACCCTAATGTGCTAGCAAGAAATTTATTCTCGGACAGTATTGATGAAGTGCGTAGACTAAAAAGATTTAAGCCAAGTGACCTAATAGACAGATTCAATTAGGAATAGCATAACCATACTAATAATATATGTTATATTGTTTTAATTAAAGGAGTGACTTCACTGGAAGTTATCTTCTGCATGTTATTAATGTCTATATGTATATAATACTAAACACACTAATTACTTATTATCCGACAGGATAGATTGTAAGCATAAGGGAGAAAAAAAAAATAATTTAATGAAATTTGCTGCGGACATATATTGGTATATGAGAAGCATGTTGACTTCACAACAAGTGTTGAAGGCGATTGCCATTAGCATCGTGGTATGCTTGCATACATTTCTCCATGTTACAGATGGTAGCTGCAACGACAATTTCATGCGCACAATGACTATCATGCCGTCACCGTGTTTTTCATACACAAAAGTATGTCCGTAGCAAATTTTATTCAATTATGATCATTGATTTAATTTTTATAAACGAAAATCGAGGCCCGAAAGCGAGTGAAGCACCTATAGTGTAGATATGATTATTACTATTAGTTTACTACATTAAAGTATGTATCACTATTTTGAAGTGGGACCGTGATTGTATAAAGCTTTACACTCTTTCTAATAAACCAACGATTCCGTCGGGAGTTCGAATCTCCGTGCAACCATGGATGTTCGTAAATGTCATTAAATAAAAAAAAGGAAAAGCAACGAGTAAATATACTACACTATCGACAGCGGTATGATGTGCTCACCTACAAAACAAGACAAGTGCTGGACACGATCGGTATCCAGGAGGTTAACTTCTGGAAATACCACACCTCCATATAGCGATGTCCTTGCAAGTAGTACAGTCTGTGGCTTATGAGCTAAGTTACCGAAGCAAAGAAAAGCTATTTTGAAGTCGTTTGAAATATAAATGTAATTCTAAATATTTTGAATATTATTAATAAGGTATCGTAGGAATGTATGGCGTAGCGCTGCACCCACACAAGTCACTACAAAAGTGTACGATTTTAAAAATAAATTGTAACTACGGCGTTGTTTTCATTAGTTATTTATAACTCTTGATTATTTTGAAATATAATTTAAAGTATCGTATAATAAAATATCACCCCTACTAACATTTAAGTATATCAAGTAACAAACCTTGAAACTAGGTAGTTCAACTTTTTTACTAGAAATTGGGAGGGTATTATAAAAGAAACGATAACATTTTTTTAAAGATTATTAAAACTTTGAATATAATGATCTTCAAATAATTGAAAGAACGTTATAAATTGAAAAAAAGGAGTAAATATCGTTATATATAATAAAATGTATATATCGAAAACTATTGTATATAATAAAATAAATAATAAATATAAGATAGTTGATCATTGCCACCAACAAGTAGCAGGCATCACAGAACAGGGAAAACTGGACATTAACGAGGGAGGCCTATGTCCAATAGTGGACTTGAGATGGGCTAATAATGATGATGACGAGTTGATCAATAAAAATCAACAGACTGTTTGGACGGGGCGTTACCTCGCCTTTCAATTTACCGCACCTGTTATGCCTGGGCGACGCTGGATTGGATGACATGTTAAAATTCGCGAATAAGGTCTGATATACGAGTTTAGAAAAAAGTACAAGGTGGCTGGCTGTATGGATTAACTAAGTTCCCATGCCAAGGAAAAAATCAATACAAATTTTATTTTTGCGTCCTAGTTTATAAGACAATATCGACGATTAGGAAGTGATTGTAAACTTTTAAATGCAACATTCGAAAACATTAAGAAATATTGAAAGACAATTTTCGAAAGTCAAAATCGAAATTTCAAGGTTTTCAACCGGAGATATAAGAAGTCGTACATATATTCTGATTTGAATTCTCATAACAAATAAGGCATTTCCATAAAAGTTTTAAAATACGTACGTATGACCAACCGTGCAAATTCGCCTATTTTCCTCACAGTAGAAAAATGTTATAGTTCGACACTGTTTAGTTATAATCACTACACTTGTCCTTTAAAGTTTTTTTAAAGTCAATTTTGCACTATTTTTCTCAATACAACATGTAAAACACTGAGCTGATAATAGTTAATTACGAACTTTTCTTCTTTATTATTAATTTGAAGAAATTTTTTAATGGCTTTGGTCGTTGAACATTTATCCAGAAACTATGTAGGTGACCATACTATGTGTATTAGTGTTAGTGGAACGGCATAAACATCCATCGTCTCAGGAGGATTTGAACCCCATGTCGTTGAAGAACGTTTATTTATTTTTAAATGCACTTTTTTACTTTAAATGCATTAAAATTTTATTAATTTAACGTTTAATGATATTGCATTCTAATATATATATATATATATATTTTATTGTGGCTTTGGTCTCACCAATTAGCCAATGTATTTTGGTGCTGAATTGCTATATCATGTTAGTAGTTACAATCACAATCATCCATGGTTGCAGCCTGGATTTGAACCCGCAGCCGTGAGTGTTCTAGAGAGTGATAGTTCTTGGAGAACTATTTCTGAAGACTTTCTTCTTGTTGATTCGGTATTATGGATCAGGACTTAGTGGTTCAGATAAATTTAATTTCAAATATGCTTTGTATAAACTTCATTCTATTCACCATTTTCTTTTTATTCCATGGCGTAGTTCTGTAAGTTCCGGGTGGCGTGCTGAACGGAGTAACACCGTATGTCAGTTTCATAAAGAGTTCGAAGTAGTTCGAATAGTTTCATGGGCATTATTTTACAGGACTGGCCAACTGGATCTTCTTTTGGAACCAAAATAAATTTTGGCAAGACTTAGAAATGCAGCAATTTTGTTCGATTTTTTTAAATTTCGTTCTCTCTTTATTTTATTTTTCACCGGTAAAATCCGAAGAGCCGCGTGACGCGTCACATTGTGGTCATCTTTGTTACACTACTTCTATGAAGGAGTTCTTATAACACTGCATTTGGTCATACCAATTTTTAATAGATTAAAAACATCAAAACTGATATTTTACAGAATATAAGTACTTTTTATGACCAATGTATATTTCCCATAATGACATATGGCGTTCAGACATGGACATTAACGAAACAAGTAAAAACAAAGCTGAAAGTCACCCAGTGAGCAATGGAGAGAGCAATGATTGGAATTACAATACGAGTCAGAAAAAGAAATGAATGAATAAGGGTTAGAACTGCAGTCGCGGATGTAGTGAAAAGAGTGATGAAATTGAAATGGGAATTTACAGGACATACAGTTCGAACCAAAGACAGTAGGTGAAATGTTAAAATTCTCCAATGGAGACCATGGACAGGCAAGAGATATCGTGGCAGGCTAATAATGAGATGTCAAAACGATATTAAAAGAGTAGTCAGACTGTCATGGATGAGAGTCGCACAGAATTGCGCCACATGGAAGAATTTGAGGGAGACCTATGCCCAATACTGGACGAAATAAGGGTTTAAAGAAGAAGAAGTACTTTTTGAAGGAGAAAGGAAATTGGCATAAATTTAATTTTTGCATAACGAAGATTATTACAAAATGCTTGTAAACAATGTTTCATTTTTAGTTTCACGAATGGTTTTAATTTCTTATTTTGAACAAATTGTTAACCAAATTAGAAAGAGTTTTGAAGATAAATCAATCTCGAAGATTTCGATCTCCAACGTGAATAACTATCTGAAATAAGTAGAACTTCTTTAGCAGTAAATATTTCCATTTTTATACTATATCTAGTATTCGTTTGAATCTTGTGGAGTTGTCCCGTGATATCAAGTGTTTATTAGAAATAACTCTCGTAAACGTGATATAAAACTCGAAAATGTCAACAGGTGAAGTGATAACCAGCTGCCCGGTCCTTGACCGGAGCGTCGTAAAATAGATAAATAGAAGTAAGTAAATTTTATTTTACTTTATTTTATTCTATTGAAATGAGCTACGAACGACCTCCAACCTCGGCAGAGACTTTGCTAGCGCAACAAAATCAAGTACTCTTCCAGGAAAATCAAGCTAAAACGCAAAACGAGCAATGCTTATATAATGCATGGGCCTTAGAAAAAAACTCCAGAATAGGACTAGAGCAAGTTGTTTTTAATTTACAGCAACAAATACAGGAAATGCAGGCAATAATAGAAAAACTGAATAGAAATCAAAATGATCTTATACACAAGGATCAACAAAATATAATCGAAGAGAAGGAATACTTTACCGATGAATATGAACTCGTCAAAGAAACAGAATGGGTGTTTGCGGGGAGAAAGAAAGGGAATAAGAAAAGAAAAATGAATACAACCCCGGAAACGTCACCTAACCAACAGTACTCAAGACAACAGTCAAACATTAAGATACCGGCAAAGTCACAAAAACCCCCTCCAATAGTTCTTAGTCAAATTAAAGACTACGGAGCCTTGCAAGTGGAACTAAAAGATAAAAAAATTGAATTTAAAGCAGTTATGATGAATAACGAGCAAATAAAATTAAATGTTGAAAACGAAGAAGAATACAGAAAACTGACGAAATATATTAACTCAGAAAACCTTTTGTGGCACTCATATGAGAATAAGCAAACGAGATCTATCAAAGTAGTGGCAAGAAAATTACATCCGACATGTACATCGGAGACAATTGTAGAAGACCCCAGACAACAAGGATACAAGATACTAGAAGCACACAACATTAAAAGAAGAAAGGATAAACAACCGTTACCGTTATTTATGCTTACTTTCAGAAATGACGAAGACATTAAGAGAATCTATGAGATAAAGGCGATATTAGGTATGAGGGTTGAAATAGAGGCATTACGAAAATCCAACCTAATATCTCAATGTAAGAGATGCCAAAGTTATGGACACACTCAGAACTTCTGCGCACGAGAGCCGAGATGTGTAAAATGTGCAGGTAAACATTATACAAAGGAATGTACGATACAAAAAACTAATCAACCAAAATGTGTTAACTGCGGAGAAGCACATCCAGCTAGTTATAGAGGATGTGAGGTAGCCAAAAAACTACAAGAAATAAGGAACAATGCTAATAAAAATAAACAAAAGAAGCCAGTAGAAAGGAAAATATCGAATAAGCCGCCATTCACATGGGACATAAAAGCATTCCCGCCTTTACCCAAGGCTGAAGAAACAGCAGGAAGTGCTCCAAAACAGAAAATATCGACGAACGAGCTCTTATTAAATCTGATGTCCAAATTTGAACAGGAAAAAAAGTTTGAGCAACAAGAAAATATGCTTAAGAAAATGTCAGAAAGATTAATAAAACTGGAAGAGAATAGCACTAAAGTTGCAGCTTCTAAGAAGAAATAATGGACCTAAAAGGCATTAGAATCGCTGCCTGGAATGCCAATGGCATCCAACAACATAAAAACGAACTGCAAATATATTTGAATATACAAAAGATAGATATATGTCTAATCTCAGAAACACACCTAACAAGTCAGTCATATATATACTTTAAAGGATATAAAATTTACCACACTATCCATCCCCAAAACTCAGCTAGAGGGGGAACTGCTGTTCATTCAATGAATGTTGCTGTTGCAACTTGCTGTTCAATCATTTTGAATGGGATAAATATGAAACAGAAAAAATACAGACCACGGCCGTAAATGTTAAAGCAGGAGGACAAAATATTACAGTTGCAGCAATTTATTGCCCCCCAAGGTACAACATTAAAAAGGACGACTACTCTAGAGTGTTCCAAAGTCTAGGAGAAAGCTTTATATTTGGAGGTGACTTTAATGCGAAGAATTTACTATGGGGCTCGTGACTAACCACAACTAAAGGAAAAGAGCTGTACGAAGCAGCTACTAGAATGAACTGTAATTTCCACTCTACGGGTAAACCAACCTACTGGTCCACAGATGAAAATAAAATTCCTGACTTGATTGATTTCTTTGTTACCAGGAAAATTTCTATAAATTTTATAGACATGGAAGAGAATTTTGATCTAAGTTCTGACCATTCCCCAATAATATTAACATTAAATGAAAATGTAATCAAGAAACAGTGCAACCCAACATTGTTTAACAAATACACAGATTGGGATGCCTTTAAGGAAGAATTGAGCAATAGAATTCATCTCAACATATCCCTTGTGAATAAAGAACAATTAGACCAGGAAGCAGAAAAATTTATAATAGATATACAGCAAGCTGCGTGGAACAACACGCCAGAGATAAAAAGGAAAACAATAGGAATCAACTATCCTAAAGAAATTAAAGAGCTAGTGGCTGAAAAAAGAAGAGCTAGGAAAAAATGGCAGCAAACAAAAGCACCAAGGGACAAAAATAAGCTAAACCAACTCATCCAACAGTTGAGAAGGGAAATACAAGAAATAAAAAATGAATCGGTGAATACTTATCTTAGGAACCTTTCAAATGATAAAGATGCCGACTATTCTTTATGGAGGGCAACTAAGAAAATTAAACGACCCATAATTCAAATGCCACCATTAAGAACTGAAAATGGATGGGCAAGAAATGACAAGCAAAAAGCAGACGCTTTTGCAAAACATCTAAAAAATATATTTCAACCTAATGAACAACAAATACAAAACGAAATATGCCAAGAAGAAAATAGAACTGAAGAGGAAGAAATACGATATGTTACCCCATAAGAAGTAATAAAAGAAATCAAAAAATATAAATCCAAAGAAATCCCCTGGATTTGACCTGATTACAGGAATGGTTTTAAAGCAACTGCCGAAAAAAGCAACAGTAAAACTAACAAATCTAATAAATGTAGTGTTCAGACTGAAATATGTGCCAAGCGTCTGGAAAGTGGCTGAAATAATAATGATCCAAAAGCCTGGAAAACCCCCTAATGAAACGACATCATATAGGCCTATCTCACTCTTGCCAATAATTTCAAAATTATTCGAAAAGCTACTCCTAAAGCGGCTCAAGCCAATAATAGAAAGAAAAGAACTGATTCCCACGCACCAGTTCGGATTCAGAAATCAACATTCCACTATAGATCAAGTCCACAGAATAACTAACATAATCGAAAAAAGCCTGGAAGAGAAAAAAGTATGCTCAGCAATATTCCTAGATGCCGCGCAGGCGTTTGATAAAGTGTGGCACGAAGAATTAAATTATAAACTAGGCAAAATGTTGCCTAAACAATATTACGAACTTCTAAAATCATATATTACTGACAGATTTTTCAGGATTAAACAAGGAGATAAGTATTCTGATCTATGTGAAATTAGAGCAGGGGTACCATAGGGCAGTGTCCTGGGACCAACACTATTCTGTATACCAGCGACGTGCCCACCAGTGAACTAGTAACTACAGCCACTTTTGCAGATGATACCGCTATACTAACGATGGGGAAAAACACTGAAGAAACAACGGAAGCACTGCAGCAAATCATAAATGAAATAGAAGTATGGACAAAAAAATGGAGAATAAAATTAAATGAAAGTAAATCCGTGCATATTAACTTTATGAACAAGAGAGATGTATACCTACCAGTAATATTAAACAATAGTATACTACCACACGCTAATACAGCAAAATACCTAGGAATGAACCTGGATGTTAAACTACGTTGGAAGGAACACATCAAGAAGAAAAAAGAAGAATTAAATATTAAGTATAGGAAGATGCATTGGCTGATGGGAAGAAAGTCCCAGCTGTCAACTTACAACAAATTATTACTATACAAACAGATACTAAAACCTGTTTGGACGTATGGCTGTAAACTGTGGGGATGTGCCAGTAAAAGTAACATCGATATGATTCAAGTTTTTCAAAATAAAGTGCTAAGGAACATTTTAAATGCGCCCTGGTACGTTAGAAACAGTGATATTCATAGGGACCTAGGGATAAAGATTGTGTTAGAAGAAATCAAAACCATTGCTCAGAAACATGAAAACAGGTTACATGAACACGTCAATATAGAGGTGCTACAACTCCTCGAGACCGAGCAACTAGAAAGAAGACTCAAGAGGATAAAACCATTTGAGTTAGTGTGAAAGTGTCGAAAATGTCAGTGCAATAGCAGAGTAAAAGTGTGAATATGTGAAATTAATGTGTGCACCAGATTACTAGAACTGAGAGGACAATCGTTAGGTAAAATCTCATAGCATAGTTAAGTAGATAATTTAAGTTAAAACAAAATTGCTGGTTAGTCTTATGACTAGTTGTAATAAAAAAAAAAACTATATCTATAAATTGATGTAAGAATTTGTTGATGTTGATGTAGACGAAAAACCAAAATTGCATAAATAAAAAATGATAAAAGAAACTTTGCTGAGATTAGGAAAAACTAATCGTTGGAAATAAAAAATTCCTGAATAATGACAAAAAAGATGTTATCCATACTTAATAAAGAACAAGTAGGTAATTATTTATCGATAACAATATTATTTGTAAAAACAATAAAACAACGATGTAAATACTTATAAACATATATATATATATATATATATCATATTATAGCAGTTATTAAAGATATTCAAATTATTTTTAAAATCGTCACTTTAAATACGAATTGTGTTTGATTATATAGTATGTATTAATATGTACAGTCCCTGTATATGTATCCCTTAACATTCGAGAACCTACAGATAAACAAAAATTCAACATTCGCGAGAACGCAACTTGGGTGTTTCCGAATTTTTTTATTAACCAATAGTGCACTAAATTGGTTTATTCATTAAAATATTAATACAGTTCATAACAACATTAATATTTTAAAATTAAACACGAAAGAGAAAAGGGCGGACCAGGTGTGGCATAAACTCCGCTCGTTTTTCTTTAGTATCCCGCATTATAATAATTTATGTACTGTTTAGACGGAACACAATTACATAATTTGTTTGGGTGAACTGAAGCTATTTAAAGTATGTATTGTAAATGGAATATAAATAAGTCGATATGCATATCTATTATTAAACTCGCTTGAATGATTTTATAGACTCTAAAAATCTAAACAAACGCAAGATAAAACCTACATTATTTCAGTTTTATTAAACTTTATCGGTATAATTTTTTGCTTTCTCGTAATGATTCAGTTTAATATACGATATCCTAGATATGGTCGTTCAAATTTTATTTTGATACCCGTCATCAATAAAAGCTTACTAGATGATGACGTTTAATACAGTGGTGTCACCTCGTATTTTTTTAGAACTAATAAATTGTAGTCTTTTTTTGACATGTAATACGTATGTGAGCAGAATATATGTCGCTTTTCAAACTTTAAATTGAATTATAAATATACAATCTAGTCATCATTTTATTGGAGACGTACATTGGAACCTTATAGTTAGATATAGCTCCGGTTATAGTTAACCCTGTATATTTAGATCTCTTTAGACTTGAATTCAGCACGAGAATTATTTCAATTGAGGTTCAATGCAAATCGTAAACCTTCAATTATTACAGTACAAAGGAATGCACGAGAATTATGTTAATTGGAGACCTTCAGTTGATCGGTGTACACAATGAACTTATACATTGTTTGGCACCGCTCACCATATGAACAACAGCGATATATGCATTTCAGTTCGCCGAACCAGATGCGATTATTTTTCTGGCCGATTTATTAGATGATGATGAATTTAAAGTTTGTAACAGATCGATTTAATTTTAGAATCAAAATGTTAAACGTTGTATGTATTTCCTTAATTGTTTTCATATTTTTAGAAGTCGAGTATAACCTAGTAAGTTGTTTAATCAGGAGATTTATTAGTGGCCGTTATTCCTTAATTTTTAATTAAACGTATTTAGTAAACCATTTAATTCTACCCAGTAAGTCATTTTTAAATTTCGCATCGGATATCTGTTGGTATCACTTGAAAATATTTGTAGTCAGTAGCGGCGGTAAATTAGGCGAGAGGAATTTTGATTTGTTTGACCAACAAAAAACATTCTATTGTAAATAATTACGTCAGTTTCACATATTTTACTACTTATGTTATTTTTGAACACGTTTACATTAAAATATTAGTAGTTCAATTTAAACATTTACTACCGTACGTGACTGTCTTTGTTATTTAACTTGACATTGACATTTATATACGAGTAGTAGGAGAAATGTGCTTATGATAGACCCCGATTTATGAAATCCCGATGGAAATCGATTAAAAATTTTCGTAGAACCTCGAAAAAACGACGTACTATAACCCATGGATTTGGCAAAATTTTGATTAAACCTGATTCGTTTAGAATGGGTTCGGAACTACTTGAAAACCCGTTTCTCAAGTAGAGGAAATGTGTTTATGATGGACCCCTTAAGAAAATTGTATTGCAATTTCTTTAAGTATTTAATAAATTCAATTTGATATCTATTTGTTTCTAATTGGTTTGGGTTTGTAATCGGAGATTATTTTTTCATATTAATAAATATTCTGAAACTGTGTATAAGATTATTTAAAAATGTGCAAAGGGGCCATCATAGCCATATATGTGCCTATGACGGCTCTTTTGATACAAAGGAAAAAGAATCAGTTTTTGTTCATTTTGAAGAGTTATTGAAAGGTAAACTTATTTTTATTAAAAAAGAACATTAACATAGTGACCTGAGTGATATTCGAGGATTACGATTGAGGAAGCCTCTCGCCCATTTCCATCCTGCCATTTGGGTTTCGCGATTAAAAGTGTGGTTAATTTTTATTTTTTTCGGCCACTTTAAATACCAATTTACGCAAATCTGTACTGGTAAGTCCAAAAAAACGCGTTTCCATGGCTATGATATGGTCAGCTATTTTATTTTCTATCGTTATAGAGAATATTGTTCGTCGCCCTCCTAAGTCACCCTTGGACTCCCTTGTTATTTATAAAACTGTCATCGCAATGTTATCTTTGGTACTTTTAAAGTTTTTGATGCTAGCTTAAATCCCATAACATTTTTTTGTATATTTCTCAGAGTTTGTTCCATATCAGTCTCATCCCACTGTTGACTTTTTGGAGTAGCTAAGTCTGCGAAGAAATTGCAAAAATAGTGTAGTACTTTTCAATGATTTTGGTTTTCCTATGACGGGCCAGGGGTCATTACTGAAGTAAACTACCACACATCCAAGCAGTTTTCTTAGATAATTACTTACCAATTTGAATATTATTTTATAATTTCACTTCTACCTTACACACGCGTCTAGAACTCGGTAGCCTTAGATAAATATAGTTGTTGCATAGCCGCGCGTAACAGAAGTGTAATAAGGGCGCGTTATATAAGAATACAGTTGGTGGGCCGTCATAGGTTGTGTACCATCATAAGCACATTTCCCCTACCAACAGAAACAGAAATTTAAAATTCGTTTGCTGGGTACTGTTGTTATTGTGAGTCGTTCGAATATTGGCGTTAGATGGAGTTTGTTAAGTCGTCTTAAATCGCAGAAGCGAATATATTTCAGTCAATTAATAAAGACTTAATTAATTTGGTTTATTTCTACATAAAGTTTCTTTATTATCATTAGTAGTGCAATAGTTTCAATCGATAGGAGTAGAATCTTTAATCGATATTAGTATCGTAATAGATTATTTATTAGTATTGGGAATGGACGCCTCTGACTAGTTGGTTTGAATTTTGGAAAGTGTTCGAGAAGGAAAAGTTTTTTTTTGAAAAAAAAGTGAGCAGAACGTGGTCGGACATTTTTCTTCTTAGTTTTTGGGCTGAATATCATCGATATTTTTCGGATCTATCGGCGTACAAAATATCCCTACAAAATACTGACAAGTTAACTTGTCACGATGTCCTGGCGAATTATGAATTTTCAAAATTCAAAACGAAGGAACAACAGTTAGTAATAAATCTCCTGATTAAGACTGCTTTCGTAAAATTAGCGCCACATTCAAATGGCGTTCAAAATTGTGAAAATATAAGGTACTTCTATTGAGATCATCGTCAAAACGACATAACGAACAGGCCGCATAAAATTACAGGATGAAGAAAAAACATAAACGCAAGGACCTTTCCTTTGGTTTTGCCGAAAAGTCAATAATAATCTTGTAAAAAAATGTTGAAATGGTTGAAATTTGTGTAACATTCATGAATTTTTTGTGGTCGTTCTACACATCAAATCTAAACTGTAAAGGATAGTGCCCTGCGAAATCACGTCTAAATTATGTTCCTAAATTTTTACTACATAAAACGAAGTAAAATTGAAGATGATCTCAATAAACTGTTTTCGGAGCAAAACTTGTCACAAAACAGCTGATTCATCAAAGTTCAAGGGTTCTCTATTAGAAGGCAACTCCGTAATTTTGGTGAATTTTTAGGGATAGTTCTTAGTAACTGTTAGTGGAAAATATTGCGTTGTTGTCAAATATCGTAAAAGTTATACAGCCTTATTCATAGACATTTAATTAGATTTAGTAGCTACTAAATCCTTTTCCTAAGCTTTATTTCCATAGAAACTGTTATATAATAATCTAGGTGGTAGTGGATGATCACTAAGGTGATAAGTAACAAGGAGTAGTTTATGTAATTGTGTGTTAAATGTAATGGTGCAATTTATAAATTAATAAACCTGTTATAAAACAGAAACAATTGTTTCTAAGGAAATAAACACGATTTAGTAGCTAGTACTAAATTTAATCAAATTAATATCTATGCATATACTGCTAATATTATGTAAATTTACAAAATTATGGTTAGGTATATTATATAAATATTATCATTATATAAAAAATAATATTTAAAATAACTTTATCGTGATCAACATCGTAATAATTATTATGAACAGATTATAATTATGTTACAAGTAAGCTAGTTATTTATTGGTTATGAAAGTTGGAGTGTTTTTATTTTACTTGGTTAATTTGTCTATAAATTGTGATTTTTAAAATATTTAGTTTATTTGGCTATACTTTGATCGATAAACGATTATCTATTTTCAATGGTAGTGACATGTGAATATAATAGCAAAATAAATACTACATGGCTAGTTGGGGGACCTAACCTATAAACTACATACTATGTATAAATTAAGTATGTAAGAAAAACTAATTAGAAATAGAAACAGTTTCTCATTGAGTGTTCTGCCCCACTGCATACAATAAAAGTTTCACAATACTTCCATAATTTTATTTAAATCGACAACAAAGTTACAGTTAAATTGTGATATGCAAACTGTAAGGATTTTCGTACCTCAAAAATTCGTTTTTCCATGTATATTTTTATTACCTGGCTACTTCTCTACCAACCAATTAACGTTATACCATAGGCGCGAAATTTAAAAACTAAAATGCCCTACACAAACGCAACCTTTTTCTTTTATTTCGATACGGTCTATTAGCTCTAGCGATCGTCGTTTAAACCCTAGTGTTTTTTCAATACTGATATAACAAGCACATATCAGGTAACTGAACTAGTGACTAATTTATTATTGCAGAATAAAAATAATACTTCTAAGTAATAAGGCTCCATTACAACTTAGCATACAATTTATCATCATTGTTATTACAAATACAGCAAACCGAACCGTCGCGTCGGCTGTATATAATTAATTTGAAAACACATTTCCAAGAAGCGTAGTTGCCAATCAACTACAATAGACCATTTATTTTTTGAATTATTCAGGTGCAATTCATGGCATTTATTATGCTGACTCATTTAGGAGGCAAATCTTGAAATTTAAATAAGAATAATTCTAAACCGCATAGTATCGCTATCTATGCAAAATGTTTGAAGCTTTAGTTCATGTTATGAAAATCGTGGCGTGCGAACGCAGTCTTAAACAACTTAAATACTTAAGTAAGATAAATATGTTAATACAAAAATTTTTCGACTTCCAAAAATATGAAAACAATTAAGGAAATACATTTAATATTTTAATTCTTAAATTAAATCGCACTGTTACAGGTTACATTCGAAGACTAAACAATATATTTTTTAAATGAACCCTATCAAATGACAAAGCATGGTTGGTTGCTTGCAGATAACGACATCGGCGGAGAATTTAATGATAGAATAATCGAACACATGTTATTAGAGATTTTAACACGCCTTTTCTCAACCAGATTCGAATCAATAATAAGTTGATATCGGCGATAGTGTTATCTAGAAATTAGTGAAATTTATGAAATAATTCTGCCAACTGGTCCATTCTGCGTCCTTGCCATTCAGCTTAAAGTTTATCGGTGGCAAAATTATAATTGCGAATCGCTAAAAGCGGGGATGTGGGGATCTAAAGCTTTCGAAACAGAATACTGTGGAAAGAAGAGGTCGTAAACGATAGCGAAAACAAAGCTGTGAAGAGCCCATTAACCATCACGTCCTTAATCGAAAAGGCTGTCCTTGCCATTCAGCTGGTGAAGATAATACAAATTCAATACAGCTTCAAAAATACGAACAAACATTTTAAAAACTGTTTTTGAAGCGTCGTATGTTTCGTATGTCAAATAGTTCAAATAGTTATACGTAAAAGTCTTTAAATATAGAAGCTTTTCTAACGTAACTACAATAATTAATTAATTGACAAGTTTTTCGTTTTAATTATATCTACTACACTTAATTATTTATTTTTTGTACATCTCGGATTTTCAAATATTTAGTTCTATTTAGTTGAAATTGTTAGTTTTATAGTTTCATTAAATTGGAAAAATCACTAAACAGTTTTTTGACCATGACTATTTCTAAAGGCATGATAAGAAACTACAGTATTTGCTATATCAAATTTCCAGTTGACCTTCAAAAACTCATCTTATGTGCCCTAAACAAGCCTGGTATAATAACTTACTTAGGTAGGATATCGGAATGTTCTAAACATGTACAATCCGCGCAGATCGTCATCCGCGAGAGTACGTACCTATTCGAAAACCATTAGACTTCTGATATTTTCACGAGTGACGTCACATCTCGATGCGTAGAACCGCCCCAATATCTTACCTTAATAGTTATTGTACCATGCTAAACAAGCCTACGCGTGCCTACTACTGTAAATTTCAAGACAATGGACAATCCAACAGATTTTACACAACTTTGCCTAGCAATAGCGACAGCCAATGAGAAAACGAGAATTTGAAGCAGCGCCACCACTCTATAAGCTGCTGCAAGTATCACTGTTGCCAGGCGATGTTTCAGAAAACGGCGTTAAGTTTGTTTACATTATTGTATACATATAACGTAAATAAAGTAATCTGAAAACTTCTATAGCGAATATGTTAATAGAATACGCAATACAAAAATTAAACAAACTTATTAAGCACACATGCACAATTCGAAAAAAATATATAGATACCCCGGACTAGTTCACATAACGACCGCCATCTTATAACCATTTGCTTTCCACAATTATTCAACGGATTCCCTTGTTAACAACGCCAATATAATTTTTCGCTGCTAATAAGAAATAAAATATTTTATTTCACAAAGATTAATCGAGTAGATACGTAATAGATAAAAATATTCTATAAAAATTTAACAAAACTTATCAAGACACGTTGCGTAAGTAATTCGTAATTGCATAATTAATGAACTTACGTTTTAAATCGTCCACCATCTTATCAAACATGATGTAAACACTATTTTGTGAACACAATAACTTTAGTTACAATGAAATTTTTTAAACAAATTGCAATGAATTGTTTAACACCTTCCACGCGAACCATCTTATGGAAGACGTTTGCCGACATTTTGTGATGCATCAAAAATTTTGTGTTGGGTATAAAATATTGCCAACATCAAAATATATAGGTACCCTAGGAAAGTTGGAAAATATTTTTAGCGTTTACTCACGGAAAATCATGTGACGCTTGTTAAATTATTTATAAATAGAAAAGTGTAGGATAACCTGTTTAAATAACATTAACGATTTAGTAAAAAAATAATAAAATATTTTATTTTGCACTTTTGGCGCGTGCACATATAAAGATAAAAATAAACCAGTCTTCTTCCTCTTCCTTAAAAACTAAGAACTCCCTAGACTCCACTGCCAGGCGCTGGCACGAATAATTAGAATTTAAAATTTTTACCGAATGAAATGGATTGTAAAAATCTTAATTTTTACTAAAATTTAATTATCACCTACGATTAATCCTGAATTAATTTTATCTAGTACTTACCTATTTAAATTCTCACGCTTTAATATTTTGATACCTAGATCCTAGGATCCAGTTTGATCGGGAAAGATCTGGAAGGATCAAAAGAGATGCTATTAAAATTAAGAAAAAAATTAAAATTATCGTTTTTAATATATTTATAACTGGTTCAAGGTTATAGGTTTAAATAAACGTCGTAAATATTAGTACAGCAGCCTTTATTGTAAAATATCCGTGAATGTCCCATGAAAATGTAGTTAAATAAGTAAATATATGATAGTTTTCATATTAATTTAGAATTACAATATACTACGTATTTCTAAAGTATTAATCAATTATCCTACTCATTTAATTAAAATTAGAATTTTTAAAATGAAAGATAGGTATTTTAAATCTAGTGATAATATAATTACGTTAAAGTTAATAAAAAATGATTGCATACTTAACAGAATTTTTTTAGAAATTACATTCATTCTGTATCATG
Source organism: Rhagophthalmus giganteus (assembly GCA_036326145.1). NCBI lineage: Eukaryota > Metazoa > Arthropoda > Insecta > Coleoptera > Rhagophthalmidae > Rhagophthalmus > Rhagophthalmus giganteus. Next base: position 9,829,737 of record JARFJA010000075.1, on the reverse strand, counting down.
TAATGTCTTTTCCATGTTGCTTTAATTGAATAGCCGTTTATAAATAGGTATGTTGAAATGTATTAAATTTTAAGTTTTATTTGGTATAATCATACAGAGCATTAATACATTCATACATTAATCGTAACATTACCTTCAGTGACAACAGATACTTAAGATACATAAACTGATCGTTTCAGATATTAATTTAATTTAATTTAATTTAAAAATAATGTGTAATAACAGTATGTAATAAACATTAAACAAAAAAAAATTAAACAGTTTATCACACAGCAACTTTTAAAAATTAGTAAGAAACTACAACTTCTCAGAAAAGTTTTCAAGAAATTCACAGATATTTTATTCTGTATCGTTTCTGTAAGTAAAATGTCTTGAAAACAAAAACAAAACAAAATTTTATATTGGTAAAGGTATTAATAATGAAATAAGAAGTAAAACGTCTTTCCCATGTTATTTCAATTGAATGGTAATTTATGTATTTACCTGAAATTATTAGGTAATGTGTTTTATTTTTTATTTTGTTTTAATTTGGAGAAATTTATTTCAAAATCATTTTGCTTTATTGTTTTTCATGTGAAACAATATCAATTGCTATAGAAAAATGATTGAAATTCAGCATGTTTTGATAATCAAAATACCATCAACTAATAATTTGCATTTGTCAACAATGTCTGCTGGTGAAGGTAGTTAATAGAGATCATCTATGGCGCTGCTTGAGATCATCAACTGGATAAAGATGCTTGATTATCAAAATTGCACCTTGTCCTAGAATTCCTAATTCCTAATATAAATTTTACTGTCGAATGGTGCTCCAAACAAACCATAATCAGAATTTACCCAAAGACAAGATTCATTTATTTATTTCTTTTTATTGGTTGCAGCTACTACGACTATTCGCACATTTATTTCTCCGACAATGTAGTTGGACCTACATATATGCATATAATTATGACAACACGCTGCTTTCCTGGAATACTCGCCTATTCAGTACTAACTGCGCTTAACTTCATTTAACTGCAATGATCTGTAGTGAAACGATGTTACCAACGTGTTATAGCCGTTGTCCACTGACGTTGGAACTGTTTGTTGCTGAAATTGTTGAAAACCTACATCTTCTTTGACAATGCTTCTGAATAAACGCAGGTTTATGCCGAACAACTTTTAACAACATTATTGCAAGAAATGTGTAGTGTAGTAATTTTTATTATTTTTCTAAATATTGGTACTGTTTTTTGCAATTATCTTTCAATTTTATACATTAGATTTTTAAATTGTTCAATCGAATCTTCATGGATGTAAACCCTTCCTGTTGTTTATTGATCTGTAAATTATTAAGTACATTTAAAAACATGTTTTTATATATTTATTACTTAAAATTTTGTAGTAAATGGTCGCATTTCATTTGAATAATATTAGAATCTGTTGAGTTAAAATGCAAAACGAATTATTTTTTATGTTAGTGCGCAGGAAAATTTACAAAATAGTATAGTCAAGGTGACAGCATAGTGTGGTTGTATAGATGTATGTGTAAAACGGATCTTCAGGAAATAAAACTTAACATTGAAAACAGTCGGCTTATTATTGTTATCTATATTTACTCAAAGTAATCTTCTATATTTCTATATTAGAACATAGATACATATCTATTTACCTATTCTAATCGTACTATAAACTTTTTGAAAAACTTTAAGGGATAGTACTTTTTACGACTATTTTGTAACAAATGTAATGTTTCATTAAAAACTACGTTCAATTAAATTTAACATTTTGCTCATTTTGAACTGGAAGAATATATCTAATCATAATTCTTTTAGTTCTATTACTCTCGTCATGAATGAGCTTTCATGGTCAACAAGTTAACACGAGAAAATTAAGCATGTCTTGAAGGCTGTGGAGGCTTTCCTTGAGGTATTTCCCTACTGGACAGCCAATGAACCTGTAAGTCAGAAATAATATTATTTCTTAAGAAACAATAAAATGACACATGTATTTAATTTAATTTTACATATAAGTACTTACATCTTATTTTCCAACGATTAGTACCGTCATGTAAAAAGACACTTATTAATTTGGATGAGTGTCCACGAGTAAGAATGTAGTGACAGTGATAAGAGACACGGTCAATTGAGCAAGTGACGTACAAAGTAATCTAGAGAATGATAACTGATATAAGATAAGATGGTGATGGTATTATTGTAATTTGTAGGTAATGTCGTATTAATTGTAAAATGTAATAAAAATAAAGATATAACAAAGACTACGTATTAGTAGGATCATTTCATCTGAATATCTATCGATCGATGGGTCCTATAATCACAATCGATCTTCATACAACCCGTAAGCATCAGGATTTGTTGATGTGGTAGCTCTCAGAACGTAAATACATCTTGTCAAAAGATTATTATACGTTTACCTGGATTATTACGTGTCTTTTATTTAAATTGTTTGACCGAAAGTCGTTTATAATCGCATCAATTATGATAAAATTTAATCTTAAAATTCGTAAGACGAAGAGATTTTTCATGAGGTCGTTCCATACTCCATAAAGCAAAGAACAAAATCTGTAAGACAGAAATAACAATTAATTCTTAAAAAAAACTACAGGTAATGGGTTTAACCTCCCAAAAAATGCCAAAATAGTGACAAACTAGTGACCATTTTGATTATCTAGAATAATAAATAAATAAACAGATAAAGAATACTCTCCACGAGGAGTTTTTCTCCTTTATCTATTTTTTATTAAATATATTAATGGCTCCAGCTCTTTAGCAATCCGCACATTTATTCCAACTTTTTTTGACAACGGCATCGGAATGCGTTGTGTGGCGATGTTCCCCAAGAGGATAATTCCTGGGTACTAATCGAGTCCAGCAGGTGTTTGCTAGGTGTTTAGCACCGGTGCTGGTATGGTAGCATACCTAGTTGTTGCTTTTTCCATTTATATTTTTACATTCACAAACATCCATTGTTGTAGCGGGATTAGAATCCGCAGCCGTGAGTACACTGGGACACTAGTCAAGTACCTAGCTTTCTAGGCCACCACGGGCACTAAATATCTATTTTTATTCACAGTAAAATTATACAACACAATATGTATCACCTATAGTATTTATGATAACAAGGAAAATTGATAATGAGAGTTTTTGCAATGCCGTCAGGTCAGTTACAAGTCCTTGTATGCTTAATAAAATGTATGTACACCACATTAACTATTTCTTAGGTTTTTTTGACAAAGAATTCGGTGATTAACGAAGTTTTTTTTTTATTAACTAACTGAGGTTCCTTATTAATTAATTTCCGCTTCATTTGTGACTGCTTCTGAATTGCAGACGCTCTTTCTAACAAAGCATTGGCTGCTTTTACTTCCTCGAAACTTTTTTTTCAAGTTTCTGCTTCAATCTGGCCTGCAGGGCCGGATGAGATCGTTCCGGTCATGCTGCAAAGGCGATCAGATCTTTTGCTTTCGAGAATCTGTACGATTCTGAAAGCCAGTATGGCTCTGGAAAATAAGGTGTAAGATTACATTAATCAACGAAATGTATGATGTACTGCTAGCTACCCGATATTCTCTAAATACGAACAAGTTCGCTAACCCGTACTCACTAGACACTCGACGCGAGCGAATGTGTGTCGCTCGTTTGGCGAGTACGCAACTTTACCTATAGATACATTGCGCTCGATAAAAGGTTAAAAATATAAGGTGATGCTTGGAAAACTTGAAAAATTCTCGATAGAACGGTCATATCTAATCGATAGATTGCAATATTTCGCGCGCTATATTTGCTTCAAATCACGTTAGACCATTTGGATTTAAACAATAAATATCCCAAGTTTTTTGGAAATGAATATCCCAACTCTACTAGACAGTATAATGGAAACGTAATTAAAATAATAACATACCTCAACTTCGGAATTTCGAAACCAAACCGGTGTTGAAAACGACAAAAGAAAGAAAAAATTGCTTTTACAAAACGTATAAAATAAAGTAAAACAAAATTTGCGTTACTTTATCATAAAATTTTCAGATCAAGAGTTAAACAGTGATACTGTTTCGCAATTTTATCACTACGATAGATATAACAGGTGGGCTGAAAAGTTCGTAGGCTGACACATAGATAGCGTTACTAGGATTACATCCATATGATTTTTTGTTAGTACTAACCTTTGAAAGACACGTGTATAAATTTCACAACTTCCGGTCAATTGTTTCGTGAGATATAGCATTGTGAGTAAAGCAACTTTTGTTATTGTTTAAAAATGGATAAGAAAGAATTTCGTTGAAGCCAAGGATTGACTTGATAAACATTATTCGGACTCTGCACCAGGCAAATCAACCGTCGATAAGTGGTTTGCTAAGTTTAAACGAGGCGAAATGAGCATCGAAGACGATGCACACAGTGGACGCCCCAAAGAGGCTGTTACCGAAGAAAATATCAAAAAAGTCCACAAAATAATTTTGAATGATCGTAAAGTGAAGTTGATCGAGATAGCTGAGACTCTAAAGATTTCAAAGGAACGTGAAAGGAAAGCTGTGTGCAAAGTGGGTGCCGCGCGTGCTCACAATCGATCAAAAGCAGCAACGTTTTGATGATTCGAAGCAATGTTTAGTGATATTAAATCGTAATAAAGACAAATTTTTCCGTCGATATATCACAATGGACGAAACATGGCTCCATCACTACACACCAGAGTCAAATCGACAGTCGGCCGAGTGGACTACACGCGATGAACCAGCTCCAAAGCGTGGAAAGACGCAACAGTCGGCTAAGAAGATTATGGCATCAGTATTCTGGGACGCGAGTGGTATAATATTCATTGATTACCTCGAAAAGGGCCAGACCATCAACAGCGATTATTACACAGCGTTGTTGGAGCGTTTAAAGGATGAAATCGTGAAAAAACGGCCCCATTTGAAGAAGAAAAAAGTTCTGTTTCATCGAGACAATGTGCCGTGTCACAAGTCAAGGAAAACGATGGTAAAATTACACGAATTAGGCTACGAATCGTATTCTCCAGATCTGGCCCCCAGTGACTTTTTCTTGTTTGCAGACCTCAAAAGAATGCTCGCTGGAAAGAAATTTAGCACTGATGAAGAGCTAATCGCCAAAACTGAGGCCTATTTTAAGGATAAGGAGAAATCTTACTTTAAAAATGGTATCGAAAAATTGTATGACCGCTATAATCGTTGTATCGCCCTCGAAGGTAACTATATTGAATAAAAAAAAAAATTTATCAAAAAAATATGTTTTACTATGTTAGCCTACGAACTTTTCAGCCCACCTGTTAGTTCACTTCCAGCACCTAAATGTGAATACAATAAAAGCTTATTCGTTGGCCGTTTTGGTACATATGTCGACCAAACCGAAGTCGCAAAATCGTTTTATACGTAGAGAATTATCATTCGCGCAAATTGAAAATGAAAACGTAAAATTGAAACCAATCAATAAATAATTCAATCCCATACAAGTCGAGTGAACCAACGCAAGGACTACAAAATGTAAATGAGAATAGTAACCTTGAAATGAGTAAATTATAATAATATGTAAAGGAGCCGATGACGACGAAATTAAATATAAATGTGCGGCATCGATAAATTGACAATTTTGATCAATATAGTAACCTATTAAAATCAAGGTCGTCCATCTAGGTGTTTTTAAAAGGGCAGATCCAGAAGTGCTTACCACTCTTGCCCATGCGGATGGGCGTTTATGATTAATACTGAAGTGATTGTATCGTTTCCCCAATTGATTAGGGGCGTACAAATATGAAATAATAAGAACTTAATGAAAAAATGAATTTTAATACAAGTTCACAATACCAAGATTTCTAATGGACTGTACGTTACATATCATATTTTGTTTTCGCCTTGAAAATCATTGTCAGTTTTTAATGAATTAGTGTTTCTAAACAAATCAGTGATTGATTTGGATTATAAGCATTTTGAAGCAATAGAAGAAACGATCACAATTAAGAAATCGTATTTAATATGGTGATCGTAGTAATTCAAACTATGAAACTCCAAAATATACTCCATATGAAATTGCTGATATGAATGATATTTATTCCGTAATTCTGAAACGCTTAACGCTTTCAAAATGCTGAACGTTTATAACGTTATTTGCAAATAATTTTTGTGTGTTTATTTTATAATGTTTATAAATGGTTGGTTTTTAAAGAAACTGCATTTTTTCTTGATAACTACAAACCACGGAATGGGATAATTAATCGCTGCCAGTTCATTGCAGCCGTTTCATCGTCGATCCATTTCAACGTCGGTCATTTCGGTTATCTTATTGAGAATGGAAAACATTGTGATGCAATATTATCTTTTATAAAACAAAAAATGATGTACTTCACAAATGGCCGAAACACACGGGAGTTTATTATTTAATAACAAAGAATAAGTATAGTGGCCTATATATGATATAATGGCCAATAATTGTGGTAGATCGTGCTGTCATCCCAGATACTTCTGAAGAAGAAATTAGGATTGCCGGTTCAAAGCTTAGGGCCAAGAAATTCCCAGGTCCAGATGGTATCCCAACCGAATCAATTAAACTGCTAGCCTTTGAGTCACCTACATTTTTCCCATATACGTTTAATTACTTACTAAATGAAGGAATGTACCCAGAAATTTGGAAAATAGCCGAGATAATTTTACTAGAAAAACCCTCGAAGGTTTCGAAGATATCATGGAAATAGACTTCATAATGTAGATGAAGAGTATTTTACAATACGCACGAAAATAGCAAGGTAGTCGATAGTTGTGCCCCGGGCAGTGAGATCACTTAGGGATGCACCGATTTCTTCTTACCTTATAATAAATTTTAAGAGTTCAGTGCATCCAAGTTAGTTTTTAACTTCTTTAATTTAATAACAATTTTGTTAATATTTCATATTTATTTTGCGACATTTATTATTTATTTTTTAATACAGCTGTAGTAAATTGACAAACAAGTAGCTACTATACTGACAAACTGTTTCAACAATGTTCAATAAACATTTAATAACAATTTTATTAATTTTGATACATTTATTATTTATTTGTTTACAACTTCTATATGACAGATAAATATGATTTAAAAGTAATTACACGCTTGCAATTCTATCGTGTTTTTAAGATTTAATATCAGTTAGTGTGTCGAAATAATGTTGATTTGTGATTTAACATTATTAGGGAAATTGGATTTTAGTGAGAATAACATCGTCACTTCAAACGTGACTGCGACAACGACAAAGAAGTTACCACAAAGGGTAAACGTTAACGTCAAGGGAAATTACCAGCTGCAAAAGCTGTACCTTTTAGCTCAAGCATCAAATTAGAAAACAAATTTCACCAAATTCCTCGAGAAACAACAAAAGCTTGTAAAGCGGACAAAAATGGATCAAGACACTGAATGTCCACCTTTAAACGGTTTTGCCTATAAAATATACATGCTATCATATTAAAGAGGAAAAGAATGTCTGGAAACAACAGATAGAAAAAAAAAGAAAAGAGATGAAGGTGTGGCTGGGTAGATTCTGTAATGCAAAAATTTTATTTTTGATCGGTTTTCAGGTATTCGATGTTGATGCGAGATCAACAATTAGCAAAAATATATTCAAAAACCGAAGGTTTTGAAAACGTTCAGTTATCAACGCTAATGTCCTCGGAACTCTTTAATATTAGAAGAAAACTATTATGATTGTTTATGATCAACCAACAGGAATAAACGAATATCTACTTATCGTATTATTTTATTGTAAAAAACGTTTAGTGTTGAATCAGAATTTGATTTAAGCATTTGTCCAAAATTATAAATTGAAAAAAATGAAAATTTCTGGGTAATATAGTACATCCAATAACATTCCAATACTTCAACATCAACAAAACGAAAGTATTAAAACGTCTACGATTTATTTATCCTATAAAGGATAGTTGAATAACTTACTTACATTTACCATTACATGCGGTGGACATCATTTTACTTATTTTATAAAAATCTGTAAAGATTCCATCGTATTATAGTATAAAACAATTCGTTGTTGTGATGGACTGTCTGAAAAGATTCAGACTATTTCAATATCTATATCTTAATAGATAAAATTATTGTCTATACTACATATGATCCATCATTATATTTTAATATCTCATTACTGAGATTAAATTGTTGTCAACTTTAAAGTCATTACTTCAATAACTTGTAAGTTTTAGATGCTTTTTAGTTCGTCGTCGATTATATTTTTTATTACCCAACTATCCCTTTAATATGGAAAATAAAACTTATTATCCATATAAAATTAAAACATACGGTTGATGACGAACCTATTGGAATGTTGGAATCATTTTATTTTTGTAAATATAGAAGTTGGCTAGGCCTATACAGGCGTGTCCATAAATTTATATAAATTTGTGTACAAAAAATGCTCACTTCAAACATTTTAAATTCATATATAACATATGTTGTTATGTACTCGCTTCGGCGGTACATATACTAAAATTGGAACGATACAGAGAAGATTAGCATAGCCCCTGCGCAAGGATGACACGCAAAATCGTGAATTTTTTTATAACTACAATCGCACCTAAACTACCACTACCAACACTGATCAAGGGAAAAATAGATTGGGAACTATTTAAAGACACACTCGATAAAAATTGGGCGAACAACAAACAAATGACAACACATAACGAAATAGAAACAGCCATAATTGATTTCAATAACACACTTAAAAACAGTATCGAACACGCAACTCTAAACACAAACAAACGCAAATTACCTAATTTTCAAATCCCACCTAAATACATAATTGCCTTGATAAAAGAAAAAACAATTATTCGCAGAGAATGGCAACGCACTAGAAATCAACACACGAAAACCATATTAAACAGATTAACACATAAAATTAAATGGGAAATAGATAACTATTATTACCAATCATACTCAAAAATGATCGAACAACTGGAACCAAACGATCCAGGAATGTGGAGAACCACAAAAAAGGTTCTTAAACAACATGAAATCATCGGAAACATCACCAAAGAAGATAGTACATATTGCACAGATGAAGAAAAATGCCAAATATTTGCAAACCACCTAGAAAACGTATTCACACCAATTATAACTGATTCCAACAGAAAATTTGCCATAGACACGGAGAGATACATCGAAACACATTTACCAACAATAGAAGGATTCGACAAACCAGTCACAATTACGGAATTAAAAACTCCTAGAAAGGCTCCTGGGCATGATCTAATAACAAATCAGATTATAAAGAATCTTAATAAAAAACCGTTGGCATTCATAGTAAGTCTATTTAATGCATGCCTAAGACAAGGATACTTTCCAAGAATTTGGAAACACGCACATATTATATTATTTAGTAAACCGGGAAAAGATAAGAGAAAGGTTGAAAATTACAGATCAATAAGTCTACTACCAATAATTAGAAAACTATTTGAGAAAACAATGCAAACAAGAATGAACGAAGTGATTAACGAACAATCCAGTATACCACCCCTACAATGCGGTTTCAGGAAATGACACTCCACAGCGCATCAACTACAAAGACTAAGCGAAATAATTGAACGCGGATTTGAAAATAAAAGATACACTACTGCGTTGTTTCTCGACGTAGCACAAGCGTTTGATAAAATTTGGATAAATGGATTGAAATATAAAATAATGCACTTAAGGCTACCACAATACTTATCTAGTACAATCTTTTCCTTTCTCGACAACAGAATTTTTTCAGTGCGTATAAACAACACCGTGTCACTAACAAAAATTATTAATGCAGGAGTTCCACAGGGGAGTATCCTAGGCCCATTATTATACAACGTATTTACAGCAGACATTCCCAACATTACCAATGCAGAGATTGCAATGTACGCAGACGACACGGTCATACTAACACAAGAACACAATTTAGAAAGAGCGGTAGATAACCTACAAACTGCATTCGACGTCATACACAACTGACACAATAAATGGTGTATAACAGTTAACGCTAATAAAACGGAAGCGAAAATATTCACATTAAAACATAACCTAAACGTCTACAATATAAACATAAATGGACAAGATATTGAATGGAACCCACGCGGAGCAGCAGTTAAATACCTGGGGGTATACATGGACACTCGTCTCACGTGGAGCTACCACATCAACAAAAAACTAAACCAATGCTACAGCCGAATTACACAACTTTACCCAATTTTAAACAGAAAATCAGCCCTACGCAAAGAATGCTCGCTACTTATATATAAATCGCTTATAAGATATGGCTGGGAACGTCTAAAACCAACATCAACAAAATACAAACCATGCAAAATGAAACATTACGAATCATAGTGAAGGCACCTTGGTTTGTTAGAAATGAGCAGCTACATCACGAACTCAACATGCCAACAATCAACATATCACCAAAGTGGCCAAAAAATTCTTTGTGAATCTAATTAATAGTGAAAGTGCGATGTATTACAACCTGGGACAAACTAATCTACATACAAGATTGAAAAGAAGACTACCTCAAGACCTGTTGCAAAACACGGACGATCAAATAGACTAACAGACAAAAAAAACATAACAACTATGAATAACATTTATTTGTTGAGCTGGTTAAATAAAGAATTAAAAAAAAAAAATATATATATATATATGTTGTTATATATTTGGTGTATGGGACGGAAGCCAATAAGAAGAATGAATCGAAGCTATGGAATTGAAGCCGAATAAAATCAATGTGGGAACAGTAGACCTCGCTACTGATGCACAGACCAATTGTCGACGAATGGAACGTTTAGAAAATGTTTTAACTAAAGAATACAAATAATTAATCGATACAACATACAACCCTCAAAATTAACTCCGAGAAGCAAGTGCTGAGCCATTTTAGATACCTAAGTCGTTTGTCTAAAAAAAATCAGGAGCGTTAACTTAATTATGAATGAAATTTTACTCGATAATTATAAGAAACAAAAGTATATAGGAATGCGACAAAACGCAAGACCTTTTAAGAATCATTAGGAAAATAATTATAAATGGAAAATAGCTTGTTAGAACAGATAAACTGTATTCTTCGTGGTCTTTGAATTTTTATCATCAAATATACAATAATATTCTATTATAAAATAAAACAATTTCTTTAATTGACAAATCGATAAAATTGCAAACTACTATAATTTATTCTCGTCACAAAAAACGACTATACACCTATATACATTTCAAATAAAAAATGCTCACATTAAAACTTTGAAATACATATAGGGTGGTGTTCAGAAACAAAGATTTAGTCGCCTGTTAGTAAGCCGAAGTTACGTTGGGCGATTTCATTTACGTTCCCCTCAACGCGTTATAATTTATAATTAGTCGTTAAAGAATAAATAAACTGAAACAAAACGCGTTATAATTTTAATTAAAATGGTTTAAATAAAGAATATAAATAATCAATCGATATACGGCGGGCCTTGGTGGCCTGGAGAGCTAACATACTATTAGGTCATCACGGCTGCCGGTTCGAATCCCACTGCAACTATGGACGTTGTGAATATAATTTTAAAAATAGGAAAAGCAACGGCTAACAGCACTGATGTGATCATCTAGAAAACAAGCGTTGGACACGATTAATAACCACGAGGATACCTCCTGGGGAACACTACAACGTTACCACATACCGATGCCGCTGCTATAAACACGGTTGCTAAATAAATGAGCTAATAAGAGGAGGTCGCGGTTGACAAGTCACCGATTGTAATCTCCTTTCACATGGTAAATCTACATAAGAAATAAATAGAGCGTTTGTGTGAATGCGCCTTGGAAATAATATTTTTTGATGTTTGAAAGTACGTTCTCAACGAGTGCCCTGGGATCTGGTGATTTACCATCCAACAAACGACGTCGACAATATTTCTGTTTTTTTATCATTATACAGGATGTTGTTTTTAGGATACAAGATTTTATTGATTTTTGTTAATCCGGACCTGGATTTCATTTCTCATTAGTAAATTAATCGTTTGGACAGTTTAAGAAATCGGTGTGTACCAAATTTCAGCAAAATATGCATAGTGGTTCGTTAGTTATGACTGTTTCGTCAGCATAAGCGCCCCGTAGTGGCCGGGTGGGAGAAGAAGTTGTGAATTGGGTAAAAAATTCATGGGACAAAATAATTGACAGTTGTGTTTCCAATGCACTACGAACAGGCTATTTAGACAAGAAGTATTCATTTAACGATAGCTATATTGCAAGACATGAGAGATTCGGACCAATGATTCTACAGGAAATGGATTTGGAGGAAAATCAGAACGGAATTCAAAATTTGTTAATTTATGACGATGTTCCAGAAGAAGATGACATGACTGTAATTGAACAAATTTAAATTTCTGTATATAAATAAATATTAAACAAAAATATAAATCTACTTATTGTACTTGAAGCCCTCCCCCGAAAATAAGCCCTAGCGCGTATTTTGGACCTAAAAAGAAAGTAAGACAGTGTCTTATTTTCGGAAAAAGACGGTACTTCCAAACAGTCATCCTGGTATTAACATTCATTAACCTTACCAATTATTTAATATATAATTTATTAGATCGCGATTCCAAAAAAGCTTACGACAAAATCTTGAATGCCGCTTGTAATTTCGTTTCGATTTAAGATGTAAACGCTTTTTCAATTTTTTTCCATAAGTCATTCTTAAATTACCCGCGACATAATTAATTTAGAATATTTAAAAAAATCGACTTCGAACACATTATCGATGACCACGGTAATCAAAGCAGCGACAAGTTTGTTATCGGTATTAATTGTTATTTCTCACTAGTATGGTATAACACGTATTACTAAACGTTGCAATAATATTATTATAAATATAACCGATACGATAATCAGATTACTGAGAAACATAATGGTTTTGAGTTTTTTTTTAAGATAAGGCAAAACCGTTAAGTTTTAACAAAATTCCTATTATTTAAAATTCGTTGATTCTAAATTTCATATTAAAAATTAATTCCCTTTAGATAGATAATATAGATAATAATGGAATTTAAAAGAAGTTCAAAATTAATAGATTAATAGGTATTTACCTATAGTAAAATTATATTCGAGACTACATAATTATGTATTTCTTTTTTACTATGATGGAATGTAGGTAAGTGATTACCAAAATACATAATTGAAGAGGTGGCGGGAAAAACAATGATGGTGCCAAATTGAACATTGCGATTGAAGCCGTAAATAAATGATTGTTCGTAGTTTTCGAAAATGCATCTTTACTAATTGAACAGTAGAAAGCATATATACGATGCGTACGCTCATATTATAGGAGTACCTACCCCTTCTCCATCGTGCCAGAACATGGTGGTAGCGTAAAAAAATATATCACGAAGGAGCAAGGAAGAAAAGTATGGCCTCTGCATTGAACGCAGTTTCTCCTCCGGATAGCTTTAATTTTGCAATACCGGAAAGTTGACCTCAATAGCGGAAGCGCTTTGAGCGTTATATGACGGTATCTGGATTCGACAGTAAGGAGAATAAGGAGAAGATTGATCTACTTCGGCATATCACGGGAGAAAGTTCAGAAGAAATTCTGCTACGTCTTCCAGCTATTCCAGCAAAGTATGCTGAAATGTTAAAACCATTGGATAAATATTTCATTCCAAAAAAACGCGATCTTCCCAAGGTATAAATTTAATTTGCGAGTCCAAAATCCAGGGAACCGCATGCATTGGCGGAGCATTGCAATTACGGCGTGTTGAAGGACATTATTATGTGAATGATCAATAAAACAACAAACGAAAATCTGCAGTTAAAAAAAAACGCTAACATTAGCTGATGCGATTGTAATATCGATATAGTAAAACGCAGGCGTCGCAAAACATGATTATCAGACAAGGACGTTTGTCAAGTGGCATAAACAATATTTAACAGAGGAAAGATAAACCTCAACAAGGTGCGGATAAGACTTATCATCCTAAACCAGACAATAGTATTAAGAGCTCTAGTGCAGGTGCGAGGTAAAGAACGTATTAAAAAACGAGAACAATTATAGAAACAGCAAATTGTTTTGGATAAAGAACATCAAAGGTATAATTGTAATTTATATCCAATTCATTAATTGTTTCTGTATTGCGGATTTCAAAAACACGATAGGAGCGAGTCTCCCGCAAGAAAATCGATGTCTCCCCTATTGAGATATTCACCCCCAAAGTTGAATTTTTGATGCACATACACAATAGAGGTCTTTAAAATATTATTTAGGGGTTAGAAAGGTTAGGGGTTATGCATTCCTGAGGTGATGTTAGAAAATTTATTATACCACTTTAAAGATCTTAATTTATTATGTATGAAAACCAAAAATTATTAAATTCCAACGAAAAATAAACATGTTATTTAAAAAAATTGATTTTTGCACTTCAACTTTTTACTGGGGTATATTATTTTACCCCACATTGAAATAGTTTATTAGGTATCTGTAATATCGGCAACTTTGTACAATAAATGTAAAATAAGAATGACGGCAACGGTGTGTGAATAAAGAATGATACGATAAAAAATAAACCGGTAATACCCAAGATATAACAATATCGGTTTTACCATTGCAATATATTCCAACTTCAATTAAACTACCTTTAAGGTTATCATATCTAACGTGAAAAATTCTACCTCTAAAGGTTTATATTTTGATGTTTTATAAGGGTATATTATCGAACAGTTTTAGGATTATTATTAATGTTTATAAAACTACCTCTAAAAACATTTATTCTACCTTTTATGAACGTATAACAATTGACAAAGGTATAAAGATATTATTCTACCTAATCCATAGGAATTTTTATCTACTTTGTGGTTGCATATAGTTAATATGAAAATATCAAAAGTCTGACATTTTCCGAATAGGTACGTTGTTTACGTGTATAAATAAAACGTGGTGTAGAAATACAGCGAAAAGAAGGGGTACCCGAAAGATGGATCGGGAGCCTGCGAGGAGAGTCGAAGAGTGAGTTAACAACAATCAATGGTGCGAGTAGTGTTTCTTGGGAAATTTGCCACATAAATTTGCTATAAAGTTACGTTGATTGAAATAAAGCTAACAACTATCAGAAATGGGATTCTGTGTGTATTTGACGAGATATTGAGCTGATCAAAAGAAAAGAAGAAAGAGCGCAGGTGCGAACGAGCAGTTTAACGCCTTAACGCGTGCGTTGACCACGCAAGCGACCTTTTACTCGCTGAATTAGCGCGAACGACCTCAAAAGAACGACTACATATCAAGTTATGCCCGACCTCACCAAAAGCATCTCGACATACAACGGAATCTTACATCAATGGTCCGAAGCCACTAAGCTAGAAACGGCACGATCCCATTTACACGGAGCGATCACAGCGTGGTACGAAGCGAGGGAAAAACAATTACGAACATGGCGGGATTTCACGGCGGCGTTTAGCCGAACGTTCAGCCGACAAAGCAGTAAGACCGAATTATGGCAAACAATGCGAAGACGATTACAGGGACCCAAGGAAGACTTGTCAACGTATTTTCACGATAAGTATAAATTATGCAAACAACTTGATTTAAATTACGACGAAATTAAAGAACAAATCGTAGCCGGATTGGTCACCACCGAAATCAAGAGTACAATTCTGATGGGACACCACGAAACTGCTGACGATCTGTTACACGCCGTTTTAATGTTGCAACGAATATGCAAAAATGAAAGTACTTCACCAAAACTCCACGCAACGCGACACGACGACGGGCGGGCTAAAGAAACAATTCCGTTCAACCGACCTCCAACAGACCCACGAACTAACCAGGTTACCGGAACGAAAACGGGGCATCGACGAAACAAGACTTGGAATGACAAGGGTGAGCCAAAATGCTTTAACTGTAAGGAGTATGGTCACTTATCACGAGAATGTAATAAACCAAGACGACAAAAAGTAGAACGCGAGAAAACCACCAATGAACCCGACGTCGACCGTTGCAGGATGGTCGAGTGTAGAAATACAGCGAAAAGAAGGGGAATCCGAAAGATGAACCGGGAGCCTGCGAGGAGAGTCGAAGAGTGAGTTAACAACAATCAATGGTGCGAGTAGTGTTTTTTGGGGAATTTGTCACATAAATTTCCTGTAAAGTTACGTTGATTGAAATAAAGCTAACAGTAGTTTCGGCGTTGTCTTAAAATTGTCCCATCATAGACATGAGGTGCGCGGGAATGGGACGATTCATCGCGGCCGTTTCATCGCCAGCCGTTTTAACGCCGGCCGTTTCATCGCCAATTGAAAAATAAAGTATCTAACACGAACGTTTATATAAAACTCTAATTTTAATGCACGAATTTAAGAAACATATTTACTTTAAAAAATACGTAGGTATTATATTTTCTCAAGGAAAGGTCGACGGATATTAGTTCGTCAACTGCCATAAGAAAATTAATCAATAATTATTTTTAAATTTAAATTAAATACAACATATTTAGTAAGTCATGATTTGTTCTCACAAATTTAAAAAGAGGTGCGGGAAATACCGTGGAAAGCACAGTTCAGGTAATGAATGAATGTACAACAGCAACTCAAACGGCAATACCAAATCTATATAGTTCATATTATATTTTTGTTACTTAAATAATGAGACAAAAATTCAAATATATTAAACATTTCTACATTTTGAAGTTAGTAAAAATTTTTCTGTTTTTCTCACAACTGGTAAAAATGGCTTACGTTAGTTCCTTTTAATAATAAGCAATTCAATTAATCTACCTAAGTACCATGTTTTAATAACTGTTAATTTAACACTTTAACATCATTTTATTTTAGATATTAAGCAGCAATTTAAATTAAGGCGGTACATCCCAAACAAAAAGATTGATGTTTTCATGAAATAAATTACGTTTTCCATAGATTACAATGTTCTGATTCACAGAAAAATACTTAAAAAAATCTATCATTTCCATAACACCTTTAAAAACCTTAATGAATGTGTAAAAAGTACAATTTTACTGCAATCATAACTCAAAACTGGGGTAACCAAAGTTTGCAAATTAATAACTAGTGGGTAACGTAACATTCCCTCTACCGCACAACGTGCTCTTTTGCTTAATAAATACTTATTTTAATTAAATAATTGTTTCGCAATTTTTTAAAATTTCAATGTGTGTTTTTAACGATCATTTGAATAAATTGGAGAAATTTTAGCACGTCTTGCCGTAAAGAATCACTTCTGATGATCATTTTCGTTTTTACATCAATTTTTTATAAATAATCAAAAGCAGGTTGTTGGAAGTTTTAATTTTTGGTTTAAATGTTGACGCCCAATATCGGACAATGGTTGTGGGTCGTCCCACAACTATTGTTAAATACTAGGTAATATGACTAGACCTCCCTATTTTCATTGTAAAAGGTCATAAATTTTACAACCTAAAAATCTAACGCGAGCATTGGTCACTTAACAGCATAAATCAAGCGAAACGTTCTCCTTTTAAGTCCTTTAAGTCAATATTGTGAATTTATACATAATTTATTGTAACATCAATAAACGGTTAGTATATAACATTTTACATACATTTTAGAAACGGAATCCTGATTAACAAAATATTAATCACGATTAGCTATCTCATTACATCGTATATTGTACCAATAAAATGTCTTAAATTTGAGAAAATTAACAATGAGGAATTCGCAAGATCACTTGAATACATCAATTTTGTTCTTTTTCTTGCTATTTTGTAACTAAGTTTTTGACGACTATTTTGCAATTGAAGTTCTTACGATTTGCCTTTTTTGTATATGGCACCTTCTACTTTTGACATCATTATTTAATAAATGGTCTTTATTTACATGTACATATTTATAAAACTTTGGCGGTGTAATGCAAATTAAAATACTAGAAATAGGTATATTACCTACATTATTAGTACGGAAAGTTACATTTTCCGACGACCATTATGAAAAGTGCATAATTTCACACCAATAAATGTTATGGAAAGTTGACCATTACAAACAAATAGGCTAACCGTGCGTAAAGAAACTCGTTAGCCAATCGAAAACGTTGCAGCCCGTGTGCGATCATTGCACACGGTCAATCAAAGTCTTCTACATTGTCATGCAATTACTTTACGCATAAACTGTTTGATTATCAAATTTGACATTTTATTAAAATGCCATTTAAATGACAATTTAAATGTAAAATGACATTTTATTAAAATGTCATTTAAATGACAATTTAAATGTAAAATGACATTTTATTAAAATGTCAAACGAACTTTCGTAAACGTCAAAAATTAATTTTTTTTAATAAAAATACTTGTGATCGTCGGAAAAGTATAGTATATAACACGTGCGGAAAAGTGGATATTTTAGCATAGTCATACAATATTACTATACTATTTACATTCGAGAATAAAAGTTTTTCTACGAGCGCTAGCGAGCAAATAAATAATTCGAGAATGCGAAAGCATTTCGCAATCGTGTATCAAATAATTTTGATAACTGTCCCAAAATTAGTAAAAATGTGATTAGAATGTTTGACATTTACGATTAATTAATTTGAGGTTAATGATAATAACAATCCATAATATTTCGCGTCCCGAACTGTCATTTCGCATTCCGTTCGCAGAATACCTCATTTCGCGTAACAGAAACAATAAGAATAAACTTTTTATATGCAATTATCGAAAAAGAAAATTTAATAAAGTTATTTAACTTTAATTTAACTTTAAATTTAATAAAGTTATTTAACTTTACATTATTAAATTAAATTAAACATTATTACAATTTATACGAGACATATTCTTTTAAAATACATCTACTTAAATTACAATTTTCCTAATGTAATACTTTTCACATGTGAAATCTACTATTTTTTTAAAATCAACATTTTTGATAACAATACAATTACCGAGATCCGTTCGCATTCAATATCCTCGAGAACGCCCTATTTATATTGTTATAATAATAATATTATTAATTATTAATTAATTTTCTAATTTCAATTAAAATTAAAGTAGATTATTTATTAGCGAACTTTAAATAAATCAGTTTTTCAGATCAGTAATCTCAGATTTTTCCTGTACTTAACATTAAATCTTAACTTTTGTATTGCGAATTTTAAAATCGTCTTCGAATACGTTTTAATGTAAAAACACCGTATCTAAACATTTATACCCTTAGCTTTAAAGCAGGTAGATTTTACGACTTTACAGAGGCAGGCTATTTCAACCAAGAAGGATGGTCTGTTTAAAATTTCTCTAAAATTCACTAACAGTGCCATCTACGGATTATCGTTTGGCGGCAGTAGGGACCGTACGCCCTTAAATCAAATTTCATTTTCACATGGTTATAGTTTAGATACCTAAGTATTTACATACTTATAATTTTTTAATTCGTAATTTATTTGCTGGTGCCCAATGAATTTTACTTTTATTTGTTTTACTTATTTCTGTTATGTAATTAATTATACAGGTATAATAAAATGTATAAAATTATTGCTTACTTACTTTCATCATAAGTTATTAATATTGTAAATTTAACTACCTACTACATAAGTTATTAATTCGTTGAAATACAAAATTTAAATTTTTGATTCATTTATTAAGTCGTAATAAATAGGGTTGGCGATGAAATGGCCGCGATGAACTGGCAGCGATGAATGATCCTAGACCCAAAAGATGGAAACAAGTTAACAATTAAAAACTAAATACAAACATTTCAAGCATCAGACTATTGCCGTTTTACTAATTATCATGTATTTTAATAAAAATATAATTAATTGTTAAGACTTCTAAATCGCACTAAAAACTAAAAAAAAAATAGATAAATTTTCAAGTGTTTGTTAATATTAAAAATAATCTTTTACGGCCGTTAAATAAAACCATGAATTATCGATTATTTAATCAATTTCTATTCCATATGATTTCCATCTATCTTACATGGCTATAATTTCTACTATTTTTAAATTTTTACGTATTGCCGCGTGCAACAACTCGCCAGTGACGTCACTGCGCGGAATAGAGCGTGTTTAGAACACTCGGAGATCCTACCTAAGCAACTTATTATACCTGGGTTAATACCTCTAAAAATAAAATAACATACTTTAAAAAGTAACAGTGTATCGTGAATAATATATAACTACTTTACGAAGCAAATAAATATGATAAAAGATTTTTAGGTTATGAAGTCGTTGCAAAACGGAATTATTTTTATAACAAGAAATATTGGAAATTTTTGTTATTAAATCATGTAAAATAACAGGTGATTATTAAAATCATCAGTTCTAAGGACGAAATTAAAAAAGAGCCTACCTTGAATCTTTTCAATTTTGACATCGATAACGGGTCATCGTTAGTTTCTGATTACAATTCTTCAAGCAAAGCGGAGAAGCTCCTTGAATACTTTCAATAAATTCTTTGATAAGATCAAACACAAACCGTTTAAACTGTACCTACATTTTTACGCAATTATGCACTCCCGTTGCTTAACCAAAATAACGAAAAAGGCAAAAACAACTTATTTATGATTAATCCACAAATTCAATTTCATCTGTATCTACTTAAGTCGATTACTTAGTTATTTCATATTAACTTTTCAAATTGTTTTAATAGCTAAATCATCCGATCGTTCGAATATTACAAGCGACACTATTACTCGGTGCCATTACAGAATACGCTTTGTCCGCCATTTTGTAGATTCTGAGCTTCTAATTATACGAACGTTTCCGATACTTGACGACATGCGTGCGAACAATGCTTGCGTCTAGGAGCTAGTAATCACTGTAAGCGCTGACGAAAAACGGTCTTGGACGATTGCAAGAGTAAAGCCCGCTTGTACCTGCCACTCTAAGCACTTTTCAAGGTTAAAAGCAGAAAATATTTTGCTACTTCGCTGCTTGTAGCGCAGTCCAAACTATAATTAGGTTAGAATTTTGAATTTGTGCACAAATACTGTGTGTTTTGTATCTATGACGAATATATCCTCTTTTAATTATGTAACATAGAGAGGAAATTGTCACAGTAACCCATTTCTAATATTTTCACTCAAATAACGATGAGAAAAATTGAGGTTAGATAACAAAATATGTTAAAATGCCGTGTAAGAACATAAAAGCAGCTTTATTCAGCGCTGCAATCAGTAGTTAATCGTGATTATAGCTCCAAGACGTAAGCGATTTAAGTAAATGCTTAAGAGAGAAATTTAACAAAATTCCTAATCGTGGTTCTTACTATTAAAAGAAAAACATACGACTTAGGAAAGTTACAAATCGAGAACAGGAAATCAAATAATCTATAGAAAAATTTTTGCTAACGGCGCAGTGTGCTCCAACGTGCTGCCGCGAATTTGTCAATCCTCAAAGTAGTTAACAACATGAAAACAAAAGTCAATTTATGTACTGGCGAGCGCATTTCACATTGCCCCATGTTCCTCTACAACATATACGGTATATTATGGTATTTTGATTCTAAAAATAACTATACTTATGAAATTTTCATACCTTTAAAAGTTATTTTGATTAATCATTTCCGATTATAAAACTTCCACAAAGAAACAATTTGTAACAAGAAACTATGAATTCTTGGATATAATCAATCAACTGTTTATTTAATAAAAAATAACGTTATGCTAGGTGCGCATGTAGGAGATTTTACGCCGATCGCGATTCGCGATCGGTGTGCAATAGTGTGCGTTATATGGGAAAACGCACGTGAACGAGTGAGTGCGCACTATCACCGATCGCGATCGGTCGACTAAACGAGCGTTCATGCGCACTTAGTCTTACGGCGCGACGCGACGCGATCGATCTACCGAACGGAAACTATTGTATAAATATTTAGTGTGGTGATTAAACACCGTCAAAACAAGTTGTTTTTATTGATAAATTCGATATATTCAAACAATGCTTGCATTACGCAGACAAGGGCATTTTATCATGCAGGATGATTCATAATTCGTTGAACAAAAATAAGCAGGCGTGTACAGCATTCTGGTTAAAAAATGCGAAATAATTTTTTTCCGAATTATTAGACCTCGAGGTTTCCGGTTAAAATTTTAATTTTTCACTTTAATAATACCAGGCCATGATTTATGTGACAAAAATTTCACATCTGAATTTGCTTAGGTGCATTATTGAAAATGGAATTTTCTAAAGAAGAATATGCAGATATTCATTTTCATTTGATCCGTTTTGTTGAAGAAATCAATGATTGAAAAATTTGATATATTTTCTAATCGACGATATACGTCTTGTCAGGCATGTGAAGGGACCGAGTGAGTCACATATCAGGCTTTGGTGTCTGGAAAGATCGGGGTGGAGTACGGAAACCATAGTACGGAAGAACCAAAAGGGGTAAAACACCTAGAGATAGATCATCTACATTTCCAAAAAATATAAAACAATTAATAATTATGCTGAATGGAGGGGTAAGACAAAAAACAATTCTTAAGATATTGCTTAATTTCCATTGAAAGTTTGCAATCTTTATTTAAACATAATTATAATATTTACTAATTAATCGTTAAGGAAAAAGTAAAAAAAAAACTGTTAATAACTATTCCTATACACAACGTTTAATAATAAGTAAGTTGGAATACAAATACAATTCGTGCATCATTATTGATATTAATTTGAAAACTATGTACTTATTTTATTTTAATAAATTCACTATAACACTACTTGTATATATGGTGGGTAGTTAAAAAAATAGATGTAGATGCTTAGATGATTTTTACCGACTGAAACTCGTCTTTTTCGCCAGGCGTGGACAATGGGACCATTTTCCACAGCCTCGGTAGAACACTGTCCGTTATACTGCTGCCACCTTTAAAAGAGTTTTCCGTTGTATTTGTATCACTATGTTTGTGTATACTTTTCGATTACCTATAAATGTTCCAACTTAAACGGGAGCTCCATACAACATAAGCGAGTGCATCACCCTCGTGCTGTTGCTTGGACCCTTGGAATATTGAGCGTCAATCTCTGGACTTTGCTGACGCATCGTGACTTCTAAATACTCTATTATATTTTTCGACAGGCGACCGTGTATACCTATATCTAAAAGTTTTTGTTAAAAGAGGTTTTGGCAAAATAATATTCAAAACTATCGTCACTTTTGAGTATTTCGATAAAATTTAATAATTTCGACTATTGACCAGTGCGACCTAGATAAAATATGATTATAGGTACTTCAAACATTGTACTCGCATTAAGTATTATACAATTGTTCGGAAGTCCAAAAGTTTTGATCAAAAATGAAGTGAGAATTAATGAATATGAAAACCAGAAAGAATTTAATAGTCGGTTAAGTTGTTTTCGAACGTTGTGCTAAAATTAATAGGTACATTCGTTCGATTTCCTAAAATGGCCAAAAGGCAACGTTTGGTACAGTCGGCGCATTAAAAACCGGGATCAGTACCAATACTTTTACGTTAATTTGTAGATATACTATAAAATGGAATTTTACAGTTGTCATAGTTTCCAGTATATTAAAATTTTTGTTTTAAATCAAATTTATATTTGTGTGGTGCGTAAAATTATCCTAATCTAAATTACAACACAACATTTTAGGTATCAAGATTTCTAAGGCGGCCACCGTACCTAATTTAATAGTTGGTTAAGTTGTTTACGAACGCTGTGCCAAAATTAATAGTTATATACGTCGTTCGATTTTGTAAAATGACCAAAAAGACAACATTTGAAAATTTAATCGAATAAAATAAATTTTAGCAGCGTTCGAACTTAACAAAAATATATAAATTGATCGATTGATTGAGAATGATAAGAAATTAACAAGGAAAGAAACAAAAGATAAACGACATTAGCATAAAAACTGACCATTTCTCAAACGCGGCAGTGGTCAAAGTGATATCAAACATACGTACCTACAATTAATTGTTTAACTTTTCAGAAAATATATGCCAAATTAAAAACGATAATCTTGTATTTTTGAAAATAATATTCTAAACAACGTTGGAACAGCGACTAAGATATGGCCAGTAGGATTATGTATCGAGAGGAAAAACAATTGTCGTATATGTATCTATTAAAACATTGGCATTTCGTTACAATGTTTCTGACAAAACTTAAAAAAAAATAAAATGTCAATCTTTGTTATTTAAATAGTAGATAAGGTATAAGAAGATGCAGCAGCATGGCAGTATTCGATGTTTTTAAATGTTTCTAAGAGAAACAAATGGAAAATCTGAGAAAAAGGCGAAATGTGCTTTGAATATTTTACGTGTAACTAACTGCGGGAGACTGTATCTATCTACCTATACTTTTTTCTCAAAAAAAAAAGAAATCAACGAGTTCGACATTCATTTTTATGGTTACAAAACGATTTCTGCGAGTTTTTTATTAACACGATTCGTCGGATGTTTGATACCGATTCGAGATTCTTAGACAAGGAAATATTAACCACACAAGATGACATTAACATACGCCAATTGATTAATGGATGTTAAACGTAGAGCAAAAGTCATAAACAATTCCACTCTTTCCAGATCGATTATCTTAAAAAATTCGGGGAAATGGAAAATAATCCATCTTCCTAATGGGGAAGACGGTGAAGATGTTTCTTGTTAATGTACAGAAGAGCAAATCGAAATTAAATATGGAATATATTTGGAAGAGGAAACAATGTACCATTACGAAATATGCAGCAAAGTGGTGCTTATCACTTCGAAATTTTGTCAGATAGTTAATTTTAGAAGAATGTTATAAATTACAAGTGTTTAAACCAGATATATCAACTATAAGTTGTGAAACTACTATTAAAACCATATCTATCTATAATTGACAATCAATTACGTGTTATTTGAAATTGCGAAAATGCATGCATACTACTGACATTATTTTAAATTCTTTTTTTTTCTTTTTTCATTTTGTTTCTCCGTGTCGTTTGATGTCAGCGAGGTCTCGTTCCTTTTTCTTCTAATCGATTCTTCTTCCGAACGTACCTAACTCGATTTTCTATTCGATGGTCGCAGAAAGCAACTGCTTTGTTAATGTTCAAAGACGAATATCCAGACCGGATCGTATATATTCTATAACTTTGAGGATTCGTTTTTATTTCGTACGACGTTGAATGGAATTTTAATGGCGCAGATTGAAGTTGAGTTTCAATATTCGTCGAGCAAATCGTGTGAAATTTAATGCCTATAGTTTTATGTTATACGTTTTATTTTTTTCCATTTTATTTTCCTTTATACACTACTTTTATATAGGTTATTTAAATTTTCGTGATATCGATTGTTTTTTCGTTGGTAGTATTTTCATTTCACTTATTTTCTGTTCCTGTAGTTGTATTTTTTGTTGTTGTAGCATGTTTAAGCATTGTTTTACCTATTTTCTAATTTCTCTTACAATAGAAACAGGCGAAATACTACACAGCGTACATATTACGTCAAGTACGGGTAGTTTACAAAGTAGTTTTAAAGGTAAAATAGTTTACTTTTTTATATATGTTTTTATCTGATAGCTCTGTTAGTTAGTATATCAACTTCTTTTCAATTTCACTTACAATAGACAAAGGTGAAATACTACAATGTACAGACTAGATGCGCCGAGTACGAGTAGTTTACAAAGTACTTACATAGTTTACTTTTTTATACATATTCTTAACCTAATGGTTCTAGTACTGCCTATTTGTCAGTCTATTTCAAAGCAATTTACTAAATTGGGTTGATAATAATATTCACAAATGTCGATTTATGCAGAAGTATTTGAACCTCCAACCGCTAGATACCAGACGAGTGTTAAACCCGCCCGACTAACGCGGCTCTGTTTTTATAATTATGACATTTATATTAGAATTATTACAATACAAAATGTAACGTCACTTGTAAATTGTCGGGGGAAAATTATAAACCGTGACATTAAAATAGTAAAGCGTTTATTTAGAGAATCGGAAGAAAACCCCCATAATAACTCTCGCATTTTCTTACACACTACGCTCATTTAAATACTAAAAGCAAACAATAAAAATAACGATATTTTCATTCATGTTTTAGTTACGTATTTTTTTTTAACTTTTTCGATCTTCTGATTGTGACGGTGATATATTCCGTTGACGTCAGTGAGTAATAAGATTGTAGAATTAAATCAGATTTGTATACGATCTGGAAATTCCAAGACTTTTCATAGCTTCTACGCAATTTTATGGTATTTAAAAAAAATAAAACGATTAGAACTCAAAAATTGACTTCTCGTGAGATTTTTCATTAATGTCGACAGTTAACAACCAAAAATTTAAACTGTGTTTTATTTGAATTTTACTTTTCATTAACGAACATTGCCCTAGTTTTTCCATTGGTTCTTCGTTATGCCGTTGATAGGACTGTTGACGAGAATTTTCGTGTAATCGAAGGCACATCTTTTCTTTCTTCGTCACGACGCGACATCTTAGAAAATAATACCAAGTCGAACGCAATTAATCTTAGATTATTTTGATTTAAACCTGGATTTGTTTAAACTCTTGTAAATCATTTTTTAATTCATATTAGGTTAATACCAAAAGTGTCCTAACAAAATTTCTAAGTTTGATGATAAAGGTTTCGATTTTGATAATTAAATTACGTGTTTGAAGTGCGTAAACATTCTTGAATGTAGTAGTAGATTATTTTATTGGAATGTCGATTTATAGGAAGACCAAATTCGATTAAAAACAGCAAAGTTATCATCAGCATCAAAGTTAAGGAACTGAAATGGGGACTTCATGACCATTCTAACATCTAAATTCAAGACCAAAAGAATAACGAAGGACTGATCGCATAAAATAAATTCAGAAGAGATGTATAAGAGGACAAGAGGAAAATACTTGACTTACATTTTTCGACATAGAAACATAGACATTTTGTTTGTTTATGTTAAGCGTGACCATTTTTTAAGTATACATAATATAGGTATAATTATGTTGTTTTCTATAAAATACACAACTCGAAAAAATCATAATTGAAAAGTGTACAAATAGGACAACTAAAACTATTAAAGCAGCATTGACTAAAGGCATTTCACACGTACCTACCCAACGCAAATTTGATTTAATTGTCCATTGTGCTTTGTATATTATTATATGACCACGTATGGATGTGAATAAAATATTAAAAATGAAAGTCATGTTGAGTTGTAAGGTGAAATTACCCATGTCTTAAAAAATACCTAGGTATTCACAAAAAGAAAGAGAAGCGAAACGCACACAAAAACAGTTAAAGTTGTTACGAAGGTTAAGTGTACTTATATTGATCGTAAATTAAAACTTATCTTCATATCAACATTACCTACGTGTGGTTCGAAAAGTAACCTTTAAAGTTCGACCTCTTTACATTTCTATTTTTTCGTCGAGTTTATCGATATAATGATAATTAATTGAATTGATTTAATGATATACGTAATTACGAAATTTAAACGTTACTAAAAGCTCACGTAAAAGGATATATTATGTGCTTAACTCATTAAAAAAAAAAGAACAAATTAACTAATTGTAAGACAGAATAAATCATATTTTTAGTTATGAAGCTATATTGGGCCGAGGAAACAAACGAACTAAATAGTAATATCAAAACTAAAGATAATCATAAGAACTAAATGTCGTATAATAAATAATGCAAGAATTTAAACTAAAATAAATAACTGTAAAATTTATTTTATTCGATTAAGGGCCAGTTTTCCAATCATCGGTTAGTCAGTAATTATTTCGACAATACTTTCCATAGAAATTGCCCAAAGGCTAACGATGACCGATAACAGAAAAACTGGTACTAAACAATTTTACCTAATCACATGTGTACCTACGTATTCGAAATTAATGGGCTTAAGTAGGTGGCTTTCATATGTATTTCAGTTTCACAGTAAAAAAAAATAACGTTCATACCTGCTTTATGATTACCCGTACCTTGAATCATCTTGAAGGTGCCTAATCGGATCTCCATTGGTAATATGTACATATATTTCTTATTAAACTCGCAAACGGGAAGCACGTCGAAGATATACGTTGAACAAATAATTGGAGTTCGTTTCGAAACGGAATTTGCCACCCAAATATTACGTACGTACTTATCTTACCTTCAGCCATCTTGGTAACGATCCTCTATCAAATAAATGTTTTGTACGATTACTTTATCTCTTCAAAAATCCCAAATAAATTAGATGGTAAGTAGAAGCCGTCTTCCATCGCTGATGTCTTTATAACTATAACTTCCAAGAAGGTTGCCTGAAAATGAAAATTATAAATTAAAACATGCGGTACAGGTACGTAGATAGCTACTTTTAAAAAAAACTTTATTAGTATCGAAATATACAGTGTGTCCACAGACTCGTCCTCGACCTGGGGATCTCCCTTATTATAAGCAATAGAGATTTGATTAAACGGAATAAAATATTTGTTAGGCGAAGTTGTACCGCCTAAATAAACTTTAGATATTTGAAATTCAAAATAAAACTACATTTTTCAACATTTCACCTATTAACTTTAATTTAACTTTAAACAAAGTTTAAAACTTACATCTTCACCAGCTGTATGTAGTAGGTGCGAATACTAGTACAGTTTTGACTTTACACTCAATCCTTTCTTCAATTCAATGCGCGGAAATAGTACAAAATATGGATTACTGATTGCTAGACAAATCAATACCATCATTCTCTCCATTTTCGATGCTGTAACAAAGAAGTTTATAAATCCACGTATTCGGGATTTTTCTAAACTTCTAAATTCAAAAATAGACAGATTATAGCAAATGGGCGGGAACAACATTTATATTTAAAAATATATACAAAGGTATGTATATGTTAGTTTCAAGGAAGAACATTTTAGGCATGCAGTCGTTTATTAATATTTGATCAAAAGTCGCCATTTTGTATATCTTCCTTTACCTTGTATGTATAATGATTATTGATTAGGGTAGCAGCGCACGAACGGTTGTACACTCGGCCAACCCTGCTCGGTCTATTTCTGTGAACACCAGCCGATTTTTATTACGGTTTGCACTACTTCAACGCGCACGAGAAATGGAAAGAATCGCGATCGGATCGGAAATCTTTGTCGGACGATTTTGCGAACGCTCATGCGAGTTTTATCATAAAATAACATTATGGGTGTTATTACCAGACTAATTAATCGGCTGGTCGGAGAACCCTTCGTGCACGTCTAGCCTTACTGTCTCAAGTCAGTCCCAGCATTTCGTCCAATTTCAACTCAGTAACAAATTTACACAAATTAAAAAAGATCGCCCACAATTTTCCATGGCACATATACCCCTGCCAAACATAAAAAAAACTATGTTATAGTAGACCCAAAAGTCCTATATCTCTATATTTACTTCTTCATCTCGAAAAAAAAAATTAAAAACCGATTATATTTAACATGTAATGCACTTTTAAAAGCTCATGAATACATCGTCGTTTAGTATTACGTATTTGATAAAAACTGATCAGGAAAATAGCAATAAAATAAAGTTTTAAACTTACACCTTCACCTGCCGCGTTCAACCAGAATACCCAGGTTTAAACTTCCATCCAATTCCACTAAAGCATGCGCAGGACTAACACAAAAACATTGATTTTTGTATCTCTCTCTCTCTCTCTTTCTTTATACAACGGTTATTGATTTCTGGGACAAGTCAATTTCATTATTTCGTCCCATTTCCAACTCGGTAGGTACCTTGTGGCGGAATCCAAATCTACCCTCCCCAATAACGGTGGCCCACACCATTGGAGGGGGTGAATGGATGGATTTATGCGTATCAATTTGTAATATAATTGTAGTAACGATCTCTAACATCAACATATAGTAGGCATATATAAACAAAATAATAGACATGCCATGTAAAATATATTAATGTAACAGAATTGGAATATATAAATAAATTACGTTAAACATAAAGCTCTAATACACCACTTTCCGTCCACAAACTCAACAATAATAAATTACATATTATTGTTAGATCCGTGTTAAATCTTACACGACAAATTTTAATTCGGCGCTATCCCGTCGCTTGAGTATTTTCGGGAGTCGACATATACTTACTTGCGTTACGTCACTCATACGGTAGTCTTGGTGAAGTGGTACCCGGAAGAGGTACCGCACTAAGAACCAACCGTCTGACCTTTGACGTTTAATTTCTAATTTTTATTCTATAAATCTAATATCAGAAGTGGGATACGCGTGTAATACAGGTATTCGGTTAATCCCCTTTTTTTTCCAATTTTATTTGTGTGTGTGTGTGAGTGTACGCGAGAGGGTTATGGCAGAAGAATTAAGTCGGTCCCTGGGAGCATTAGCGACGATCTTGGAGGATGTCCAGCGACGTGCGGATGCGAACGGTCAGCCGTCGTCGTCGTCCGTGGCCCGGATTCCTCCGGCTGCATCCACCCCATTAGCCTTTGCCAAGTTTCGACCCAGACACCATGGATAGTAGCACATGGTTGCAAAAAATAGAAGGTTATAAAGAGGAATTTGGGTGGTCGGATAGGGAAACCGTAAGTAGAGTCGGCCCATTTTTATTGAAATCCGCGCGAGGGTGGTTTGCCGTTTGGCAACCCGTGGAAGAAACGTGGGAAAATTTTAAGTTGAATTTTACAGTTTCCTTTCCCAAACAAAAAAAAATGGGCAAACTTTTAAGCGACGCGGTGCGCTATATATGTTGAGTACGCGAGGGTAAAGCTCGAAAAATTAAAGTGCTTGCGAGCCAACTGGACCGACGCAGATTTAATTGAAATCATAGCGCCCTCTATAAATGACCCTGCCGTACGAACAGTAGCTTATAACTGTAACGCTTCGTCGGTGAGCGATTTCATTGCATTCCTTGCACATTATGTAAAAGCCCGCGACGAAAAATCGAAGGGAATGACTTCCAAAACTAGGTCCGCTTTACCAAATACAAGTCGAGTTTCCCAGCAAATTCATTGTTTTTTGTGTGGTAAAATAGGTCGCATATCTCGTAATTGTAACGGAGGCGTAAATACTTCTCAGGACAAACTATTAAACGACCTAACGTGTAGATATTGTAAGAAGCCTGGTCATACTATCGATAACTGCTTTCAGCGTCAAAGTAAACATCACATTTCGGGGCGAGAACAAGACGTCGACGAGCTCGCGACTCGGCAGCGTACAAAGAAATACAAATCGGAACACGTTTTGTTTAACTTACCGAATGAGAACGCCACAACAAAAACCCTGAAAACAATACCTATTAAAATATCCAACTTTGCTACGCAGTGTTTGATAGATACCGGGTCAACGTGCTCGTTAATAAACGACACGCTGGTAACCAAATTACACCTAATAAAAATCCCTCGTTTGACGCCTTTACGGTGGTTCGATGGCACTGTACTTAATTCAAATGCCTTCACGAAAGCATTGATCGAATTCGAGTTGATCGCAAGTCCAATTTCGAGCGCGCTAAAGTTCGCGAAATCGTAGCGGATCTTCTGAAAAACAAAATCATTCGCGAAAGCAACTCTCCCTTCGGAAGCCCAATCATTTTGGTCAAAAAGAAAAAAACGATACGTACCGTTTGTGCGTCGACTATAGGGCGCTAAATAAAATCACTTTGAAAGATCGTTTTCCTCTTCCCCGCATGGACGATCAGTTGGACCGGCTAGGTCAAGGGAAACTTTTTACATCCCTAGGTACCCATTGCCGCTGATTCGATCCCAAAAACGGCGTTCGTGACCCCCGACGGCCAATACGAGTATCTAAGGATGACCTTTGAGCTGGCTAATGTACCGGCGGTGTTTTAAAGGGCCATTAACCTAACCCTGGCTAATTTGAAATATGACGTCGCATTGGTCTACCTGGACGATATTTTAATACCTTCCGTTTCGATGGAAGAGGGACTAGCCAAATTAAAATTAATTCTCGATGCCTTACGTAAGGCAGGTTTTTCCCTCAACATGCACTAACTGCCGAGGAAACAAAACAAAAATGCACACGTTATATCAGTTTCCTTGGGACGCCCAGCAAAATAATCCATGACGCCGGAACAAATTTTACTTCGAAAGTATTTAAATCACTGACCGAATACTTCGGTATTGAACTACACGTGACAACCCCGGCCATACATCGCTCTAATGGACAGGTTGAACGTTATACGCGTACAATAACGAACTTGTTGAGAGTTGAATCAACAAGGTCCACAGAATGGTCGAGCAAAGTCTGGAAAATACAATTAATAATTAATACTACTACACAAAAAAAACGACTGGACTTTCCCCTTTCAAATTAGTATTTGACCATGAGTGACAGACGCTTCAAATTCGCACAATCCTTGCCGATTTACCCATTTCCGAGTCCCATCAACCTCCAATAGATTATCAAGGGGTTTTCAAAAAATTAAAAGATAATACAGACCACCAATTAACTTCTTTAAACAAAAAAAAACAAACGAAGGAACAATCAACATTATAATGTTGGCGATGCTGTGTTACTAAGCAGAGGGCAGAGGCCTGAAAAGTTCAATTGTGAATTCGTGGGACCATACGTCATCAAAACGTTACTACCCAATGACCACTACTCTATCCGACGAATAGGTGCCAGGTAAACCCTCAGATGTTCCAAGGACCAGTTGCGCCATTGGCCATCTAATTGGACTTCCACTGATTTTCAGAACTTGTTACACCAGATATTTGTAAGTAGCTTAATCTCTTTCTAATATTCTGTTTTTGAATTTTGCCATGTTAGATGTAGAGTTTATTGATGTTGTGTTGACTCATCGTAAATACGTGTCTTGTGCAGCAGATGTGATATTGACCCATCGCAAATGCGTGCCCCGGTGCCGTATGTTCATCATGTCGACTGTGAGTTTATTAATGTTTGTGTTGACTCATCGTAAATGCGTGCCTTGCGCAGCATTCTCATCGTGTCAACTATGAGTTTAATGATGTTTGTGTTGGCCCATTGTAGATACGTGCCTTGTGCAGTATCTCTATCGTGTTAACTATGAGTTTGACTATGTTAGCACCGGGCGTTGTGCGAAACGCTGAGTAATTTTTGTTTCGATTTTGTGTTACAGCCAACGTTAACGATCCAGGAATGGATGCTGCCGCTGTGCCATGAACCGTTAAGAACTCGATCCAATCACACAACGTGCCGTACAACGAATACTGTTATTACAGTTATTGTTATTTCTAACCAATCAAATGTGCCTTTTAACGACAAGTTTCTTTGGACGAAAACTTAGGCATTCCGAGAGCAGAATGTTGTCAGTCTGGCCTTGTTAGATCCGTGTTAAATCTTACACGACAAATTTTAATTCGGCGCTACCCCGCCGCTCGAGTATTTCCGAGAGACGACATATACTTACTTGCGTTACGTCACTCATACGGTAGTCTTAGTGAAGTGGTACCTGGAAGAGGTACCGCACTAAGAACCAACCATCTGACCTTTGACGTTTAATTTCTAATTTTTATTCTATAAATCTAATATTATAAAATGGTGACCCCGACGTTAAAGTAAAGAACACAGGTGCAAAGGACCACGCACACTTTATATGGAAAAATAGGAACCACTCAAATCGATTTTTCTTTATATCAATCGACTCATCTTAATGTGACGAATAATTATTATCATTGCGCCAATTTTGTTAATTTATAAATAAAGTCGCAATCTTTAATTAACGCTCTTATGAGAATTTCGTGAGAGCAAAAGAGAACCTACTAAAATCAAATTTGTTTGAGTTCATAAATCAACTTTGTTATTTATTGCGGGGTACTTAACAAGGACGGGTCGGTACCTACCTACTTAAACTGGCCTGGGATTTAAAACGATTGAAATAATTCTTTAAATGGCTTAAAAATTCTTGGCTTTGTGCACATTAAAAGTGTATACAAAACTAAGAGATTATTTGCACCTATCTATAAAAAGATAATATCGATGGCATTTTGTCAAAAAAGCGTAACGCATACTTTCTATTAAAATGAATTATTGAATTAAATGAAGACATAATCTGTTAAAATCTGGTAACAATATTTCGATTTTTTTCACCGGAAAAATCAATTTGTATTTCCGCCAAACGTATCTTCTAATAGCTACATGACAACGCAACATGTGTTCTCCGGTAAAATTTACTTTTTGTGGGTCACGTCCTTCTGGAAAACCTACGTCGATATTTACATCAGCTTGCTTTTTACAATTGCTGTTATAATACAGTTGCTGTTGCTGTTAACGCTAATAATTGGAAATAAAGTCTATTAATATATTAATAACATTAACAAACAATTCAAATAAAAAACAAAACATATTCACGAATAACAAATCAATAAAAAAAAATAATTCTTCATACATTCAAAATTGTGACTCAAATAAATAAATAATAAAATTATCCAATATAAGACAAAAATACACATAATTTAGCTGTTTATTTTTCTACCTCTATTAAAAATGTTCACTATAAAATATCTATAGGTAACTCCAAATTATTAATTTTAATTTAGTGGGGGTAGTAGTGACCAGCCTCATTAGAGATCTCTGTCAAGTAACTTTAAAATAACTTTGTAATGTAATAAATAATTCAATAAATCATTAATATTGAAAAATCGGCCTATGTGTATCGGCCAAAAAAAAATCTTCCGCATAAAATTGTGGCTATTATAACAATTCCGGCCTATCCAAACCTATAGGCAATTCACGTCATCAATAAAAAGTTACTAGATTGTTTATTTGTAATTCGGTTTAAAGTGACATACTCTATAGATGATTTACTTGCGCATATATTAGATGGTAAAAGGAAAGACTACAATTTATTAGAACTGTCAAAATACGAGGTACGAGGCGACAGCACTATGTGAAACGTCATCATCCAGTAACTCTTTATCGATGACGTAAATTGCCTATAGGTTTGGATAAAATGTAACTATAGCTTATCCAAACCTATATGATGTTCACGTCATCAATATAAGGTTACTAGATGATGACGTTTTACACAGTGCTGTCACCTCGTCGCTCGTATTTTGACAGTTCTAATAAATTGTAGTTTTTCTTTATACCATCTAACATGTGCGCAGGTAAATCATCTATGGAATATGTCACTTTCCAAACTTTAAACCGAATTACAAATAAACAATCTAGCAACTTTTGTTGATGACGTGAACGTCATATAGGTTTGGATAAGCTTTAACAAAACTATTAGTTTTTAGGCAATTCTTTTATTCCAGGTTTTAAGCTCGCTTACAGTAGGTACCTTCCTAATTCTTTTTTAACGACTCTAAAATAGTAGGATTGGATTCAGAATTTAAATGCTAACGTCAATTCAATATGATGAATACGGGTTTAAAATTCTTAATTACAACAAGGAATCGAACAATATAATACTCTATGAGCACTATTTTACTGTTTTCTACCTGCTACTTACATTTGTGTCGTTTCTTAGAAACGTATTTACCATGACCCCTCCATAAATAACGAGCGACAGATTTATAAACTTCCGACATAATTTAAAGTCCAAATTTTTTCAATGAATTGTTCATTAACGGGTTTAATAATGAAGTTACAGATTTGGCGCAATGGTAATAATTATTCGTCACATTAAGACGCGTCAATTGATATAAAAAAAATCGATTTGAGTGGTTCCTATTTTTCCATATAAAGTGTGCGTGGTCCTTTAGTGCTAATAATAAGCATAAGTGCGGGTGGTAAATGAAGTTAAAATTGAAATAACCCCTTCCGCGTACTCGCCATAATTACATACCTAATATGATGACAAACGGCAATGGCGCCAACGCTACCGGTGCCGCCACCGAGACGATGGAGGACATCCAGATTAACAAAATGGCAGCCAACATCAAGATACCCAAATTGTGACGCGAAGAACCAGCGTTGTGGTTCATCCAACTGGAGACACAGTTTAAAATCGTAAATATTAAAAGCGACAACACGAAATTCAATCATACAATGGCGAATCTTGGAAACGAGTATATTCAAGAAATCAAAGATATACTACTAGCCCCCGCAGCACAGAAAACGTATGAAAGATTGAAGAGCGAATTAATTTCGCTCCTCTCAATCTCCCAGGAACAAAATATAGACAAACTATTTGAGCACGAAGAAATGGGAGACATTGTCAACTCATAGACAATTCTACATTCTTGTCATCCCCTGGGCAAAACAATAACTATAGAAACTATTACTATTGAAAACCAATAACGACAAGCAGCAGGTGATATCATTAGATAGGGTCAAGCCAGCATTCATTGTGACTAAAGACCACCTTTCAAATGACAGCAGTTTGCATAACAACCTCCTGGAAGACAGTTTATTATCCCCAGATCAACCTAGCATATCGACAACGGTAAATGAACCATCTACATCTTTATTCGAACCTTCTACGCCTGCAACAATAGAAAAAAATACGAGGTCAGGCAGAAGAGTGCGATTTCCTGCAAAATATTTGGAGCCGATCCGTTCTACACAAACTTTTAGCAACATATCGTAATTTTATTACTGGCAAGGGGGTATCTGTGGCGGAATCCAAGTCTACCCTCTCCAATAACGGTGGCCACCACCATTGGAGGGGGAAGGATGGATGGAGGTGACCGCGCGAGAGACACGGTTTTGGGAAAGACGCGCTAAAAAAGGTAGTGAAGTGTCGATTCCTAAACTAAGTAAACTAAAACTTCATTATTTTGCCGTTTATGTGTATCAATTTGTAGTATTATAAATTACATATTAAATAAATAAACTAAAACCTAATACATTTTATACAAATTGCAATATTGTATAAATTTTATAAAATAAGTTGTATAACATCTACGTGTTCAAGATTCTATCAAAACAAGAATTCAAAAAGGTGAAAGGGCGAACTGCTAATAATGAACTACTTTTAACAATTTAAATAAGTAGATATATGTAAAAATGGGGCAAACGAACACTCTAAGATATTTTTCTAAACGTTCTTTTAAATATCCACACATTTATTATAAATATTGTTACTGAACATTGCTTTGTGATATATTAATAAAATTTTAGGAAAATATAACTGTATCAAGAAAAACAATCTACTTATTTCCGAACCGCACAATTTCGAAAATCTTACAAACACTCATTTATGCAATTTTTGAATCGCAACATACAAAACATGAAGTTTTGCAACATTCTCGGCCAAAATAAATGCGAATCTATCGTTTTTTTCACTTATATTGTAACATCATTACTTAAAAAAATTAATAACTTCCACGAAATAATTAAATTTATAAGTGTTCATTTGCTGTGTGTGCATTCGACTATGT
The DNA here is from genome assembly GCA_036326145.1 of Rhagophthalmus giganteus. Lineage (NCBI taxonomy): Eukaryota > Metazoa > Arthropoda > Insecta > Coleoptera > Rhagophthalmidae > Rhagophthalmus > Rhagophthalmus giganteus. The sequence continues at coordinate 9,792,552 of JARFJA010000075.1, read as the reverse complement.
CCGTTTGTCCCTATTTACACAATTTTTTTTAATTTGGTTTTATTTCTGAAAAAATATTGATGTTAGAAACAGGATTTCCGTATTAATATCTAACAGAGAGAACCCTGCCATTTTCTATTCTCGCAGCAGAACTTTCACAAATTAATTTTAATTTGCACTTTTTCTGCTGTATTGGCAACAGAACATTAATTTTTAAGTACCTACCTACATACATACCTACTTGGTATATTTAAAATTTCGAATAAACGATTTCGATACAAGGTATCTGATTGATATTTCTTGCAACACTAAATAACAGGATACTGCAACATATCAAACTATTGTACTGTCAACCTTAACATTTTAATAGCCCCAATTTTCTTAATAGGTGCCTATCTTTTTGCCTCCACTTTAACCTATTAACCAATTTATAGAACTAATAGCAAACAGGAAATGCCATGTACGTTTTAAATTACCTACGTTACAAAATTAAATCAACGTGTGACCTTTGTATTTTTTAACAAATTTTCTGAAGAAGCTATGTAATTATTACGAAACGTCATCATTTTAATTTTAATTATTTTTTACACTTTTGGGCATAAGAATACATTTTCAAAAGTTCAGAAGTGCAATTTCGATTATTTATATTTTTATAGCAAACGATCACAAAAGCAGTAAACAACACAGAGTTTTAAACTTACATCTGCCTGTTGTATGCAATGGTTGTTAATGTTAAAAATGGTTTCGAGCCTGCACCACATTTCCTCGACGCGTGCGTGGGACTAACGCAAATATTGAATTTTGAATATCTATCTCTCTTTCCATTATAGGATGATTATTGATTACCGGGACAAGCTAATACCATTATTTTGGCCATATTCAACCCTGGAATAAAGCAGTTTGTAAATTCACGTATTCAAGATTATTCCAATCCAAGAATCACAAAAAGCTAATAATTAATTGCTAATATTATATATTTAATAATGTAAATAAAGCAAATGAGAAACATCATTTAGATAGAAAAATAAAAATCAATTAAAAATAGTTTTTAATTTATAAATTGTGGTTGACGAAGAAGCACATAATCGTTCAACAAATATGTTAGGAAAAAGTTAACAATGGTTTTCCTTCAAAGGTGATATATTATGTAATTCTAAAAAGGGGCATTAGATTTCAAGACATAATGACATGCTCTCGAGAAGTCAAGCATGCAATTGCTTATTAATAATTAATTCAACATGGCCAGGAAAGTATCAACAACATAGAGTTTTCAACTTACATCTTAACCTGTTGCATCCAATATGAATACTAAAGTACCTACCCTGTTTTGAGCTAACGCCCAGTTTGTTAATCGCGTGCGCAGTTCTGCGCAAACTAATGATTTTTCTATCTGTCCCTCTCTACTTTATTACTAATGGAAGTTATTGATTACTAATTGTAGAGTAAAGCCGTTCCAACTATTCCGTCTGTTTTAAACTTCGCAACAAAGAAGTTTATACTACCGGCTAACAAGGGAACACGGTCGAGTTGAACATTAAGACAACGTCAACGTCGCACAATGAGAACATAGTCTATAGAGTGCGGTATGTCTAATACTATTAGACTAGTATAAGAGTTCAGTAGGTATATAAACATTTATCAATTTTTCATTTCTGTTAAGCGCTCCCTAGACGTTCAATATTATTGTGCAATAATATTGACGTTCTCCCTAGACATGGTTGGGAATTGTAAGCGACAAATTAATAGTACCAGTTTTTTTACCTAATCTTAATTATATAATACTTTGCTGTTATTCTTAGACGATGTTAGGTACACTAAATCAAAAACCTAACGCGGTGTATGCACGATAGAGCACCACCGCAGGCGTACCTACAGAGAGAGAGATGGATACGCCGAGGAGGTTTGGTCGCTTGGTCTCTTCGATCCCCTGATTTTCCCCTGTCCTATGGACTTTTTTGCTTGGGAATACTTAAATCTTTAGTTTATTCCATTCCAATGCACAGTTTAGAGCACTTATAAGAATGAGTAGAAAATGCCTGTCAAAGTATTAGATAAAAACTTGAAATTTTTCAAAAGGTGCACAATTCGTTTACAAGGATTAAAGTTTGTTTAGAAATGGAGGGGGGACATGTGCAACACTTTTGTAACCATTTTCTATTTTAAGATATTAAATACTTAGATTTCAGTAATTCTATGAATGTCAGAGACTTTTAATATCTTTTGTAAAAATCTTGATTCGATTCCAAAACTCCTATCTAGTTGAAAACTAATTTTATACTCTTTAAGTTAATCCTATTGAATTCTGAAGAAATTTATAACAACTCTTGTAATAGCTACCATGTAGTAGACTTATCTCTGTTGTAATAAAACAATGATGTTGCCATTATGAATTTTATTTTTCTCAACATCGATATAAAATACACCTTATATTCTTATGGATGGGTAATGGCTAATTGTTAAAATTTAACTTTAAATGAAATTGAATTAAAATTAACCTAATACTTATTACTTACAGACATAGAATACCTATATAATATATTCGTATGAAATGTATACATAAGTGTTAAAAACATAATATGTAGTTAGAAAAATGCTACTGTGGCGTTACTAGCGGAAACATGGTAGAAGCTGGATTTTCCAGCCCCCTCTTAATACCAAATTGAACTCAAATTGCCTGATATTTATTCAACCTGATTGTACGACCAATACTTACAATTAGATAATGATTACAAGATACGTTAAGTTAACATTTAAAGCGTTCTAAATGGCAATTAAAACCAAAATCTATCTTTTTATAATTTATATAATATTATTGATTACTTACAGGTACTTCGAGGTCTTACACCAACAAGATTGGAAACCACCGTCTTACATTCATAAGATGACTGATGATATAGGAAAACATCTCTAAAAATACAATATTAACTAGTTCAATTCATAGTGTTTCCAAAACAGTATTTCACTTACTTTATCTTCTCCAAATCCAATTGAACAAACTTTCTTCGGAAGACATCTCACATTTCATATAAACAAACCGTAAGAACACTTTTTCCATATAACAGTAAGTTATTGCTATTGTTAAGCTAAGTTAAGCTATTGATATTTTGAACAAGTGGTACATATAAAGCAGAGTAATATACATACATATAAGTAATTATAGTAGGTAAAAACACTTCATAAAAATTAGAAAAAGCAAATTAGAAACTAGATTTATTATCTATCTAACAAGTAATAAAACGTTAAATGTTAAAAGTGATACTTGGATTATTTTGCAAACTGATTACTCTCAATAAATTATACTAATATTATTATTATCAAAGCATCTTATACTTGTATGTAAATATATATATTAGGGTAAAACACCCCTATGCGGAACACCTCTTAACACGGAACACACTTGTTGTTCATGCTACAATAATTACAGCATTTAATATTATTTTTTCTTTTTAATTTGATTTTCAAGTTTAATTTGTTTGCTTCAATTTAGCATAATCTTACTGTAACATATTGTCATTTCGTAATTATTGCATGGTTAGAATTTTGCAGCGTCAAAATTTTTTAATTTTAAGGTAAGAAAACTTTATATTTTCCTGTAAGTTCTGATGGTCTAATGTTGTTTTCTAGCTTAACTTTGCATGCTCTTTCAGAAAAAACACACTTTGTTGCATGAAAATTTGGTGCTTTTTAAATTCTGCTTAAGCATTGCTTTTTCCTAACACGGAACACCTGTTCCGGGTTAGGAAATTTTAATTTGTTTTAAATTGCAATCATTGTTAAGCTCGAAAATGAGTTCACAAAAACGCCCTTACAAATCCTATGACAGCAACAAGCGTGAATTAGCACTTAGTGCAGTAAAAAGTGAAAAATTGAGTTTACGAAAGGCTTCTGCACAGTACAACATTCCATTAACTACACTTCATGCACATTTTCATGGCAAAAGAACTGGGAATCCTGATCATCCTACTGTATTTACAAAAGAAGAAGAAATGAAAATCATACAAGTTGCGCAAATTTTAGGTAATCATGGACTCCCCCCCACCAGGTTGGACTTCCGTCGTTTAGCAAAAAGTTTTCTGAATTCATGTCCTGGTAGAATCAACCCATTTAAAAACAACATGCCTACTAACAAGTGGCTTCGTTTATTCCTCAAAAGATGGAAAGATGAATTAAGCTTAAGGGTTCCAGAGTGTTTAGCCCTGAACAGAGCTAAATCAATAACTGCTCACGTCATACAGCGCTTTTTGGTACATATCACAATGTTTTGCAAGAAAATGGTCTTTTGAACAAGCCAACTAACATTTGGAATTGTGACGAAAGTGGATTTGGAACAGATCCAAAATCTGACAAAGTTATAACAAAACGAGGTGCACATTCAGTGAATTTAATCACAGGTTCAGCACTGCGACAAAACTACACCATATTGGCTTGTGGAAATGCGACAGGCCATGTTGCCCCTCCTTTAGTTTTGTTTAAAGGAAAGCATTTATATGCAAATTGGTGCAAAGGTGGCCCTGAAAACACGTTGTACAATGTCACAAAAAGTGGGTGGATAGATGAAGGGGCATTTTTAGGATGGTTTAAGAAAATTTTTATTCCTTTTTGCAAATCTGTGGATCCTGGTACCCATGTACTGTTGTTTGATGGCCATGCTTCCCACTGCAATTATGAATTAGTCAGTGAAGCCAAAAAAAACGACATTGAGTTAATTTGCTTGCCTCCTCATTCAAGTCACATTATGCAGCCACTTGACGTTGCAGTATTTAAGTCTGCAAAAACTGAATGGAAGAAACTTTTGCAAGAATATTACGAATCGAACAGGTTTTGAAAATGTTGATAAAATTCAGTTTCCAAAGCTTTTGGATCTTTTGTACAAAAGAAGCATGAAACGTGAGCACTTCACGAGTGGTTTTCGAGGAGCAGGTTTGTTCCCCATTGATTTATCAATACCACTTTCAAAAATACAAAATGTATCAGCACTGCTCAATGGATTTGCAAGCAGCATTTCAAGTACAGCACCTGGTACACCAATGTCTCCATCTGGTGATTCAACTGCAGATTCATCATTTGAATCAAGTGTGATTTCATTCCTGAATGCAAAATTTTTGAGCAAAAGGACGGAAAAAATATGTGGTGCCCGACTGTCAAATCGAAAGGATGGTGAAGCCCTCGCCTCCAAAGAAGCCATGGAGCATCTAAAAAAACTGCAGTCTAAAAAACAAGCAAAAAAGTCACAGAACATTTCACAAAATGATGAACATGTAGACACTTGTGGAAAATGTGGGAAAAATTGGGATGAAAATGTTTTAGATGAATGGGCAAACTGTGAAATGTGTGACAATTGGATATGTGAAGCATGTTGGCCTGATTATTTTGATGCATCAGATGCTAATTTTTACTGTGAAAAATGTGCACCAATCATTGGCTTGGACGATTGCGCCTAATTTGCATTTTTACACTTAACAAATTTTTTTTAATGAAAATTTGTGCTTAAAACTGTCTCATTTTATTGTTACAATGCTTACATTTTTGTTGCCTTGCTACTGTATATGCGTTTTTTGTTGCTATGATGCTTTTTTTTTAAAAAAACTGGGTGTTGCGTGTTAGGTCCAGGATGGGCCTAACACGGAACACTTGAGTAGTTTTTAAAAAATAGCCATAGCACAACGGCTAGGCAACATTAGGCCATCAAACTTCGCGAAATTATAGTAAAATGGCTAATCTACTTCACCAACAAAAAATTTCAGCCATATCTTAACTTTTCAGCTTGGCACGTCAATCAAAAGCAAAGTGTGTTCCATGTTTGGGCTTTTACCTATGTATAATTATTATCAACCACCTGTAGATAAATTTAACCTCAATTTCTTGTGCATTTTAAAACGCTGATTAAATTGGATAAATCGAATGCCGTGAAGTACCGTTATTATGTTTAGATTCTTGCAATAAATATCTTTTAATAACCGTTTCAATGTATGGCACTAAAAAATTGAACATTATCGAACACTTCCAAACAATTTTTCGCGTTCCATTTAATACACCCCCGGCACTAAAACCGACAAACTTACAATTCATGTTACGAAATATAATTAGAACTTTTAACGACACCCACTTTGGCGCTAGTGTACTTGTTTTCGGAATATATCGTAGCCGGAATTTGCAAATATATATATATATATATATATATATATATATATATATTGGTGCTGTTTTTAAAATTTCCGGATTATTGTTTATCAAACCGCAGTTTATTCCGGAGTTTATATCGCAGTTTTCGGTTAATTATTTTTGTAAGTACTTAGGCCCAATTTTATAATAGAGGTACTCAAGCTCCTTTAATTAAATATACTTTATATCTATATTGGGACAAGAGCCACAGGTTATGACGTAAAAGGTAAGGTTAGAGCGTAGTCTGTCTTGATTGTTATTAGAGTTGCTTATAAAGTCTGTGCAATCGCATAAAACAGCTGACCTGACAATCTTAAATAAATAACAGATGTCTCTCGCGTCAGGAACTAATGGTAACTGTAATGTATTTTTGCTACCATTTTATAAAATATTTTCAGAATAATTTCTTGTTTACTTTATGAAAAATACATTAATTGCAGTTTTAACAGATGTAAAACGAAAACACAATTTTATTTTCCAATTTTAAAACAGTTACAGCAAATAATCAAGATCTAAACCATACATAATAGATTTCATTAGTCCCTGACGCAAGTGCCTTTAGTTGTAAGTTAAAATCGATTGCACAGACTTTATAAGCAACTCTGACAATCAACGCAGACGACGATTAAACTAATTAGAAAAATACTACTGTGGCGTTCATGGCGGAAATTGATAGAAGCTAATTTTTTCTGTCCCCTCTCACGTATTGGTACGTTGCCAAGTTTATTATCAGCTGATGTTATACATAACCTCAAGAATAATTAAACGCACTAATAAAACCAATAAAATGTAGGAATTGATGTAAATATGAGTAAACCAGTATAATATAATCATAATCTTGCGTTTGTAATTTCAATTTATCAAAAAAACCTTCTTGTTTTGGTATTTTAAAGCAGCCGATTTATAAGCGTAGTTGTCGTAGTTGTCACCTTCAATTTAAATGTCCAAGGCTAAATTTTCATATTTTGTATATCAAAGGAGCAGCACGTGAGTGTCCTATATTTAACTATTGTGTATTATACAGTACTATACTGTATACTACTATACATAATCATTGGTAACAGCATCAAAGTGTAGAGCAATTTTTTGCATTATGTTTCATTTTACAACAAGTTTTCCTACTGACGCGATATAATAATAATATAATTAGTTTAACAAAACGTTCTTAACTATGACAAGTCGACAATTACCGAATAGTTGTCAACCCACACAGTCACAGATTAAAGATTCGAATGCAGAACAAATCTGGCGCATTTATTGAAAATAAATAATTACAAATTGTGGCGAGAAATCAAACGATACAACGCCATCTACCAAACAAGTAGCTTGCAATTTTTATTTACCGCGCAAATTAATTTTTAATGTAAAATAAACATCATGTGCCCTCTTTTAGGAATTCGTCAAACTTTAGCTCGGACCCATACTATAAACCGCCGTCTTGATTCCATCACATTGCTGTCGTGAACGTTGAAAGATTCGTATCGCCCGTTGTAACTTCAATTATAAAATAATAATGGCAAAGTATAAAATTGTAATGGTGCGTCATGGTGAATCTGAATGGAATCAAAAAAATTTATTTTGCGGATGGTACGATGCTAACCTTAGTGATAAAGGTAATTTGTAAAGTGTATTAGTTAATGTCCTTTATTGACCTTCAAATTTTGTAAACTAAAAAAAAAAAGGCAATTCGGTAATTCTAAAACATTAATCGCGTTTTTTATTTTAACAGGAAAAGAAGAAGCCCTAAGTGCGGGTAAAGCTCTAAAGGATGCCGGTTACAAATTCGATTTGGCTTATACATCGGTTTTAACGCGTGCCCAAAATACGTTACAATCTATTCTTGAACAAATCGATCAAACCGATATTCCAATTACAAAAACTTGGAGATTAAACGAACGACATTATGGCGGTCTAACCGGGCTTAATAAAGCCGAAACAGCTGCTAAGTATGGTGAAGAACAGGTGGCTATCTGGCGCCGTAGTTTCGATATACCACCACCGCCAATGGAAGCAGATCATCCGTATCACGATCAAATAGTAAAAGATTCTCGCTACTCTGATGGTCCATCGCCAGATGAATTTCCAAAATTTGAATCATTAAAATTGACCATCGAACGAACTTTACCCTTTTGGAATGATACCATTGTACCGCAAATCAAAGCTGGAAAAGTCATTTTAATTGCCGCTCATGGTAACAGTTTACGTGGTATCGTAAAACATTTAGATAATATGAGCGATGAAGATATAATGAGTTTAAATCTGCCTACTGGAATTCCTTTCGTGTATTTATTAGACGAGAATTTAAATCCGGTACCGAATGGAAGCCTCCAATTTCTAGGAGATCCTGAAACTGTAAAGAAAGCCATGGAAGCTGTTGCTGCCCAAGGAAAAGCTAAATAAACATAATAGTTAAATTGTAAGTGTGTATACCAAAAATGATTATTTATTGAGTATTTAATTGTTATATATCGATGGCGTTTTGTCAAAAAGGATGTAATCCACAAAAAGTACATTTTACAGGAGAGCACATTTTATGTCGTCAAGTAGCTAGCTATAAGAAGATACATTTGGTGGAAATACAAACTAATTTTTCTGGTGGAAAAAATTGGAATATTATCAGATTTTAACGGATTATGTTTTTGCTCTAGATACCTAAGATAGACAGAATAACTCATTTTTGAAAAAAGTGTGGGTTACGCTCTTTTGGCAAAACATCATCGATATTATGTTACAAAAATAAACACCTATGGCAATTATGGACAAGTGATTACTAAGCTGTGGCTATCTATAGATACAATAACTGCAACAGTCTGTTACATATAGATAGATATTTACAGTTTACTAATGACTAGATTTAATTCTTTTCTAAAAATATGGCTTGTATTACATTTTATCGGAAATTTTCGAAAGAGTTGATGGGTATGTAATAAATTGTTTTAATTGTGAAACTAAAGTGTTAAATGTTTTAATGTATGCGAAATAACCATGTAGCGACTATTGTATGTTGAAATTGAGATAAGAAATATATCAATTGCCGACCTAATAAATTTAGTATTATTTCGTAAAATATGAAATTATTGTAATTTTCTTTTTTTTTTTAATTTAAAATTGAAAATATTGTAATTAAGCAATATTCTGATTGAAGACACTTTGAATTAGTGTTCATTGGGTTCCGATAATCAAGTTAAATTTAAGTATGAAGTTCATTATTATTTTAACTTTTAAAAAGAAATTTTTGAATACAGCATTCGATGTAAATATTTTATAGGTTTTTATTAAAGATATTATTTACTTATTTCCAGATATTTAAGTGAATTACTCTTGTTATTATAAATAATTATGTTAATTAAAAATAGGCAACACAAATAGCATATTTTGATTTTATTACAAAAATTTGTTTTGCATTATATTAATTATTATAAAAAACTACTCTTTATATAAGTGAAAGAACATGTGTGAATATATAAAATTAATTATATATGTATTGTACAGTTATCTAAAAACCGACTTCCATTAGTTGTCTATATTAGTAGGAATCTATCTGTACATGTATAAATATTCCAACAGTAACCTACATTAATAATAAAATTATAGAGACCATTTTAAAGCAGTTATTTGTGATCCAAATACAGTTCAAATTGCCGATTTTAAAATTGAATGAGCGCTCTATTGGCGACTGAATTAAACGAAGTTAACGAGTAATTTTTGAAGTATGTATTTGTATGACTAATAGGATAATATGATAATTGTTTTTAACAATTTGTGTAAATACTTATGATATCCAGCAGTTTTTCAATTGTTAAGGACTTTTCGGATTTGCCAGACATTTTAGGATAAAGAAAGGCACCTTGTTTAATTTATAACGAATTTTTACATGAATCTTTCAAAATTTTCTAGGTATGTGCAGTGGCCGCCACAGAAACTGGGACATTTCTTGAAGTAGATTTTAACGATTATTTAGTGGTATGAAACGGATTTACTTAACAGGGTAATAAATAATTTGCATAATCCGGACGTAGTTTTACGACTCTTTCGGCTCACATTTTCCAGTCAAACAAGTCCTATTTTTATTTTACTATATAATTATGAATAAATGTAATTCATTAATAAACAATAATTACGTTTAAAAGTTAAATCTTTGATTATAAATTTGTTACTTTTTATTCGTAGATAGTTGCTTTTGCGAATTGTCTTTGTTGAACACGAAATTTTTGATGCCAAAATTGTCGTTTTTTATATATAACGAATTTTCTATATATTAATAAATTTTTTCGAAGTCCCTTGACGTTTTGTTATATAGAAACTCGATTGTAAATTGTATAACTAGTGCTGAAAGACCGATATTTCACGCGAATGTAATACATTATACTTTTCCGACGACCACAAGTATTTTTATTACAAAATTTTGATTTTTGACGTTTAACGTAAGTACTTTGAACTCTATTTACAATTAGTAATAAAACTGTTGTGCGTAAAAACATTGCATGCAGTCTAGAAGACTTTTGATCGGCTGTGTAGCGTGTGCAATTATTGCACACGGGCTACAATGTTTTCGCTTGGCTAACGAATTTCTTTACGCACGATCGGCCTATTTGCCAAATGGTCAACTTTCGGTAACATTTATTGGTGGGAAATTATGCACTTTTCATAGTGGTCGTCGGAAAATTGTTATTTTGCAACTCTCTTTTTTTTTTAGACAAAATTTCAGTATTTTTTTAATTTCAACGAAACTTTGGATTTAAGTTTTTAGAACAATTTTGGACGACTTTTTTAAGTATAATTTTTCGATAAAAAATGTCCACTATTTTTCAATTTTGTTCCATTTATTTTGGTATCAAAGGTGACTTTTTGGCCATAAGTGAACCATACTGTGTTCCATAATTTAAAAACAAATAGGTTTAAATCAAATAAATACTAAAAAACACATTAGGGCGTTACACTCGTAAGTGGGACATACTGTACCTAGATATATATACTAAAAATTATTAAATTCTAAACAATTAATTTTTATTTTTCTACTTTGGGGACGCCGCTAAGAAAAAATTTATAGGAACTTGTGACATTGTTTTGACGTGGGTTATACGCTTTCAAGATATTTTCTACCATTATTTGGATGTATTTAATATTAAAAGAACACGTGTCATAAAGTATGATATTGTTAAATACCAAAATGTATCATAGATTCTATAACGTAAATTTTGCAAAATATACATCTCTACCAAATTAAAATCGCGTAATTCTATTTGCCAAAATAATATTTTTTTAAATTGTACTTTGAAAAATGAACGTAAAACACATTTGTTCTCAACGAAATAACGAGCATCTAATAAGAGCACTTAGGTACTGTTTACTTATAATGACAATATAAACAGACATAGTGCCTAAAGTAATTTTTGATGTTCTATTAGAGTTTTGTGAAACAAAGTATATTATTGACATTATTGAAATTATTATTGTCAATAAATAGAAAAGTATAAGAAAAGTTTGTAAAATTCACAAAATAAGTTGTTTGGCTTTATCGATATATTAACGTCTAGACTTTAATGGGTTAAATGTCTTAACGTATAATAAATAAAATCAATATACACTGATGTACATTTTTCCTTATATCTTGATACTTAGTTTAGTGTACCTAGTTATAGGAGAACTGTCAAACTAAATAAAACTTTTCTTGTGCCGAATTCTTCCAATAAACCGAACTGTTCGTCGTTCCTATAAACTTCGTATTTTTTGCACAGTTTGTTATCAAATATTTTTAAAAAGAACTTTAGAATTTACTTCATCGCATTCATTAATCTAAATTAATTACATTTGTTTTAGGATGAAAACAAAAGTAGATTTTAGTCAATATCAAGTAGGTATATCGTATGTGCAGCGAGCTCTTAAATTAATGACACCCCGTTCGAGATATAGAGGTATAGAACGTCTCGAACGGGGTGTCAAAATTAAAGGAGGCAACTGTACCTTATTACTTTTATAATTTATACAGAGAATAAGATTCGATCATACAATTTAAAATTTTAAAAATAGTCGACAGTTTTCAATAAACATGCATTCAATTATTATCATACTGATGGTTTTGAAATTGTCTAGAAGAGTTTAGCGGTATAAGATACCGTTTGATATCTAATATCTTTGTTTATACTTTTCAACGCACGAAGTATCTTTTCCAATTCGTGATCGACGAGTAATTCGTAATTATATCGAATTCGTACACTGAAGAAAAAAGCTAATGAATGTACTATCACGTGCAAAAATTATGTCTCTGTCTTCTGTCTCATTACAAAACGTATGTCCTAAATAGATCATTTGCATACCTACATCACTTAACTTAATTCACGATTGTCGTTAAAGAAAGATTCAAAGAACTCTCGTAGAAAGTTACGTGTTCGCGAAAATATCGTAAGTAAAAATGTTACCAGAAGTTCGTTTTTCAAAAACACTCTTCAATGTTTCACTCTGTTTTCTTCATTTCCAACAATTGGAAAAGTGAAAGTAATTCTGTTAACTAAACATATCGTGCTTAAGTGAATTGTGCGAATATGATTAAGAAAAATCCGTTACAGGGTGTGGAGGTCAAATGTATGGAATTGGTACGGCCCAAAATGTTGTAAAACCGACTGTTTTCAATATCGTTAAGAATGTTGTTCGAGCAATTGTAGATGAAATATTTTCAGGAATGGTTAAGTGGTCAAAAAATGCAATAGGTATGGCTGAAAGATATTTGGAAATAGGTGGATTTCCACGTGAGGTAGGTTAATCGCTAAACTCGATCGTTATTTATGCACCAACTATATACGAAGAAAACTTCATTGATATGGCAATTCTGCGCAAAAAGTTTAATTTAACCTTTTGAAATTTGGGAAGCCGATGCTGAAATGTTGCAAAATGTTCGGTTCAACTTTTTGCGCGGAATTCTCTACGTGAACGTGTTAATGGTGGTCATTTTGAATATTTGCTTTAAGAATACCTACTTTTGCCACAGTCATGTAGATTTTGGAGCCATTTTTTGTTGTCATTAAAAGTATATCATGACGAAAATTGCCCATTTATGGAGAAACCATACAAAATATTAAATTTTTATAAGAGTAATAAAAATAGGGTTCGTATAAAAAAGTTGTTGGTAAAAAAACATGAGACTATGACCTTAAAAATAAACACTCGGTGTGTTAAATTGAGTAAGGGGCCGTGCGTTTCTTGGTCTTAATTGCAGTAATACATATACCAAATTGAAAGTTTTTAAGTTACGTCGTTAATAAGTTATTTTGAAAAAAGTATGTGATAATCTTGAAAAGGATGCAATTTGAAATATCGGCATATTTTCAGCTGAAGAATCTGTTGTTAAACGCCATACGGGCCTTTCAGAGACACGAACAGACGTACGGAACAGGAAATCGATTTTTCAAGTAAATTGTATCATACTTGTTAATCGATTGTAGGTACGTAAAATTGTCTAAAATTATTATCGATTGAAGTATATACTCACCGACTATGTCCTTGTTTCGGTTCTTATATGTATATCATTACAATAAGTGAAATCATAGCATTATTTTGAAAACAAAATGTAATAAGCAATTACAGATAAAAATAGTATTTTACGCCTCCATCAATTTATTGCCAACACTGTTTTTTTCTCGATACTTTTAATTTTATTTCAATTTTGTCAATCGTACCTACGTATATTTCCCAGATTTAACGATTATACGTCGACATAACGATTGTTATTTCTCTTAAATAATACTTATTTATGTTGTAGCTAAAAACATGTTAAACGGTTCTTCTGTATATGACACGCAACCTTATATAAACCAATCAATTAAATTTGCGTGTTGATTAAAACTGTCACAAAGCGTAACTATAGTAATAAGTTATATTTATATATAAACTTAATTAGATACATTTTGATTAATTTTGTCTTCGAAAGGTGAAATTTTACCATATTGGCGCAAATACTTATTTCCTTACAGTAGTTATCAATAATTTAGTTTTTGTTCAATTTTAGAGAAGTTATTAATTTTTTGATCAAGCTGGGAACTGTTCTAAAAATAGCGATAACTAGTTTTTGAATTAATCTGTTTTTTTGGAACTTAAAGAATTTTAGTATATCATTTCCGCTTTTTCTGTATTGACTGTCTTTTATTTTAAAATTTTGGAAACTGTTTTGATTATACTGTCGAGTGCCGTATTCGCAAGAAAATTGAATGCACATCTACTACAATGAGTTGGATGCATAAAGTTAAGTGAATACTTTCAAGTAATTAGTATAAATAAAAGTATTTACTTAAAGTAATAGTAAATCCACGATTTTATATGCATAAAACTCTGCTTTTACTAGTAAGTAAATTCTAGAAAAATTTAAGTATATACTAGGATATTGTTCTAGTATTTACTTAAACTTTATAGCATTTACTAATCGAAACAAACAAGCCGATTCTCGCATCTTGAGATGTTCAAGTCCAAAAAAGTTTATTTTTAAGGTTCTCCTGTCAATCAGATTATTAGATAAAATGCTGCAATAGTCAAATATTCGAGAGCATACAGGGTGTTTAAAAAAAGCATGGCAATATTGCTAGAAGTGATAGAACAGTGAAAAATAAGTAAATTTGTCCAATAGGCATTTGCCAGGTTTTCCGTTTTCGAGGAACAGGATTGGAGGTACTCACGTTCCCGTGTGTCATACAGTACGTTAGTTAAGCTGGCGACACACTGCCGACACGTCACGTGCCTGCATGGAATTGTACATTAGTACACATAGGACGACACGTGACGCATCTATTCAGATGCTCACGCAGCACGTTTCAAATAAAGATATATTATCTGTCCGCTGCTATTTATTGGTTTGTAATTGGTATATCAAGTAAACTTAGATAGTGAATTCTTATATATTTACTTATTATTATACTTTTTTTACATGCCGGCGAGTAGAAATCAGTGCCATAATGTTGCGTGCCGTAACGTGACGTGTCGGCAGTGTGTTCCCAGCTTTACACAACTTTGTTACACACGACTATTTTTTGAGGTATGTAGGCACGACAGTCGAAAAAACTGAAAAGCTACTATTATTGTTAGTAAAAGTCACACAGATGCACCGTTTTAGAGATATTTCATGATTAATAATGTTATACAGGGTGGGGCAAAAGTATGCACCTTACCGTGCGCGTTCGACCGACAATCAAAAACTTACGAGTAGACGAATTTTACCAATTTTATAATTGCCATTAATCGAAAACAAATTCCGCTATTTTATCGTTGGGAAGTGTGAACGAGTGAGACATTCTCCCACTGCGCCCGCTTCTGCGTCCTTCTGAGTGAGTTACTCTAGATTCCTCGAATCTGTAGTTATGGACCGGTCGATTTACGTCTTTATCATTCTCATAAACGTTTTTTTTCTTTATTGATTCCGATAATCGAGGTTCTGTAGTTACAATAATTTACATGAAATAGTCTATACTTACTTAATCAAACGTATGATCACTGACACGCGACCGTCATTTCTTTCACGTTCTAAACGGAGATGATTTCGGTTAACCCGGATTTTGGGTAAGGCGGGTTCGCTTAAACTGGGTTTTATTCTGTACGTAAACATTATAAACTTAAGAGGTAGCAACGTTTTTACGGACCTCGATTTAGCAAGCGGGAAAATTGCAAAGGTTGACCTTTTATAACATCTTGTAACGGAGTGTTACAGTATGGTAGCGTTTCGTTGGAAAATAAAGCCTCTCCGAGTCCTTAAAGTTGCATAAACGAATTAGGATAGCATTATGTACTTACAGAGGCACGCGCGTGAAAAGAACTGGTTTACCGCTGAGTTAGAGATTATGAAACACTTCCCGGGTGTGATTAGGATGATGCTATAAAGAGAAACGCTAGCGGAAATCGTTATAAGTATACAGGGTGTTTTTTTGACTGCATGCTAATACTTAAGGATCGTAATCTTTGGATGATTTTAAGAAAAAAACTTCATATCAACGTAGATCGATTTATTTGTGAGATATTTGAGATATGAGTTGCAAAAGTAGAACAAATATTTGTATTAAAAAAAATATTTTTGTCTAGTTAGTACCTACTAAAATTAAAAAATATATATTTAAAGTAGTTTCAAGCATTAAACTTTGTATTTTTAAAGATGATGAAGTGAGTTTGATATCTATCGACGTAAAATTATCGTAAATATACACCTGATTATGTTATAGGTATAGTACATTCCTTGAGCTCCGCCTAAATCGCCTAACAAAAGAATGTAAACGTTTACAAGTACTAATTGCCTGGTTGTTGTTGAACGCTAAAAGTAATAACAGTATTTAGAAAAATTTGTAGGGCACCCCAGTGGAAATCCCGACCGCCGTTTTTATTCGTTTTCAAGTATTGAAGAAAACTTGGCAAATTTTTATGCTTATAACTAGGACTTTCAGACCGATCTTTTAATTAGGTTTCAAATATTTTTAGTTCATTAAGTTATTTACCTAATAAATATAAAGACATGTGCAATAATAATTGTTATTATTCCGGAAATAATAAATTATTTAAATTATTCCGACTATTTTACGCGTCTAAAGCAAAGGTATCGTCTGCTAAAATCTAGTAATAATATTCCGATTTTTTCCACTGGAAAAATCGATTTGTATGTCCTCGAAATGTATCTTGTTATAACTTCGCGACGGCACAAAATGTTCTCTCCTGTTAAATTTCCTTTTTGCGGGTTACGCCCTTCTAGAAAAACTACGTCGACCTTTTAAATTGATAGATAGTCGGGAAGTGCCGAAACTAAACAAAAACAAATTTTTAAACGCAAAAAATAAGCCGTTCGTGGCAACAACATTTACATTGTCTATTTCTAGTAATTACAATAGGTTAAAATCTTATAATCCGTCTTGTTAATACCTTCGCACTTACGGATTTCGGTGGAATTCAGAGTATGTACTATCGAGATTCTAGAAGTTATAGAGGTGCATTGAAAGTTTCACGAGTTTTCTTGTCGTTCCGGACTTGTTCTAAACGTTTCGTTTAGGGTCAAAATTTTGCCAAAACCATGAAGCATAAGGCTTTTTTTCGAGATTTCTCGAAAATTTTAAATCGCTTTAAACGCGTGCAGTTTGTCATTTTTTGCTTTGTTATTCTTGAAAAACGAGTTTTCTAGTCATTCTGGACTTGTACTAAACGTTTCGTCTCGGATAAAAATTTTGCCAAAATCCCTGAATTTTATCGAAAATTAACAAAAACTCGATAGCGGCGAAAACGCGTGTAATACATTATTTTATACGTGTTTTACCTGGAAATCGACATTTCTCGGCGTACCGAGACCAAACAAATAGTTTAAGATGACACGGTTCAAATAAATAGATTGATGTTTTTATGAAATAAATTACATTTCCCATAGATTACAATGTTCTGATTCACAGAAAAATGCTTAAAAAAATCTATTATTTCCGTAACTCCTTTAAAAAACTTAATGATTGTATAAAAAGTACAATTTTACGGCATCTTATGCACCTAGGAAAAAGACACCATCTGTTAACAATATTCCGATTTTTTACACGGGAAAAATCGATTTGTATTTCGGCGAAACGTATCTTCTTATAGCTACGCGACGACACAAAATGTGCTCTCCTATAAAATGTACTTTTTGTGAGTTACGCCCTTTTGGCAAAACGTCATAGATATATAAAAAAGAGTTTACCATACCTGTATAAATAAATATATATGTCAAAGAAACTTACATTATCGTATGTGTTTACAATGTTCAATATAGGTAAAATCTCCTCCATGCACGCCTGGCGTAAGACATTTTTATTTCAGAATGTTGGTAAGATTTCTATCTACTAATAATGATTTATTTGTGTTAATCGAACCTCCAAAATAATTTCACAATAATTATCAGTGTATGTAATTCCATACGATTAACACGTTAACTATTTCTATAAGCCCTTTACTCCCCAATTTAAATGTTTATAAATATTCTCCAGAAGTTTCCAAAATAAATTAATAATTCCGGCTTACTAACGATCGCGAGTGTTTTCCGCAATTTTCATTAGAGATTTCCAAGATAACGACGATTGACGACAACTCCGCGAGTATTCCAAAAGAAAAAGCAAAAAACTCCAGAAAATATCAAACAAGAGACAAATCCTACAATAGGTGAGATTAGTAAGGCGATTACAATTGCTGCTAATTTACTCTCTCTCTCCGATGAAAAATAACATGTCAATTTCTCCAGTTCTACTGATATTAATAAATTATTGTGACCGCTACAATGTTTATCGCAACGCGTAACCCTTATAAATAATGGCCTAACATGAAATTTAGCACAACGCATACAGAAACATCTTTTAAAAAGAAATAAATATGAAACGTTTCGTTTTCGATGTGAGATTTTCATGTTTCTTATCTTGGGATTTCGATCCGATTTTGGTAAACTTTGGATTGTAAGTCAAGAACAATATACTACAACTCATACACAGTTGAAAATTCTTTGTTTGAAATTACTTCTAGGTAACCCCTTTATTAACGCTAGATTGACTCGCTAGTTAGCGAAAGGTTTGTTTTTGGCCTCCTTATTTAAAAATATCTATCTAGGTACGTTTACCGATTTACAAATTTTTATGCTTACATCAAATGGTGCAGCGTAATATCTCAATACCATTCAATTATCGTCAATTTCCATGGTAGAGTAAACTTCATGGTGCTGCCACGCTAAAACTATTGACTTTAACAACATAAATTATAGCAAATTTCCTCTAGTTCGTTTTATTATATAAGTATTTTTATCGTAAGATAAACTGAAAAGAAGATTCTGTCGAAAAATTCGTTTTTGGCGAGATATTTCTAATATGGCGCTTGCGATGCGAGTGGAAGTGCCTCAAAGTCGAAAACTTGGATTTTTTAATAGGACCCCAACATCTAAAACATATCCAAAATACAAAACTACCCGACTACCCTTTACTGGTTTCTGATCTTATGACTGGCTCGATTTTGGTATAATTTGGATTGCAAGTCAAAAACAATGCAACAATCGATATTCAGTTAAAAATCGTTAAAACACACTGCCGACACGTCACATGCGCGCATGTAATCTCACATCATAGTAGTTTTGCTCACGTGTCGTAACGTGACGTCACGGCAGTGTGTCGTGATGTTCGTTTTCTTATAAATTATCTTCAGTAATTTAAAGGACAGATGTCCTCTTTCGCATTTTATCTTCGATATTCACAAACGACTGTAGATACAGCCGAGGATTCGAACCTCCGACCGTCAGTTTGTGAGACGAGCACTAAATCCACCTGACCACCACGAATACATCCAAAATAAGATTTTGAGAAAGATATTTAGGTAAATAGCAAACTATGTATGTCATATCGAAAGAGTTACGTCACGAAGGTGATCGGTGCACAGAACATAGAAACAACCTCGATGTAAGAGTGTTTATTTTGATTTCGAACAACTTCGAAGTATATTTTTTATTCGATTTAATTCTATTTTGTTTCTATCGTTACTTCCAGTCTCTTGATCACCAGACACAACAAACAATCAATTAAAAACAGTTAAAACGTGGAGTGAACGTTTCAAAAGTTGCTTTTGTCACTTTGCGTTCGATCTGGCTTTGATTGAATTCTTAATTGCCGCTTTGTTGAAGTTTTTAGAAAGATGCGGGGGAAAGAAAGGCGATTCGTATTGTGAATAGCGATAATTTTTGAGACAGTGGAGCTACGGAGCACGTGTTGATGACATAATCGATGAGCGGAGCGTGCGCTTTAAAGAGTTGCAGTATCAGTGTGGCGAGGGCGGCGGCCGTGAAACAGTGCATGGCGCGAACAGCGGGAAGCGTGGGCCCCCCCTGAGGATGGCGGGCCGCCGCAGCAGCTCCATAGGCTGCCGCTCTTTAATCGGTCGACGCGCGTCTATTTATGTCAATTCCGCCTATGATCCTTTAAAGGTAAAAGCAAATTATTTCAGTAGTTTTATGCGCTTTTTAACTTTTAGTAAAATTATTTGCCCGCCCTTAAATGATCGTTACCGCGACAAAATTGGGTATATTTTGTCGCGCACAAATGTTAGTTCATTGTAAAATTTTAGAACGATAAATCGACTTGAGAGTTAAAGATTTTACGGCTCGTTTATGTAGTGGGTCACGAAAAAGCAACTTTTTGCGAAGTTTGTAGGAGCCGTTTGTGGCGTGCGTTACGTGAATAATTTAATGGGCCATAGGTGCTATAATGGACCATTTATACACCATATAGGTTAACAGATAATGATCATATTAAAGTTGCACTACTTAATTTTAACTTCATATAACCGTGTCTTCTTCTTCGTATATCGTTTACGGGCGCGATTTATCTGAATATCTTTGAATAGGCTTTGTGTTGCGTTATAATCCCGTTGACCGAATGTTAAAACAATGCTGAAATATTCGCCCGAAAGATCGAATTAATTTATCGAAACTGTATAAAAAGTTTTTGGTGATCGACATTTAGTTCTTCCGAATTGGAATTGATGACCGAGAATGTTAACAAAATAGTGGAACAAGAACGGAATTGAAGTATTGACCCAAATTCTTTTAGGGAAATTCTTCAAGTGATAAAAGTTATTCGGAAAATTTTGATTTAAATTGAAACGTTTCGGATAGGTAGCGTTTTCACGAATTTTAAACAGTCGAGTTTTTATGTGTAGGTAATCAAACAGCGGTTTTTAGGTTAACGAGCTTATAAACTAACAAAACTTACAATTAAATGATTAAATGATTGATTTACAATATATGGCATTATTATTCTCAAATTATTAAATAAACACAACAAGAACTTTGACGAATTTCAACTAACTCGTTCGATCAAATGCTTTATTCGAAGTTGAATTTTGAAAGAAACTTTTATTCGAACAAGATTAATTATTATATAAATATACTGTACACTTTATTGTTCTGTATTTTATAACCGATTAAATTAAATGTTTGTTCATTCTGGTTCCGCATTAATTTAATTAGCTTAAATGTCTTTATATAGATGCATAACATACGCCGAACTTAATTAATTTTTGGTTAATTACTCATTTAATATTGTTTTTTATATGAGCATAAACAGTAGATTAACTCGTTTATATGAATTTTAGACGAGGGTTTTTTTTCGAAATTAATATATTTCACTCATTCAAAATAGGTAGGTAAAAGTACTTTAATAATAATCGTTCTTCGCGCGAGTTTTCGACTCTATCGTCGCCTCCATCGGTTAGTGAGAAACTTTAAGTTTCGAAGTCGGTGGATCTTATAAATGAAAATATTACGACCACACAAGTTTGGAGATTAAAGTCAGACTAATTGTGGAATAAAATTTATAAACCGAATGGAGAACACGTAAATTGCGCACGAAGGATTATTTATTAAAAAAAATGCAAAGTCTAACAAAAGACGAAAATGAGAATAACTCGATATAAATTTTGTAAAAAAAAAACTAATCCGTGTAAGATTATTTCGTTAGTCAATTTCTTGGTGGAATGATAAATAAAAAATTGTGCCGCATATATGTGGTGTCCAAGGATCATTAGTAGGTAATTTCTAGTGGGCGTACAGACCGTATGAAGATAATTACATTTGTTTCTATAATTCTTTTTCCTGCGACGCACTCTCGGTGAGATATTCGCTCCCAAAGTTAAAGAATACAAACAACTTGTTTAAAAATAACATTTGATATACCTACGTCAGTAGTAAATTAGGGTCTTTAACACGTTGACTGCCATTAGTTGAGAGGAAAACTCACCCCAGGTGCCACCACGTTAATTTGACTTTTTTGTGTAATTAATATGATAGGAAGTTCAGTTGAATTCCATTATCCACGGAGTCGGATACTCATCGCACACAGGCACCGAAGACTTCACTCGAGGAGGCTCCAAAGAGTTCGGGCGAGGAAGAAATACTTAACAACAATGCCTAGTTAAGATATGTTCAAGTTAAGTAGATATCGATGGCGTTTTGGCAAAACAGTGCAAGCGAACAAAAAGCAAATTTTGTGTTGTAGCTTAACTAGAAGTAAATACCGCCTGGAAACCGCGTATATAGGTATAAGTTACTTAATAAACGTTTTACAATCAAATAATACGAAATAAGTGCAGCACTTACAGTACTATAAGTGCTGCATTAATACTGCACAAAAACAATGGCCGTTAGCAGTAAATGTTACTTAACCATTACAATACTTATATAACATAAGAGTCTAAGTATAGCATTTGACTAGCACCATATAAATACTACAAGGATTTACTTTTTTAATGCTTTTTAGAAGCAGTAGATCGGTACTTTATTAGGTCTTATGAATAAAGTGCAGAACAAATATGATTACTTCAATTTTTCTTTCAATTTTTCACTTCAATACATCCGAATTTTTATATATCATAATCAGTTAAGAAAAGTCTGAAATACGCAGATAATTAAGTCGTACGCAGTCTAGCGTTAGATATTTGGAATAACTCTGTAACCGCGGATTTTACAAAAAAGTTGTTCTTACCAAAAAGAAACTACGCTAAATAAGTTTTACATTGATATCTAAATCATGGAAATTGAAATAAAATTAGTGGTAAAAATTGTAGTACTATCGAACATTTGATACATTGCCTAAACCTAAACAGATTGTGTAGCGCGCTTTCTGCATCTATTTTCTTACTTAATTCTACGAGGTCTGACCAATAAGTAATGAGACTGATTTTTAGCCGCGCTTGTGGTAACACTGCGAACCTGAAACTTCGGTCGGTTAATCTCCCATCCCTCCTCTATCGATACATGTGCTCGCAACTTTCGTACGTTCGTTAGTTCTCCAGCTGTGTTGTGTTTTCGACAACGTGTTTGTAAGGCGTGTCACGAATATGGAACGACGTAATATTGAACAGCGGTACGCGATTAAATTTTGCGTTAAACTCGGCGATTCTGTTACGGAAACGTACGGTAAATTGGTCAAAGTGTTCGGTGATGAAGCCCCGAGTCGTGCTCAGGTGTTTCGATGGCATAAAGATTTTAAAAATGGTCGTGAGAGCGTCGGGGATGAACCGCGAAGTGGGAGGCCGGTTGAAACTCGAACTGACAACAATGTTCGTGCACAAAGAGTTTGTACCACCTGGGCAGACCGTCAACCAACATTTCTACCTGAAAGTACTCGATCGGCTGCGAAAACGAGTCATTAGAGTCCGTCCAGAGATTGCCAAAACGTGGATCCTTCATCATGACAATGCTCCATGCCATCCATCGTGCCTTCGGTGTGTCACAGTTTTTGACCTCTAAAAACATCGCAGTGTTGCCGCAAGCGCCCTATTCGCCGGATATGTCACCCTGTGACTTCTTCTTGTTCCCCCAAACAAAATTGTCCGTGAAAGGAACGCATTTTGAGTCCATAACTGACATCCAGACCGCCGTGACGAGGGTACTCCAGGACATTCCAGTCGAAGCCTTCCAGAAATGTTACGAAAGCTGGAAGAAACGTTGGAACCAGTGTGTAGTTGTGGGAGGGGAGTACTTTAAAGGGGATCACATCAATGTACCTTAATTTTTAAATATACGTATTTTATGGACTTAGTCTCATTACTTATTGGTCAGACCTCGTATATATCTAATAAATTATAATACATGATAGGGAACCTATGTATATCGAGAGCCATTATAATCAATAGTAAACAAAAGTAACCGATAGTGGAGTCAATGAAACCGAAAAATTGCCAAAACTGTGAAACCGATAAGAACAGAACCGATTTTAATGAGGCTTCACCCTAGTACAAAGAGGCTTTGGAGCTTCAGCTGCTTTGGTTATTTATTAACTCCACGATCACAGACATCTAGGTCTAACCAGGGGGGGGATGATATTTCATCACCCGCACTAGGATTCGAACCCAGGACCCATCAGATGAGAGGCCAATTTCCTGACCGCTCAGCCATCCAAGTCGGCAAACGATCTTTGCAACGAACTTGCAGCCGACGCGACGCGCGAAAAATCCTTGAAATAAACTACTCTAAAGTTGAAAATATTGAACGTACGAGGGCTAAAACTTTCAGAATCGTTAGGTTATTACGTTTCAAATTATCAAACAACATTTTGCCAAGATTGAATAATTATTTGTAAAACGGTGAACGATTGTTATCTTATACGCAACACGAGCGTATAGGAAATTCGTAGGAGAACTTGTTGTAAAATGAAAAATAATGCAAGTAACTTGCTCTAAATTTTTGTACTGTTAAATAAATATATTTCGAACAATTATGGAAAATGTCATCAATATTCAATAAATATTTGAACAGAGCAAACGATCTTTGCGTCGAACGTAAGTACGTGCTGGTGACGCGCGGAATATCGTCGAATCATTTTTCACGGAAAATTGTTGTTACTTATTTACTTAAATATTATTTATTATAGGTACTAAATGCTCAAATAAATTAAAAAAAAAACCGTTTATATGTAGATATCTATCTATCCGAAGCCGGAGCCGGAGCAATCTTATGCGAGTCGGAATGTTTTTGATTTCAAATAATGTGGTGGTGTAACAAGCCTTAAATTTTTTTTAAATCAAAATCACTTCTGTTCTTGTGAGTTTCAAAGTTTTGGGCGATTTTCCGGTTTTATTAACTCCACTATCCGTTGCTTTTATTTACTATTGATTATAATGGTTCCCGATACACACAGGTACCCTATTATGTATTTGTAATTTATTAGATAAATAGAATTAAGCAGCTGCGATGAGGTGTTTCAAACAGATCTCAGGTCAAGATTTTCTCTGCTGTTATGAACAGTGGCAGTAACGCTGGCAAGGACGTTCACTCGCAAGAAGCCCACTTTGAAGAATATGAAGTGTATTTAAATATATTTTCAATAAAACGTTATTTACTGAACTATTTTCATTTCATTTTGGGAGAAACCTTGTATACGTAGTACAATTTAAAACAAGACTGCTTAGTGTTTGGGAAGGAGATGTTTCTCAAACTACGCAGGTAAACATTTAAACTTTGCTTCAAATTTAAACTTTTTCTCGGAAAACACCAACATTCTTTTGTAAAATGTTTCCATATATTTTTCCCAGTTTTTCTCACAGCATTCCTCAAAAACAAATAGAATACAAAAAAATGTATCAAGTGTAGATGAGACTTAAGTCACACAATAACTTCAAACCATTACATTTCCTTTTCCACGTTGCAACCTTGCAACCCTGCAACCGTGGACGTTCGTGAATGCCATTGCATTTTAAAATGGAAAAGCAACGGCTAGGTATACTACACTACCAGCACCGGTGTGATATGATTATCTAGGCCACAAGTGCTGGACACGATCAGTACCCAGGTGGATAATACCTGGGGAACACCGCATCACCACATACCGATACCGTTGCAATAGTAAAAGTCTCTGGCTAACGAGTTAAGTACCCAAAGCCAAAAAAAAAGGTTAAATATCTTCAGAATATACAGGGTATTGTTGAATTAATGTCATAGAAGACAGTTACAAGTACAGTTGAGACTAATACAAACAAAACAATATTGTTTTGATTATAACTTTGAGGAAATTAAATGTTCACTTTGCTCCATGTTCCCCTACTACATTCACGCAATGAAAGTCGTAAACTACGGTCACCTTCATTTTTAGAGTTTTTAAAAGTAAAATCTTTAAGGAGGATAGATTTTAAGTAAAACTGTTTTCAAATTAATGATCGTAATAGCTCCTGAACTATTAGTTGTAAGAAAATTGTTTGTTTATTTTCATCCTACCTATCCATAGTTTTCTTCCGTGACATTAATTCAAAAATACCCCGTATTGATCCTAGACTTTTGTCGCTCTTCGCTTTCCGCTTTGTTTCCTGCCTGTTATTAAGTCTGTTCCTTGTTTCTAATTATTACACATAAATACCTATAAGAGGTATTCCTTTATGTACGGGAAATTGATGTTTTATTACTATTATTCGCTCTTCAAAAAATTGATACTGCGAAATATTGAAATTGTTCTACTTTAGAAATAAATCCTTATAATATCGACGGTTATTTATAGGCTTCTCGAGCCGTTCAGCGTAATCATCTGAAGAAATGGGCACAATTTAATTGCTTTTGGTAAAAAATATTAAATTTAGCCGACTATTAATTTTTTAAGTTTCACGTACTTTAGTTCTCGCGAAAAATAAAAGAACTGAACGCTCCCCTACAAGCGCCGCTATTTATAGCAATACTTTATTGTTACTCAAGTATGCGTGCATCATAAAACGACTACTGAATAGCCCAACTTACCATTATTTATACAAATATCCTCAGTGTTACGCGAATAGTACGTAAAAGAGTTTATTATCGTATTTGCAAAAATACACCGCTTTTTCGATCCGATTTAGGTATTCTAAATTAATTTAAATATTTTTGCATTAATTATATCTATTAACAGGTACGATAGAAAGATACATATCCTTATATACGATTGAAGGACCCAATGTATTAACCGGTCAAGTCAAATTTATGCATTGTACCCCTCAATTAAGGGCATGCTTGAAGTTTAGAAGCTTCGTATGTCGTTAATTAAATGCACCGTTTCGTTTATTCAAGCTTTTGGTGTGTAATACATTATTCGAAATCATTTGTGTGTGTTTTTTTGAGTTAGCGATAACCTACTCTTACCATATATATGTAGGATCAGTAGTCCAACAATGAACCAGTAGTATGCCATGAACAACTGCGATATTTCATAAATACAACGTACAAAATACGTAGTTACAGTATATCTAAATGTAGAACTCCGCTAAAGGATTAAGATCGATATCAGGTAAAACCGGTAAAATCCATTAAAATTGTTGTCTCATTCAAGTTGTTTACTGCAATTCTCGTCATTAAATGTAGTATAAGAACAGTCAAGTAGAGATTACAATAGTTTGTAGCAATCCGTACCTGTTGAAAACATTCAGCGGTTCTAAACTTTTTAAATTACCCATCTATGAATGTATATTTTGTTCATTTACTTACTAATTTAATAAATTAATTCCTTAACATTCGCGGATTTAATATTAGAGCATTTTAACTATTGGAGAACCTACAAATGAGGAAACATTTAACATTCGCGAGGACATAATTTGGATATTCGCGAATTGTTTTATTAATTAATAGTACATTGAATTGGTTTATGCATTAAAATATTAATACAACATGAACATTTTTAAAATTAAACATTGAAATTTTGAAATTTCAACAACTTGTCGAGAAAGCAATAGAAAACGACCCTTCGCTGGTGAGGGGTCTTAAATTCAAAAGTGGAATCGAGGCCGTGACCATTCCTTATAATGAGGTTTATAAAGATCAAACTTGTTTTTTTAAACAATCACAAATCATCAAATATCTTCAGCCATCGACAAGCAAAATGTATATGTAATTAATATCTATGCATGTATGTACAGTGCGGGACACGATTGAAAAATGGACGCTCCTACTAGTTTAGTTTTATATCTTTTTTCTGTTCGTGCTTTAGGTCATGGTTGAAAGGAACCGGCAGGTGTGGCGTCCATTTTTCTTTCGTGTCCCGCACTGTACATATTAATGCTTAATAAACTTATTCTTTTCGTTCCAATTGCTTTATCCACTATAATTAACATTTCGTAGAACTTAACCACCCTTTTTACACAGGAAGATAGTCTCAACATTCGTTAGGGTTTCCTAGAACGCAACCTCGCGAATATTAAGGTATTACTACAACACCGTACCGACTAGACCGTCACCGTTAATGGTACCGTACGGTTTGACCGACGAAATTAGTATTTGCAATTAATTAATTATATTAATAAGTTTACAAAATTATATATTTTTTTGATAATGTAATAGCAGCCTTAGTTCTTCAAATTGTTAGTTAGTAAATGACTAACATATAATTTAAAAAGTTTAGAACCGCTGAATGTTTTCAACAGGTAAGAATTGCTACAAAATATTTTGATTTCTATTTGACTGTATCTTATACTAATATAAATTACCTTTAAGGACAAGCATTGCAATAAACTTCAATAGAATAAATATTTAGTGGGTTTTACAAGGTTCTGATTTTAATTCTTTAGCGGAGTTCTACATTTAGATATATTATATCACGAAACGATTTATATTTGAACCTCTCCTTGGCATCTCAGTCGGCCCGGTAGATCATAATATGAAGGACGGTCGTGTGAGATCACATTTTGAGAATGAATATTAGGTGATAAAGTAAGTTTTTTTCGTAAAATTTACGTATATTTTATGTTTTTGTTCTTATATCTAGAAATCTTTTCATTATTTTATCATACCTCTAAAAATCTCTTCCCCAAATACACATTTTACTACATCACCCTAACAATTTACAGTATAAAACATGTGGCTCATTGTTAAAATTAATTAGGTTCATTGTGTACACACCCTTGTACACGGTAAACCATTCACATGTTTCTTTAAATAATTGAAATTGTTTATATTGAAAAAATATAATAAATTCTACAGTATATAACCAACTACTATTCATAAACTGTATGCAAAAATACAGATCTCCAACTTGATAATTGAAAGAGATATACATAAGTGTTTAACATTTACATAGTTCGTTGTTGGACTACTGGCCCTATACATATTTGCACATGTATTTGCCTTTCACAAAATAATACCTATTTCTGGATTTCCCTGAATAAATGAACTGTTATAAATGGTGTTGCATTGTTTAATGTTTAATAGTTAAATCAGTTTTATCTGAACAGGTTCGTATTTAGTAAAATTTGTTAATTTTGGGCGATTTTAAATGTTTAGAGTTTGTAAAAACTACTTTGCATCAAAAAGTTGGTGAAATTTGTCTTCTATTTTAAAGATTTATAAAAAACTGATATTGATGTTAAATAATTTAAGATATTTTTATATTTTTGAATATACCTAAGGTGAAAGAATGACATTCACGAATTACTATGATCAACATTGAGTTTTCAAGGCGCTATTAAAAAATGACAAAAAAACTAAAATTGAACTTAGCTGACTGCGACTTCATATTTCTCTATCAGTTTTAATTCTAAACAACTTTTTTACTTTTTTTACTTTACTCTTGAACCAAAATTATATTTTTGATCTCCCTCGTACATTATGAAATATTTTTAATTTTTTATTAGTGCATTTTTAGTTTTAGTAGAAGCACCAACTTTTATAAAGAATAGCTTTTTTTTTCGAAAAATTCATAATAAAAAAGTTTCCGTATGACGCGAACTTTATGAATCACATTGTATAACATGTGATGAAAGTATATTTCAGCACTAGTTAAACAATATACTATTATTTAATGATAATTTGTTGTAAGTATAAAAATCGTGTTTTTTGTTTAAAATATTAATTACACACCAACTTAAACGATTTATATCTATACACTAACCTAAGTTTACCTCATCTGCACTAGTCCAAACTAACCTCATCTACACTAACCTTTTCATTGCAGTTATAATAATAATAAGATAATCGGCGATGAAATGGCCGACCATGAAACGGCGGCGATGAAATGTTCCATTCCGTTTTTGCAATCGTCGCCCGGACTGTTTTGCGTGTGAGTTATTAATTTCTCTGGACAAATATAAAGATAATTTTTGGAACGTTCTTTATAACAATATTGATTTTTAACTCGACAAATTTTTGTTTTTGAGATAAGCACAATATTTTCCAAAAAATACATTTTTTCGTATGATGAAGTTTTCGATTTATTATACTTATTGTCAACTTAAACAGGGGGACACGCTGTATATATGTATCTATAAGAAAACTTATGTAAAATCTAAAAATTATTCATTAAATTTAAATTATTTAAAACACCCGTAATCCTAAAATTATTTAAATTTTGTTTTAAATTAATGGGGTACCTCGTAAATAAGGGCAATTTGATATACAAAATGCAGGAGCTTTCAATTTGTCGATACTATTTGGCAAGCACATTAATAATCGACTCAAAATGTAGGAGCACCTAATTCATTACACAACCACTTTACTAATGTAGTCTACGCTGTACCTACAAAAAGAGAAGTTTAATTAGATATTTTGCAAGACGGTAATGCACTAATAAATAATCATTGTGCTGTTGTGCTACCTACAGTGCAGTATTATCTATACATATACGATGGCATTTTGCCAAGAGGGCGTAACCCAGAAAAAGTAAATTTTACAGGAGAGCATATTTTGTGTTGTCACGTAGCTTTAAGAAGATATATTTCGCGGAAATACAAATCGATTTTTTCGATGGAAAAAATCGGAATATTGTCAATAGATTTTAACAGATGATGTCTTTGCCCTAGATGCATAAGATAGTCGGAATAACTGATTTTTTGCTAAAAGTGTGGGTTACGACCTTTTGGCAAAACGACATCGATACTATGAGGGACGTGAAACTTAACGTTAATTCGGCTTCTTGCATATAAAATCGATTTTTCTGAAAAAACCAGAAGAGTACTTAATTTTGGACTTCAGTACTTAATTATGCAATAAACTGGAATTTATTTAGTGCTGGTTGGGGGTTAACTTAATAGAGGTCAATATTCGCATTAAACAGAGGCAAGTTTAGCATACCGAGGAACGATACGAGTATTATGACAAAATAAAATTAATTAAGTAACCTTAATTTTCATTAAAAATTTGTTATTCAAAAATCACCATATTTTAATGAGTGCACAGATGTGAAAAGTCAAACTTTATACAATCAATATGTTATATGTATAAAATGATGTAGGTAGAATAGATTATAAATTATTGAAACTTCCTCGTATAGCATTGAAACTGAAGTTCGTTAAAGCGTGTACGTTTCTAAAACACCAGGGAATCGTTATCAATTGCTGCACATATTGTATTAATTCCAGAATTGCATTTGCCACATATTCTCCTTATAATATAATGGTTAATTTATTAATCTCTTCCGTTTTGTTAATTTAGAATAATATGTATTAAAGCTGCGCACCAGTTTAAAAATATTAATTGTTTTGCTACCCATTGGAATTAATAATTCGATTATGATTCATGGTTATTCATGTAATATTGCTCTCGTTGTCGGGTTCAATTGCATTATTACTTGCCTTTCGTTCTGTAGCTCAGGATGCAGGAGTTTAAACTGGGGGAATTCCTTTTTATAATCCGAAATAAAGTGACAACAATTTAAAATAAGTAAATGTTTATTTTTCAATTAAAATAATTATAATAACATTTATATTGGAATTACGTTACAAGTTTTTTAGGGGAATCGGTGACTTCATTTAAATGGGTTCACTTCTATTTATGTTTTTATACAGCACAATACATAACACTCGCGCACTCACATGCAAAAAGGCTTTAATAACCGAACGAGCACTCTTCACACACACGAACAAGACGACGCCGTAATTTAAAATTCAAACTACTGAAACAAGCACTACCGTTCTGTACTACTAACGCGGTAGATCTGAAACGGTTTTGCCACAATTCTGTATATAAATGCATTCGAGTTTATACATGATACTAGGAAATCCCGTTTTTATTTTAAAAACATGCCGTTCTTTGTTCGTACTTCGATATGCTATGAAAGTAGGCGGTGCACATGTTTTATTAGTTGCTTTGTATTTTATCGGCCACATAAAAATGCGATTAAACTTTTATCTGCTTTATGGTTTGTAATAGGGAAATTTTCAATGCTTAAGGGAACACGAATAGTTTTTAAATTAAAAATAGAGTAAATTTATAATTCTGCGGTATAAAGGTAGTAGATAGTGATTATTCAAATAATTTTACTGCATAAATACTACACAATTTTCGAATAAATTTCCTAAAAAGTACATATTTTAAAAATTTTCGGTGATCATCTGCCAATTTTTTTTATCAAACTCTACTGCGACCCTTGTAATAGCCCAAGTTCCCATCGCACAAAAACTACGTCACAACACTACTAAAATTTTCTTAGCGTGTTTAAGAGATAAAATGGTGGGAAATATCCAACCGGTAGCAGACAATTGAATTTTTGTTTTAATATTTTTTTTTTTTAATTTAATACAACTTACCAGACCAGCATTAAGTAAACGCTATACATGGTAGCTATAAATACAATAAATAAGGTTTAACATAATTAAATAGATGGCGTGTAAATTCGACGCTCTTACTAAATCACATTTTTGTCTTTGATATAGAAATGACTGTTTTTTTTTTTTTTTTTAAAAATAAACTGAACGCTGATAAACGAGTATCGTTAATTACTGTCTTCTTCACTGGTTGCACTTATGATATCTTGCGGGAGGTTTCGTTTTAGTCTGACATGGGTTCGTCGGAATCACAATTGGTAATGTCGGGCGCTACTGCATGAATTAAGTTTTTTAAAGTATCTTTTGTTTAAATCTTTGACGTGCTTGACAATCACTGGTAAAATAATTTTTGATAAACTTGAAGCTTGATAAAATTTATTATAGACTTTAGTAATTATTAATTATTTAGAATTATTGTGGTCTACCTCGCAAACCCGGCAGACCTCCCTCCAAATGAATAAATTTTCAATATGTCACCTACTGTAAAAAACTACATCGCGTTGTTTCGTTGAGAGTTAATGTCTATTATTTGCGCGCCATAAACTTACAGAGCGATAATACAATGTTATTTTACATTTCTGTTAAAAAGTGCGTATAGAATAACATTTCTTAACATTCTGTAATATTACAGTTAAACAGCGTATTTACAGACTGTTAAAACAAACAAGTAGTTATATATGATGCTATTCTATAACTACTTTTTGATTATACATTATATACTTGCGTATTTTCCTTTAGATAATTTCCCATTATACGAGCAGACACTTATTTTAACGAACGTCTGCATACGTACAGATTTTAAGTCGCGTAGTATATATATATATATATATATATTTAATGGCTTTGGGATTCCCAATTAGCTAGTCTAATTTAGTGTGTTTGTTTGCTAGATCACAGTCGTGTGGCGTTAGAAGGTCAGTCCTTAGACTGAACCGCACGGCTTCAAGTTACGTAGTAAAGTATGTGAAAAGAAGCGATACAACAATTTGTAGGTCACGTTATATCGAAACCACGATCGTGTCATACAAGATTAGTCACAATTTATAAACCGCATTGTATAATCGCGTTATTCAAGAGTTACCTGTATTTTATTAATTAAACATTTTAAGAAAAATAAATGAAATAGTGGTCATCTTATTTATAAACAAAACCGAATTAGACTTTAATATTTATCTATAGGTAAATAGGACTAGGATAGGATAGGAATAGGTTTAGGACTATTTATTGTTAGTTATTTGGTTGTGTAGGTAATTGCAGTTTTGTATGTACCTACTTAGTTAATTCTTCGAGCTATGCAATTACGTAAAAAAGTAATATTTGTTAAATTAACTATTGATTTGTTTAATATTAAACATGTTCACGATCAGATATTTAGGTTTAATGTAAGTAAAATCTTTGTCTATTGATTTTATACATGTAATAGTCAGTACCTATATGTATAATAAACCAATAATCAGACGACTAAAATTTTATTAGGACAAGAAAAAATTAATAACAAAAATATCGGAAAATACACGAATTACTTATTTTTTTGTCGATTTCTGTTTTGTAATTTTATATCTCAGTTTTACGGGAATTGTAAAGATCATCTTCGATTGTTAAATTTTGTTATCTAAGTTCCATTTTGTCAGCTTAAATCTTCTAGTTTGCGGATAATCGACGTCTTTAAACATTTATTTATTTGCAGGTACCTAAGATGACATTAAACTATACGCATTGTTGCTATTTAATATTCTTTTAAATATTAAAAAGAAACGGTGTATTCGCGAATTTTCATAGAAAATAAACCTATTGCAGCCTGTCTGATGACGGCACCTTAACGTGTACTTTTGGATTTTCTCCGATCTCAACCCCTAGATCACGAAAATCTAGGTCGTTTATTTTCAGTCGGTCATATATATTATCAATTTCTTGTGGATATGTCCGGTCGCAATTTTGATCGTAAGAGGCTAAAATTTGGACAGTGTATTGTCTTTATGAAAATGAAGGACGAGTTCGTTATCCAGCCAAATCGACCGACCCGTTTCAAAATGGCGGCCGTTCAAAAATTACAAAAATTCTAATCTCCGTTATTAATCATTAAATCGGTAATTCAACTATGTTTTGAATCGGAATAAAATTCTCTACCGATCATGTCTCTTTATAAGTTTTGATAGAATGCACCGTTTTCAAAATAAATGAAAAAAAGTGATAATTTCTTTTTAATTCTTATAAATTTTTCATAAATATTATTTTTCAAAAAATGTATTTCTTTCGAGAAAAATTAAAAAAAGGAGTTTTTTGACATGCAACATGAAAATTCGATACCGAGGCTTGTGCGCGGTCGGGTTTTTTATTATATTATTATCAACTTTACTTGTATAAAACCTTGACTAGTTAATTTAATTTCAACCAAATGTTTTTGCGGCTATCCCGAAATGAAATAATGTAAAAATAATACAAATTCCTTTTAAATTAGATTTGAGAATATGAAAAGGTTTATAAAGTTAAAATATTCAAAGTGTTTAAGTACACGATTTCGGTCTCTGTAGCTGTATGAGCTTTATTACAATAAATTAAGTTCAAACGACGAACTCGGAGTTTCCAATTTTCTTTTATATCTTAAAAGTTTTCATTCTGCTGATTTTAATTTTTCTAGCTTGAAATACAACGACGTGCCAATATTAACGTGACAACAATTTTATGTTTTTTAACAACTTCTATTTGCACTGAATTTTTAAAAGTTGTATAGTTATCTTTTAAATTAATAAACGATATATTATATTATCAATAACAACTAGAAAGGATCACTAACAATTTTGCATTACGCATGTACACCTCCCAAACATTTTGAAAAAAAAAATTATGTAGACGAGTCAAGCCCTAAGTCGATTCCTTCACCCTGAAAAAAAAATTAAAAACCGATTTTCTTTAACATTGTGCTCCTTTGAGCTATGTCCTTGAATCTTGGTATAAGTCTAAAGCCTGCCACACACACAGAATTATGTATCATGAGACGATCTTGTGATACTGTTTTATGAAACTTGTCTCGCCGTGTGGAGATACGTACGCGCGGGACTTGAGACGTACCTCCGCACGGTGAGACAAGTCTCATGATACGGTATCAGGAGATTGAAGCGACGTTAAAAACAATTAAATACATAGATACTTTTAAATAGTTCTTTTTCTTAAATTTAATTTAATGGCTGTTGTTGAACTAGTTTCCCACTCTTGTTAGTATGACATCACTACGTTCATGGTTGCAATGGGATTCGAACCCGCGACCGTATGTGTATTAGAAAATCTACAAACTCCCTAGACCTTCACGGCTTCTAAGTAGTTCAAATATCTATAACAATTATGGGAAAGCTCATAGAAAGAAAACCTTAATGTAAATTGATTTTTTTATAATACCTAATAGCGTTATTACAAATAGTTTAGGTAAGAAAATGTACACGCGATTTTTAAATAAAAGTTTCTTTTAATTTTATAATTTATAATCGTCTTCAGCATGATTTAATTTAATTTTAAATCCTTAATTATTTACTTGTGAAAAGTTTTTATGAGTAATAAATACTTAATTGTACATTTAAAATACATTGTTGTATGAATTAAGGTTTTCATGTGGTCGCCCTTATTTTCAGAACAAATACTATCAGATCCACGTTAAACAATAGGATAAATTATACATTTATTTTTATATAAAGATGTATTAATAAAAACATAATTTCTTCGAATGTTTTTTACATTTCATTTTTCTACAATTTCTTATATTTTTTTAAAGGAAAAAATTACTTCATGATTAATTTAATTATGTACTATGGTATTCAAATGGAAATCAAATGCTTGCCAATAATAGAAATAAAATTGTGTTATTGTTTGTTATCATAGAGTTCAATACAAATATACTTTAAAATATTATTTAATCTTCTCGTGAACATAAATAATTAAACGAGTATTGATTGTAAAGTAATCATCAAGGTGACCGTATGGGCTTTTTGTTATAAATAATTAAACATACATTATTTCTATTATCAAACAAAGTTTTTGAAACTACCTATTTGTAAAGTTTACCTATATTTGTCAACATATTATTAATTACGGAGAAAACAATGAACAAGTAGGTGTCAGAATGAAAATAATAATATGTAGAGGTATAGAAAAAAATAAAAATAATCCAATTAAAAATGATGAATACATAGAAATAAATCGGAGTTTTTTCTTTAAATTAATTAATTTTTTGATTAATTCAAAATATTGAACTAAATGGTGGAACGAAAGATCAAAAGATTCGAATATTTAAAAAAATGCTGGGAGTTCGTGGTGGACTAGAGAGCCTAAAGTGGTCTTTACACGTACACTCTTAAGCGCGAACCTGAACGAGACACTCCTGCGTCCAAGTTTGCAGTGCCGGATGCGCGAGTATATCGTGCGAAAAAACACTACATTTCTAACTCTGCGTTCAGAAACGTTACATTCGTACGTGTAAAGGCGGAAATCCGCCCGCAAGCCTGCACACCTGAGTAGCTCGCGGAGTCATCGCTCCAGGAGCACGTGCACTACTCTTAGAACATTTTCAGCTATCTTTTTAAATGCTGTATCGTAAGAGTCTTTTCATACATACTTCTGTAAGTTCTTCAAGCAGGAGATAAAAAGCCCCGTGGTGGTTTCTCTTGATGTTAATTAGATGAACCCATAATAATTTATTTCTTTTTTTATGCGTCTGTATAATATCAAACGCGCTAGAGCTTGTTCGCGATCCATTACTACTTGAATACTAGTAAATTTAGACCACTTTTTAAATAGAAACCGAGAATTGACGGAGGGCGAGCCGGGTATGTGTGAAAGCGTAGCGTGGTGGCATTGCTACCGGTTAAACGGCACCGGTTATCCGGCCTCCGGGTATGTGTGAAAAGGTTCTAAAGGTGGCGTGGAGATGAAGTAGGTGAACTTGAGTTGGTATAGATGAGGTGAACTTGCCGACTCGGTGGCCGAGTGAACAGGAGACTGATCTCTCGCCTGACGGGTCCTGGGTTCGAATCCCGATACGGGAGGTGAAATATCCCCCTGATAGGCATGGATGTCCCGGGGGGTACTAGAAGTAATGCCTAACAGCGGTTCCTGGTGTCTTTCGGGGTGTGCCCTTAACAAAAAAAAAAGATGAGGTGAACTTATAACTCGATATAACTCGTTTAAGTTGTTACGTAATTAATGTTTTAAATATAAAAAATACGGTTTTTATACTTACAACCAATTATTATTAAATAAATAGCATTTACTAAAGGTGATATTTTAATTAATTATTTATCGGCGATAAAATAGTCGAGGATGAAATTTTCGACGATGAATAGTCCCAACGATGAAACGGCCGCGACGAACTGACGGCACTGAATTGTTCTAGTTTCGGGAGCGAGAATCTAGCTTAGATGTAGTCAAAAAGCAACTAAAACAAAGCAAAGTAACGAACTTTTTCTTATTAACTTTTGTATTTTAATACAAAACAAATAAGTATATTATAAAATACTGCGAATACTTGTTTCGCCGACTTCACAAATTGCCAAAATATACGGGAATTTTTTATTTAAGGTTATAGGAGCACTCACGAAAATAGCTCATATTACGATTTTTTTCTCAATGAATTGTTATAAAACGAAATAATATTTATCAAAATTTTAAAATGTATGGTATAAATTGTTGTTTGTAGAATGGCCGAAAGGTAGTTTTAAGTAAAAAAATCGATTTTGGAAATTTTCACCGTTAAATCTGAATAAAATTTGTTTGAATTTTTATTATTGAAATAATCATATTTGTAATTTTCCATTTACAATATTTATAACTTTTAGACAAAGCTACATCTTTTAACAACATATTTTTTTAATTACGCTAAATTAAGTGGTTTAGTAACGATTCATTGAGCAAGTAGCTAATATTTAACGCGAAAACAAACATTCACAAATCGATTAAAAAGTGCCGAGTTTACTTGAACTGTGTTCGTTTAATATTTTTCCACACTATCACGATACCTATGATTAATTTAATAAATAAAATCGACCCTGGCCATTCAAAACTGGGAAATCGATATAGATAAATATATATAAACACTTATAACATATATAAAAACTGAAAACTCGTGGCCAGTTGATTCGCGACGAGCTGAATCGGCATCGACTTGAACGCTTAGCCAGTTGATAACGACCAGTTGAACCGCAGCGAGTAGAACTAAACCCGAAAATACTCTATATACGAGTGTTTCTGTATGTATTTAAGTATGATACCGAATTCGACCTTTTTAATAATGCAAGATATGAGTTATTGGTTTGGAGGAATGTATGCGGAAGACTTTAAGGATCTTTTCCATTTGTCAAATCAGTTGCTGCAGTTTGTCTTTTGTAACAAAACGTAGAGGGATGAAATATGGGCGACGCCATTTGAGTAAACAGTGATGTTCGAGATAAGAAGATGTATTTTCTCGAAGGAAACCTTTGAGGAATTTTAATGTGCTAATACAAAAAAAAAAATACTTAAAATACTACTAAAAAAAACTAAAAACTTAAAAATTAGGAGTATTCCACCAAATATAAAAGTTCCAATATATGTTAGACCCTAAATAATATATATTACATGATACCATTATAACGTAAACTTCACTAATAGTAATCATCATGGTTGTTGCGGCAAACTTCAATAAATAAATGAAATTTAATTTCCATAAAGATTTTCATGAGCGTAGTTTAAGACAAAAGGTTTTTTTTTAAATTGTTGTTGAGAAAGAGGTAAGTACCTACATTTTCTAAAGAATAACCCTTAAAGCACTATAATTCTGTCATATACTGAAATGTAGTAAAAAAAGTTCGGTTTTAGATCTTCGAAGAACCTAATCATCATTGAAATCAAAGCTTTCGAAGATAAGAAAATCAATTTTGCGAAGTCTACGTACGTTTTTAGTTCGATGCACAATTGTATTGAATATAAGTATTAAACGTGAGCTTGCATTGAATTCCACAAAATGAATTGAACTATTCTTATAGGAAACACGTAGTGTCTGAATGAAATACTTATAACTTTGAAGCGCGCACAGGTGTAGTAGGAGTACATTTTTGAAGGCAATTTATTGCACCGTCAACCGAATGTCCAATTTTTAAATAACTATTTACCTTGTTTACCTTATACATATAAAATGTGAAGGTGATAACTAAACGTCAGGACTGGATCAGTTTACAATTTAAAAATACGTTATGAAAATTTTCGACTCTTGCCAAATGTATAAATTTTTATCATAGTAAAGCGGAAACCTGGGTAACGAGGAAGCGGAACGTAAATTATGGTCTTACAATACGAAAAATAATGAATTTAAATCGGATAGCTTTAAGGTCTTCACCTACAAATTCGTAATTCATTCGGAAATTGTCGGAATAAAATGTTTGGTCCTTGAATTTGGAATTTGTTTTCCCATACATTTTGCATAAATACGTATGTAATTATGTTATCACAAAAACAGATAGAAGTCCGGTTGTTAAAAACGTTTCGTACGTGGCGTTTGAAGTTGCATTATCCTCGCTATTAATAAATTACGCATACGTTAAGATTGTCTAATAACAGATATTACAAAAATACCTACATTAACGTAAATTAAATAAAAAAATAAGCATTTTTATCAGACTTTACTGTATCTCGATTACAATAACATCGATTCGTTGGAAAATATTGAGTAATTTTATACTATGACATTTGGAAAATATGTTTTTCAATCAGAATCTGATTTTGACAGTTCATATATATTTACATAAATTGTCAGGAACTCGGTGAATTTGTTGCGTTAAATGTTTTTCAATTTTAGTATTTGAAAATGATATTTGTTTACGTTTTAAGGGTTAAAATTAAATTATTTTGGCTTTATAGATTATAAACGAGTTGGTTTTTTTTTACAATCTAATTAAATTCTCGTTCTTTTTTATTATTCTTCTTCTTTAATTACATTTAATTAAATTAAACATAATTAATTAACATTATATACAGATTATGTATTTCAATTTGGTTTGGAATTATCTTCACAATTAGTGGTTTTATACAAAATTAACTTCATATCTAAATGGCTGGTGTAATCGTCCCTCTAGTTCTGTAATGGTATAATAAGATACTCGGTTTTCGAATAATACTGCCGACCACGTGAATGTATAACTTACACAACACATTTTACATGATTAATATTATTTGTCTTCAAAACTTGGAGCCGTGGTGGCGCAGAGAGTTAGTTTACTTGACTGGCCTTCTAGCGTCCTCCCGGCTGCGGATTCGAATCCCACTGCAACCATGGAAGTTTGTGAATGTGTTAATTAATCGTAACCTGTACTAATCATATGTAAAAATATAAATAAAAATCTGTGATCAATGGACAAGCGATCCCAAGGTCATAAAATAACAAAAAACAAACAAACTTTATATTTAAAAGATTCGGCAACTATGTTGCCGTCGTCAGGAGTTGCTGTATATGCAGGTTGTAACAAAAGTAATTTATAGATTATTATTATAATTAAATATATAATTTTGTTTCGTTGCTATGGTAACCAACTTTGTTTTTCTAAATAACACTCTAAATAGCAAAAGAGAATTTTTTTTCTTCTATTTAATAGTGTTATTATGTCGCAATGAAACAATGTCAAAAAATCCTGAAGTATTTGTGCGTTGAGGATCGCCTGCGATTCTGCCTGAATTTCTTCAATCGTGTTAAAACGACGTGTTCGGGAATAGAAAAAATTACAAGGGATAATGAACATGCGAGTAGGGGGCGGGATGGGGTGGTGAACGTTTTTGGTTTTTAATGTTTTTGGAATTGTCCAACAACGAGCCGTGTGCGAGCGGGAACGTTGCAGTGGTGGAAGAATCAATTGTTGTCCTTCCACTTGTCTGGACGTTTGCGCCGAATTCCCTCACGATAAAACTTGCAGTTGATGGTTTCACCAGAAAGTACGAATTACATGAATGTCGAAAAAACAATCGACATGACCACGAACTTGTCTTCCAAAAACATTGCAGTGCTTTCATCTCCCCCCCCCCCTCCCGTTCGCCCTGTGACTTTCCTATTCCCGAAAATAGAATTACACCCGAAAGGGCATCGTTTTAACGCGATTGAGGAGACCTAGGCAGAATCGAAGTCGGTCCTCGACGCATTCATGCTTCAGAATGTCCAGGGATAGG
This sequence comes from Rhagophthalmus giganteus, assembly GCA_036326145.1. Lineage (NCBI taxonomy): Eukaryota > Metazoa > Arthropoda > Insecta > Coleoptera > Rhagophthalmidae > Rhagophthalmus > Rhagophthalmus giganteus. The sequence goes on along the minus strand of JARFJA010000075.1, from coordinate 9,751,245 downwards.
TACAGTCCAGTTCGTATGTTTTATCTCGCGAGATGTAATCGCGGCCCAACGAGCGACGGGAAAGGATCAAAAGCGATGAAAGGTAGCAGTTGTTTTTGAATTGTAAAAAGGGACACGTCAGATAATAAATAAAAACAGACGGTAACCTTTTTGTTTGAGTCTTTTATGATAAAAACTAACACAGGCGACGGGACAAAACATATGAACTTGACTGTACATGAAATCACGCCGCATTTGAAAGAACTGATGAAACTAGGAGTAGTTTGTTTTACGGTCAAATTTCCGGAACTTTTGGGTAGCACCACGTATTTAATAAAAATGTTGGAAACGAATCTTCGTTCTTAAGGCCACCTTCGAAAACGCCAGTGCAAATTCGTAGTGAGCAATTATGGAAGCTTTCGTTAGGCATTGTACTCAACCGAACTCGATCATTCAATAGGTTTGTGTAACTGCTAGTAATTGAACTTCTGTTCGTTAGAGTGTATTATTCAAAATCAAAATAACTCCTCACAAATAAATACGGTTTCGTAGAAACCTTATGATGCTCTTTACGATAAACATTGAGTGTTGTATCGTATTACATACTACATCTAATATACGAGTCAATTTGTCAGAATTCAAGAAGTTTATTTGCGTTATTTACATTTTTTTACATTGATAAGGTTGATGTTATTTCGTTCTATTCGGCTAAACTTTTATAAAAATATTTATTTTACATCAAACGGAAACCTCCAAGAAACGAAAAATTTTGTTGGTCCCGCCAGAATAATCTTGATTGTGTTTTAGCAGAAGGACGTAATCCACACTTTTGCGATTCGATTTTTTTGGTGGAAAAAATCGGAATATTGTTACCAGATTTTAAAAGATGATGTATTTGCTCTAAATGCATAAGATCCACCAAAAAAATCGGCTTGTGCTTAGCTATGGACGACACCAAATGTGCGCTCCTGCAAAATTTACTTCTTATGGATTACGTCATTCTGCAAAAATGCCGTCTACATTTATAACGCGAAACGGAACGTAAATTACGGTCCCAATGGGCACAAAATTAGGAATTTACACCTGTTAATGCTGAATTCAGGTATCTAATGTAAGACCTTTACTTAGTAATCCGTAATTATTGGAACTCTTCATAAAGACATTGACAACTTATTTTACCTATTTGTATTTTTTCAACAAATTAAAGTAGAATTTATTTCAAGAATTTTCTAGATTATGACATCATAGTCGCATAACGAGTTTACAGTCTGGCCGAAACTGCACATAATCTCAATTGAAGTCGTAAGCGATTAATTAGTGTCATAATAAATGTATAAACTTTGATATAAATTATATGTGTAAATGTTTTTTTAATTTTAAACAATGATTGTCGTATAATCGGGCGTTCCAATTAAATCACAACGGAATAAAAACTGTTGTGTCTCGGGATCGATTTAAAATTTATATACAATTTAAATATCTTTATTGTAATTAATACGGCAAAGCAGAATGAACTAAATGGCAGAATAATAATGAATGCTTCTACCGTCGCCAACATTTTTTATGATTTTTGAAGAAAGGGGTGGCAAGGTTTTTGTGGAGAAAATATCTGTAATCAGCCTGGACAGGAATTGTTGAAGTTAATTGATTCTCAGAAAAATAATTTTCTGCCAGACTAGCTAAGATATTAGTATCTAACAAAACTTACATTTTTATTAGTTTCCTATAATAAAAAGAACCGCCTTACATACAATCTATCGAGTTTGTCTCATAAAAATATAGCGGGAAAACTTAATTTCTGTAAAAAATTCGGTAGTACACTACGTAGTGTACATTTTAACGAAAATGATTACGAACAATCCTACATATTGAAAAAAAGTAATGACAAATTATAAAGAATAAACTAATATTAAAACAAGACACCGTTCCATCTTTGAAAATTGTCCAATTAATGTACGTTAAGAGATGAAAATTCGACAATAAATATAATAAAATATAATTAAGGTGATAGGTAATCAGCGTGAATTAAGTAAAGATTTATTTAGAAATATCACAATCAGCTATAACGATGAAAACAATGTTTTTTGTTTTTCACATACGGAAAACAACTTTTTAACCCTTTATTTTTCCTCAAAGGTACCCAATATATATATATATATATATGTATTAAGGTAAAACTGAACCGACGAATAGTGTGTTTCTCAAACGTCAGATGGCGATAATTTCAGTAAAAAAAAATTATGAATGTTATGATTCATATAGATTTCTTGTAGTATATCACTAACGCAGTAGTTCACACTTTCATTTATACTATTAATTGTTAGGTGGCACAAAATAGGATTAGCGGTAAACAGTACTTGTGGTTTAAAACTCGTCTACAATATTAATATAGTGGAGGTAGCGGGCGTAGGATTCTTAGTCAAGGTTATACGGATTCGTAGAATTTAAAATCTAACATTGATAATGAAACCAAAAGATAAGAAATTAAAAGTATATATTTTGTAAAGATGTACATTGCAGACTGTAGAACCAGGACCATTCTATCTATTATACTATTAGTTACATATAAATAATAATGGAGTTGATTTCATAGAAATCGTCTCCGTTACCATAAAACACCCATTAAATTACAATAATTTATAGCAAAACTGGTGGCCCGGCGGAAAAAGAATATAGGTACCTATCCTAAGTCCAAATGCGAATTTCCGCGAATCTTACGCATTCTGTTCATAATTTACTAAAAAAACATGATACATTTATTTGACATCTATTCAATCTTATAGATTAAGAAATTGGCTTTATCGTTTTTAATACATTTAAAAATGTGTAATAAATAAAAGTGTATATCTAACTTTTATGCATAATATTATGTATTTTGCATTTTTAAATTTATATAATGTTATATCCCGTTTCCAGACGGACCGCCAATTAGACATTCGTAAGACATTCTATAATGCCGTTGTGAGAAAATGATGCGGATCATATTACGCAGACACATGAGTTATTAGAATAAATTTAATAAATGTCTTATCGTATCGGGTCATTGTATATGCAATGAAATAATCCACAAATCAAAAGATTGTCTATAAGTAACAAATAATAAATAAAAAATTCGAAAGCAATTCATAGTAAGTGATAGTAATAGTATGGCAACTTATCAAAAAAAAATAATAACTTTTTAAATTAGTTTTAAAATTTCCATGCAGTTTTATTAAACTATTGTTTCTATTAGAATGTTCACAACACAAGTTTATCAACTTGTTCGTTTTCCACATTTGGACTCGTGTGATAAAAGCATGCCTTATGAAATTTATACTTTAATATAATATTTCGCGTTTTAAGTACAAATTTAGATTTAAGATTTAAAATTAAAAAAATATATATCTGGTAATGCTAACAATAAACTAGCATTGCCAGATTGCGACTAAAGACTGACTAATTTTCCTTTATAGTTCGGGGTTTATCTTACATCAACAAAATATCTAATCGTGCATATAAGTTTCTTTAAAATCAAAACTTTGCTGTATCAGAAATATACTGGGTTGTAAGAAACCATCGCATCGTCGCGAACAATCAAGTTTCATTCATGAAACCGATACTCTATTTATTTCATCTATGTCTATGTAATTTATACAGCATTAACAATTATAATATAGATACGTGTAATTGTATGGCTGTTTTCGTATCTATCGCTTATTTATATTTTGTTTAGCATTTTTTTTCCATTTTCCGTAAGGGTTCTATGGTCCTTAACCCTCTGCCGCGCCGCGCTAGTACGACTAAATATGTTCTGTAAAATGTGAAAGCGTCATAAAACTACCTTATCTTTTCCCAATATTCTTTCAGTAAACTTTTGTCCTGTAATAAGCATGATTGTTTAGTCTTTAGAGATTTTATCAGTGTAGAAATAGCTCGAATTCTGTTATTGTATCAAGTGTCCCTCGCGATAGTCATAGGTACTACTCATACCTACTAACTCACTTCATAATATTATTATTCTTATTTCGTCGCTTATTTAAAATTTAAAGTTCGATACCCCGTAGGGTCATTGTCTTTTGATCTATCAAAAATTCATCAAACATGTCCTAAGGACTATAATTACCTTTAAAAATTCGTAAACCCCATTAAAATCTACCGAGTAGTTTCCAAGATACCGGTTTTGGCGTTAACCATTTTTTTGGACATTCGAAGAGTTGCTACAAAGGGTGGTAATGCAAATTGGGCCTAACAATAATTAATGTTACAACGTTTTATATAATAGGCGCACCTACCACCACATCAATTTTTATCAAAATTTTTATACATTTTCAAACACATGCTTATTTGTACTTCCTGCGTTCCTCCAATTATTCGAGCCACCTTAATTTTAAATTAAAAAAAAATTCTTAGTCAACAATAATTATTTTTGTCCAACAACGACACAGTTTCCAACACAGTATAAATTCTAACACCAATAAAGATTATCTACTACTTAAAAGATGGCAGCAAAACTTGTCATGAAAGATTAGCGATTCGTAGTATACAAAACTGCCATGAATTGAGAAAGGCGATATTTTCCGGTCCAACAACATTTTAAACATTTTTACATTTCAATTTAAAGTATCTTGAAAAATATGCACAAAATATCATAATTTTTAATACAAGGCGTTTGGTAATACATTATTTAAAAGAAATATATACTTTTTACAGAATTTTGTATTTGCGTAAAAAAGAAAATTCGATAATAATTGTTAAAAGGGCGATTAAAAAAAAACTGTACATTCAATGTCCTTGTAAAACATAACACCATTAAATATTAATCATTTCCATCGGTACACTAAATTAGAACAATATCGTATGTATAGTTTTCGAAAAAATTGCTAAAAACATGTATTTTTTAATGTTTTTTGTAAATTACATAAAATACGATTTTCTCCAAAATTTGTTATAATATTACTATCACTCACACCAGTTTCTGTGAATTTTTTCAGAATTTTTGAATGTACAGTTTTTTTTGAGTCGGTACAGTTTAACCTTAATAACAAAAAATGCACAAGCCATACTCGTATTACAACGGTAATGCACGCAGGTGCTGATAAGGATTTAACATAGATAGGTAAATGTGACGTCACGCAATCGACTTCGAATGCTAAACGATAGAAAAAAAAACAAATTTGAACTGTTATGATACGCTTAACCTACCATAGTAGATTACTGTCGACAAATAGGTAAAAATTATGCTAACTTACTCTAACGCTCCCTTTTACATAAAAGTTGAATTAAGAATGTAATTTCTCACAAATAACCGCGAAATTTCAGGATAATTTCCGTTTACATAGAGATTTAAAAACTATACCTTCAAACCGTTACTTTTTGTTAGTTTTAACATCACAAAACTTGGCGCAAGAAGTTGACAAAGTTTTATGGCAATATGTTTAGAAATAATATGTTTATTATGAAAAAATATCTAAATTCTAAATCTGAAAATTTTTATATCATTATCAAATTTTGTCCTGTGTTAGTAGTACTTGTTCTGAATAATATTTGTTAATGGCAAATGTTTATAAAATCAATACTTTTTTTGTTATTATGTTAATACTAATTATAATTAATAGGCAACACAGTATACACTTCAAACGCAACCTTAAATAGTGAAGGTTGCAGTTGTAAAACTTCATTTTTTAGGTCTCGTTAGGAAAAACGTTAAACACAATCGCGCAAAATATCGTTTATAAATGAAGAAGTGGACGGGCGTTCGTGTGAAATGGCCGCGAAATTAACACAAGATTCTGCCGATTCGTTATTTCCTTTTAAAACGACATTTTTAGATTCCGTAAGAACTTCCAGGAGACATTTGTTTTAACGTAAACCTTTACGAAAGGCCGCGAATGACACGTTAAACTCGGAGAAATGTCGACTATTTTCCAAAATCGCGTTTTAAATCAATTATTTCTACGATGCTTTTTAATATCGTCAATATAAATTAATTAGGCGTGCGTATGATAAATATCGTATTTTTCGGACCATAAGACGCACCTTTTTGCGTGGAAACGCCGACTTCAAATTGGGGCGCGCCTTATCGTTCGAAAAATTCGGTAAGTGAATAATTCGAGCGATAGGCACTTAATAAATTTTAATTCGTTTACAAATACTACGTCGACGTCAAATTTATTAATACGTATTTAAAATTACCTGTACGTGATAGAATAATAATTAAGCTCGATAAATCGTTTTATGGTAATTTCGGCGTTCGTTTATTTGTTCCAATTTTCACTTTGTGCATCGCATACGTACATGAATTTTAATGGTACCTATTCTCTTTAACATATTATAAATAATTGTAAAACTTATTGTAAAGTATTCCTACTTTATATTTTGAATACCCGCACCTACCGTAACTGTTTTTAGGAGTTGCTTTTTTTGGCATTCCTCGAACATGGTCGAGTTATTTCGTTCCCTATTAGTCTTTGCACATCCCTCGAAGATATATTTTCGGATATCTCGTCGCATAGCTTATTTTTGTAGTCATTTATTTTGTGGGTTTTTGTTCTTTTGTATGATAAACCGGCGTTTTTTAATAAATTTTAAATGTCGAAATTATATTTTCTGGTCGAAGAAATGCCGATTAAAGTTGCGGATAGTGTCGAAACGCGCGAATGTACTCTTTAAAAACGTTTTATAAAATTAAAACGAATTATCGAGTGCATTTGCGTGACAATTTTAACTCGTTTCGAAAGCATCTAAAAGCATTTAATCTGGTTTGCGTTGAACGTTAAGCGTTCAACAAAGTTAACTTGTAAGCACTCTCAAAAGTTTTAGAACGTCTGTGTTGCGAGGATCGAGATCGTGTTCAATTTCGATATATGTTTATCTGTGTACGTATGCGAAATACTCAAACGAAAGAAGGTTTTAGAAACTCGACGTGGATAGGCCTTTATAAATATTGTTTAGACTATACAGTTTTTGTTTTCGGGTTTTAAAAAATAAGGCGATTCGCGCGATTTTTCGTGGCAGCGTAAAAATGATTTCGAATTAAGTTTATTGGCGCTTATTAAGATGAAAGCCTGTAGGTATATGTATAACAATAAACATTACCTGAGTAACATTGATTAGACGTTTCGTAGGTATATTTCTGCATGTGCAATGGCGCCTTGCGCATCGGTGGCGCTAGACTGTTTGTTGCTCAGTTTGTGCGTGCCAATGTTGGTAAGCGCAACTGCCATGCTAATAGCCGGAAACACGTTTCGATGCGGGAAATGTTCGAAAGTACCATGTCTACTCTCAACGATAGCGACTCATTATCTGCGGTGCGTTCAATTGCTCTCTTGCATGTCACTTTATGTTATATATCTACTACTTCTAATTTTATCATAATTGTCGTGCACTGTGTGATTTTTGTTATCTGCACGCACGTTTTATACGTACCTATTTTTCTTTTTAAACAAAACAAAAACCCCCGGTGCGTTTTTTTTTTTATTTGAATTTAAACTACTGCCAGCTTGAAAAAATTATTGCATATATTTAATGGCAGTATGTTTTACGGTACTTTCGACATAAAAGAAGTGGTGCTCGCACTATTTCAAGAAAAACACGTAAGTACCTAACTACCTATGTTGATAGCAATTTTTTTTTTGTCGAACAACTTACCCAAGTCCCGCTCCACGTTCGGCCGTTTGTATTTTATTTAACCGATATGTTTAGTAAAACAACATCATTATTAGACGATATTCTTGTCTCCGCGTTTGATGAGCATAAATTTAATTTCAATTAGTGCACGAGATTTAGTCAGATCTAACTAACTAACGGTGATTGTTTGGGTTTGGTCGAATAAAATATTCAAGGGGTTAGGGTACATCACAGAAATTACGTGTGCATTATTAACGATATTAGTTTGTGGGAACGTGAAATGTTTTTACTGTTATTTTTGTTGATATCGCCACGCGTTGCTGTTAAATGTTTTGATCTCGTTTAATTTCTTGCACGATTATTCTAAGTGTTATTATTTAAATTTCGGCGTATTTCTAACATTATGTTTTGCACGGAAAATAATAATCTACCGATTTTATAGGCTTAATTTGTTGAACGTATCGGAAAATGTACATTTGTTTGAGATAAACGTTCGCTTGCACTAAAAACATCGATCGCGTTAGTTAAAATTTTATTTTCTGAATTCTTTATCGCAAAACGTATGACATAAAAGACCAATAACTATCAAAAAATTAAAAATTAATTTTTTTACACGTGTTTATCATCAACAGGTTTTTGGGCTTGCGTGTTTCTGTTTCAAATTGTCTTATAATTTTTAAATTTTAATTCGTAGAATCGTCTCGTGATTATTTTAAAATATAAATTTGTCAGATTATATTGCTCGAAAATAACATTTAGCGAACAATAAACAATTTAAATTTTGCCTCGCTCGATTAAAACATCTTACCTGTTAAATTGTAGTTTTAAGATAAATGTGTTTTACAGTTCGTGCCGTATAGAAAAGGTTCTATCGATCATCCAATTAATGCTGCTAGTACATTTTTGAAGTGTCGAGCAAATTAAAATACTGTCGAATCTCGTTAACTTGAAGTTCTACCTAACTCGAATTATTTCATTGTTAAAGGAAAGATTTAAATTAAAATATCATCTTCTAACTTGAATTTTTAAATCTAACGTTCTGTAATTGGAACATTTTTGTTTGGTATTTGCAATAAAAATGCGTGCAAATTTATTTCCATAAATCGAACTACGGTCGAATGCTCCTTATAATCAACCTTTAAGAGTAAGCACATTTAAGAAATTACGACGCGACGACGAACGAGATTGTTCCAAGAACATTATCTAAGAATTTGATGTATAATCAAGTGCAATACAGGATGTTTAGTCGTAAAATTGAAAAACTCAGGGAGGCGATTCTACACCTCAAAAGCAACAAAAAAGTTCATATCCATCCACGTCCGATTCTCAACAGTTACGGAGATATCTCACATTTTCTGGTTTTTCATAATATCATGATCGTTTCCGCATAGAAACAGACCTAGCGCCCTAACTGGCGAGTGCTACAAAAAATCTAACGTCACCGTTGGAAAGAGCACGAAATTTTCTATAAGACTACATATTTTTCGTTGACCAAATGTCGACTTCGATGAGATTTTACTTCACTTAAAGTTTAAAAGTCAAGATTTAAAAAAATATTTATGTTTAATTTGAAGGGTAGGAGACAGTAAATGTCAAAAAAACTTTAAAATTTAATAAGCTTTCCGATGGAATCTTCACATTTGAGATTATCCGGTTTCATTGTAGAGAAATTGTTGTTAGAAGCTTAAAAAAAACGCGTGTTCGACGAAACTACGAGTTAATAAAAATCTGATTAATTACCTATTTGTTAATTCTGCGTTTACAGATAAATACTGCAATTAAATCTCAACACTACTAGAGTACAAATTTTGGGCGGCCATTTCGAAAACTTATTAAATCAATTAAGGTAACCGTTCCTAATGTTCATTTTTGTAAATGTTTTGTACAAAAAGTACAAAAGGTAAACGAAAGTTGATAACTTCTTTTCAAAAATAAAAATACCGATTTTTCAATTACACACTAGAATTTACATCAGCTTCCATTTTACCTCCCTCCTATTTCGTCGAATACTCGTTTTTTAAATTTCTAACAGCAATTTCTCTACAATGAAACTGGATAATCTCAAATGTGAGGATTCCGTCCGAAAGTTTATTCAATTTTAAAGTTTTTCGGAGATTTGCTGCCTCCTGGCCTTCAAATTAAACACAATAATTAAACATCAGTTTTTAAAAAAATCTTAACTTTTAAACTTTTTTATACTTTAACTGAAGTAAAACCTCGCTGAAATCGACATTTGGCCAATGAAAAACATGTAGTATTATAGGAAATTTCGTGCTCTTTCTAATAGTGACGTCAGATTTTTGTAGCGCTCACTAGTCGAGCGCTAGATCTGTTTTTATACGAAAACAATCACGATATTATGAAAAACCAGAACATGTGAGATATCTCCGCAACGGTTGAGAATCGTACATGGGTAGATAGGAACTTTTTTGTTGCTTTTGAGGTGTAGAATTATCAACCTTGAAGTTTTTCAGTTTTATGACCAAACGTCATGTATAAATATTTTGTAGCTACGTTTTCAGTTAAAAATTGGATGTCCTTTGCATATGTATTTTGATTTTTATCGTACATATTTCTCAATAAATAACTAGTCATTAATAAATAATTGCTATTATGTTTCTGTAAGTTGAACTCTCCTTAAGTCGAACATTTTTAGTTGGCAAGTGATGATTCGCCATAGAGAGATTTGACTGTAATATGTTTTTCAACAATTACTAAATGATTCTGTGCCGTTCGATTTATTGTTAGTTGAATTCAGGTCCCGCTCATTGTCCAATTAAACGAGTTTTCTTCAAACTTGAATCATTTCTATATGGCATGAATTATAGTAGATAAAAAATCACTCGCAATTTTTCATCATGCATGTACTCTTGCCAAACGTTTTAAAAAACTCTAGTGTCCCTAGATGGAGTTGATAAGAGGAAAAAAATATTTATTATTATTTTTACGACGAAAAGTTATGCTTCATAAAAAAATTTGCTTGTCGAAAAAATGAGTTTAATCAATTAAGAAAACATGAAAATGTTTCAAGAGAGAAGTACCATTATTTTCAGCGAATTTTCATAGAAAATGAAGCTACTGCAGTCTGTCTGATGACGGGACCCAGACGTGCCGCTTTGGGTTTTTCCAATCTCGACCTCTAGATCACAAAAATATTAGGTCGTTCAAATTCGGCCACAATACCACAATATCTTTAACATTTTTCATTTTTACTCAAACAATTAGTACTTTGCTCTTGAACAATTTAATGCTTCATTATTTTTAAGCAATCCTGTATGTTATATCGACATTCTGATTATAGTTGAGAACTTTTCAAACTAAGTAAAACTCTTTATAAATAATGAGTTTTTCTCTAAAAACTACAAATCAAAAAACTTTACAAGTATAGTTAGGTCCATCCGTGGACACACTGTATATAATCAAACTTTGTAGACACGATTACGGGCGCAAATTTGGACAGTATATTGTCCTTGCGAATACGAAGGTAAAGTTCGTTAACTAGAAAAATCTACCGATCTGTTTCAAATGGCGACCGATAAAAAAGTTAAACGGGATTGTCGTTTCTCCGTTATTAATTATTGAATCGGTAATGTGAAATATGTTTTAGAATCGTAAAATTTTCTATCAAGAAAGTTTTGATAAAATGCACCGGTTTCGAGATAATCGGGATAAAATCGATACAAATGTTTTTCTTTTAATTTCCATAAAATATTTTTGAAATATTTCTTTAGTAGATGTAATTTTCCAAAAGATTGATTTTTTCGAGAAAAATAAAAAAAAAAGTAGTTTTGGGACATATAACATGAAAATTCGATATCGAAGATTGCGCGTGGACGGATTTTTTATTTTACAGTTTATTAGGCAAAATTGTTAATAGAAAAAGTTGGTTAAAATCATAAAATAGCCTGAATAGAAAAATTGAAATGGCAAGCAAAAATTTTTAAAAGAAAACGTTTTAAATTTAACTTTGTTTTGTCAGCGCAACAAAAAGTTAATGAAACAATAAATTAATTCCGAATATCTGCGAAAGTAATGAAAATTTGAAAATTAAAATTAAAGCGCAAATAGGCGCTTATTGAAAAATCAACCTTTTTGCAATAAGACTAGACTTTTGCAAAAAGTTCAACTAGCACCGGTCTCATTGGTTAACGATGCGCATTCTACAAAAATACTGATAAAAGACAAGGTTAGTTCAAGTTAGCGTATATGAGGCTTGTTTAGGCTAGTGTAGATAACGATCAGGCACTAATCTAAACTAACTTAATCTATTTTCTTTTCATTCCACTTATACTGTGTAATTAAATAATTAACTCCCGTATGTTTCGGCAATTTGAGAAGTCGGCGAATCGGGTGATTTTAACTTTTATGTAAAAAGTATAACTTATTGTCAATTTTTTTGCAGAACGCACATCGTTAACCAATCAGGTTGGTGCTAGTTAGGCTTTCTGTAAAAAGGTTGACGTGTGTCTATCTAAATGAGGAATAAGGAATTGAGTAATTGTTTCGCAAAAAGACAGAACTACAGGGTATGTCGGGGTTTTTCAATCGTAATTTAATTTAAAGCAAGGACTCGGTGCAATGTAATCGTGTTTTATCATAATTAAACTTTCATTAGTTAGTTATTAATTACTATAGACGTTTCAATTACAATAGGTAATACATATTTACTTTTATAACACGATTCAATTATAAAACAAGTTATTATTAATTTACGTTGCAAATACTAAACTTAATTAATATTTCAAGAAGAGAAATTTACGTAATAAATAAAAATAAAGAACAAACAGGGATTTAAAGTGCTTTTAGAGAATGAAATTCAAATTAAGCAACCAACGAGACAATTAACATCAAATTTAATTTGTTTATGCATCTATAAACGTGTTCAAAGTTTTTAAAATAGAGAACGACACGGATATTACGTAATTTAAATAAAAATTGAAAGTTTATCTTACTCCGGCACGTATGCAAGTATTGGCTGTTTTTAACAGATAAGTTTGTTAAAATGTTACAATTAAAACTTATCTACTTAAAAATCAAAGTACCCCTGCACGTGGATGCTTCACAAATGGAAAAATTACACTTATTATCTTGAATTAATGATTAGGTAATAGGTATTTTGTCTTATTTTTATTGATTATGTGACAAAAATGAAATTTATATTTATAAGTTTTTCGACAAATATTTTATATATTTGTAGTAATTTTTATTAATCGACTATTTGAAAACGTTATAACCGTCAACCATTTTTAGAACCGTGACTGATATCGACAAACCTATGTTGAGGTAATTGGTTTCGACGCTATCGACATAATTACTTGTCAGTTGTATTTAGCGATTTCGACGGAATTTATTTGTGCATTGGACAGGTAAAGAGTTACATCGATATCAGATATGCGGTTTGAAATATTAACTACAAATATGCTAAATCAAATTTCAATGTTATCGATCAGTCAGGATCGGGAATAAAATATAAATGCAATATGTCGGTACGCGAATTTAAAAAATAAAGTACAGATACACTATTTCACACTAAATATTAATAAACATCTAAGATATGGAAATGTTAAACGACGATCTCTTGGAAAAATATTACGCTACCTTGTGAACTGGGAAAATTGTGTAATCAAAGCGTAAATATACTGATTCTAATAATATAGGTAAACTCCGGATAGATGCCCCACTTTTTGATTTTCTCTTATATTATCTATGTGATGTAGAATTATTCACAGTTAGTTTAAATAATGACAAATCGTAATGACTTAGATTTTTTAATGAACCGAAAGGCGTTAGGTGTTATTAATAATTTTAGAAACTTTCCTTTCTTAAATAGATGCTTAAAGCGTCACCCCATGTTTTACAAAAACAAATTAACAAAACTTTAAAATTCTTTCTTAATGTTTTATATAGCATTATAGTCATTGGAATAATAAGAAATATTTTTCAGTCACTTTCAACACTTTTTTTACTGTTATGTAAACTAATTTTCTTCTTTAAAACGTTAACTTCGTTTTTAAAATCAAGAGTAGGCCATCTGCCTATTAGAAAAACTATTCATTTAATATAATAATAAAAACCAATAGTTCAATTTTTGAAATAATCAAAATAAAGCTAGAGTCAAATCTTAGTTTCGTTTCGGACTTTAAATGCGAGCGTTGCCACATTAGACGGAAATACCTTATTGAAAGTTACCGGGGAAGAATTAATTAAACGATTTAACGTGTGCACCCACGAAGGCGGAAATAATTTCGAACATTTACTTTAAAAATAATAATTGATGTATTTCACTAATTCAATTATTTTGTTTTTTTTTAAAGTTGTTTTGTAAAATTTGATTGTATGTATCAACAAACGTCAAAATAAATTATTGCAGTACGTAGTTGAACGCGTATATAGAACGCGTTACATTTAAAATTACTAAAATTTACTTCCCTCCGTTCATACTGGAACGTGACTTAATGATTTTTCTTCTACTAATACATAGTGCCATAAAAACTGTAACGAAAGTTCCAAACAACCAATTAATTTAAATAATTATTTAAAAAGATACAGGAGGGATTAATCCAAATTATCCTTTGTAAATTTTGGAATAGAAAATCTCAAATATTTCGAAAATTAATGGTTTTACGAAAAGTTGTATTCTTGCAAAATTCGGTATCTAATCGGGTATTTATGTTATGTTTCAATATTCCAGTTATCGAAAAATAATTTTGGAGTTCAGCGTCATCTTTGTATAGTAAGCTCCAAAACTAATGTAGCTCCGCTCGAGGCCGTAACAGAGATAAGGTGACCATTACAGGTATACGGTTCCAATTCATTGTTACCTGGATTCCCGCACGTTTGCTTGAATTTTAAACTTTCTCTCAACAAAGTTTTACCGAAGAAACGTAAATTGATAATATATTTTGTGAAAGTAAATTAAATAGACTAAATTATAAGTACTTACATATCTATGTATGTATATTGAAATTATAAAAAATTATCAAGTTTACTTTTATAGTTACCTACGATTCATTATTTCGAGATACGTCAGTTAAATTAAAGATTTCAAAATGGCTTTTATAAAATACGACTATGCAAAATTTAACGCTATGAACTTCTCAGTCTTCGACCTATACTTAGGCCTGTTTCAGACGAGGATACGCGTATGCGATTCACGCATCGCGTGCAAAATTCTCCTGCGATACTTTTCCGATTAGGCATTTTCTCGCCAGTTCTTGTAGTTAGACAGAATCGGTAGTATATAGCGGTTCGTTGTTTATAGTAGAGTGCTCGAAACTCCGCAAAATGACTTTCGAGGGGCTGTCGGGGTTACAATATGAAACCTCGACAAATCGAAATCGTATTTATTTATTTAAAAAGCCAAAAGCCGTCAAAAATCGTCCAGTTAAAAAGGGCACTATCTTCACCGAAAGAGTTATTCAGCGTACGTATAGAAGGAAACGTGAACTTTCTTTTGCCGTAAAATTCGTAATTGGTTTTGTGGAATTAATCGTTTAAAAATTTTTGAAAAAAAGGAAAATACACGGGCTCTTATGGAGAAAAATAACTTTTGGGACCGATATCTCAGTTCGAACAGCTAAAAAGTTCACTTCGATTTCGCGTTTTTTACCGTTTATACTGTCATAACTACAAAATAGTACGACATATCGAAAAATTTTATTCTTTAAAAAAGTTTGGTTCGTCCTTGTAGCATCCGACGATAGAAGAATTATATTTTTGTAGGGCTTCATAATTAAGATAAATAATTAAAAGTGAAAACATGCGAAAATTGCATTTTCGAGAGTCGCACTCTCAACTGGTTGCAGTATATCTCACTTTTTCCCGTAGCTCCCTCTCATTCTATACGTAATTCTAAAATAAGCCAACATACTATTATTATAATATACCGAATATGTAATACCGAATTTGCATAATCTAATTTTAGTTTCTTCTACATATTCAAATTAGTTTGCTTTTCAGAAAATGAGAAAACTAATGCCCCAAATGGGGGCGTTTTTGTTTGCGGTGACACTGCAGATGCAATACTTGCTCTTGGATTTGAATTTATTACAAAATGATCAGTTTAATTCTGAAAAGAACTATTTTTCATATTGGTAATATACAAGAAATGACTTTAAAACAGTTTAAAGTCGATACCCATCAACTGTCACACATGTAGGTAAACATAAATTACCGGAGATTTAATAGCGCGTACGGAAAATTATCCAGCGTAAACTAATCTCGCAAGTAGCCAATCGGCGACCACGTTTTTTAGGTGGAAATTTTAATTTACTCCTAATTAAGAAACAGAGTATAGCATGTCGTATGTTTATAAAGAAACAGAGTATAGCATTTTGCTGTCGCTTGGCGGCCGACGTTCACGAGATACTCAAATTTAGTATGCGACGCTGTATGAAGCGAGTATCGCCGTCTGAAAGATCCCATATATTGTAATGTTAGTTCTGTATCCATCACACACAAAGAGTTTTCGTATTTTCCGATTGACACCGATCCTACAGTCGACGAGGTCCGAACTGTCGTGATTTTAAAAGTCTGTATGCGATACTGTACGAAGGCTGTATCAAGCGTCTGAAAGCTTACATTTGCTATAATGTTAATTCTGTATCGAGCATACGAGAATCGCATACGCGTATCGTCCGTCTGAAACCAGCCTTAGGCCTATTTCAGACGAGGATACGCGTATGCGATTCTTTGTCGGCTGCGTATCAACCGTCTGAAAGGCTACATATGTTGTAATGTTAATTCTGTATCCATCATACGAGAATCGCATACTTGTATCGTCCGTCTGAAACCAGCCTTAAGCTCTTGATCGGGATTATATGATATGAATTTTCCGTAACGATAGGGTTAAATTGCGTTGGTAACGAAAGATAGAATCTTAATGGACAAACAAAAATTTCCCATATTATCTACTTCAGTATTAAAATGTTAGATAAAATGTGGCATTAGGTTAGAATTTAAATTCAGAATCTTTAAATTTTTAAACTCAGCGTTCCATAATACAAGTAAACCGCGTGTTTAGAAAAACCCAAACCGTTCTAAATTAGCTATACCTATGTATATTTAAAATATCTAAATAATCTCCGATGAAATTTAATTGTTTGTTTGAGGAGCTTCGAACTTTCTCTAATTTGTTGATATTAGAAATAATCTCAAAATAGAAAAGCCCCTATTGTTATTAAATAATAAGTTTTTAGTTGGATCTAGATTTAACGATTAATTAATTAAAGAATATATTTATACCTATTTTTTGTGTTATTTTATGGATCTTGGGATCGCTGCCCATTTGATCACAGACTTTTATTATTATTAATGTTTTAGTTAAAGTACAGGGGTTACGGTTAATTAACATTCACAAACGTTCATAGTTGCAGCGGGATTCGAACCCGCAGTCGTAGTGGCGTTAGAAGTTCAGTCAAGCAACTAAATCTCTTCACCACTACGGCTCCACTTATACCTCTAGATACCTACTTATTAGACAAAATATTACGATGACTTGACGCTAATTTGTAAAGTTAAAAAGTGCGATTAATCTTTATTTTGAAGTTTAAAGTTTGAAAAAGTACCCTACCCAAATTAACCCTATCGTTACGGGAAAATCCTATCATATATCTAAACGTTGATCAAGATATTATAGGTCGGAGAATGGGAAGTATTGTACATTGCGTTAAATTCTACGCATTCCACACATTTTATAAAAATAATTCTTACATTTTTAAAATAACGAACCTATGTATCTCGAAATAATGTTAGGTAACTATAAAAGTAAACTTGATAATTTTTTATAATTTCAATATAGATACAATATACAAATTAATTCGTATTGTAAATACTTACAATTTAGTGTATTTAATTTAAATTTTCAAAATATATTAACAATTTTGTTCTGTTTAAGCGTATTGTGTATTTCAACCAATCGGGCCTGTGAATAGGAACAATGAATATCCCTCGAGCAGGGTGACATCAGTTTTGGAGCTTACTGTACAACCGGTTGAAAAGTTGCGAAACACTAAAAGTTAAAGTTATCTCTTGTATGTACCTATCTAGCAATCTCCTGTTACCAAATTTCAATATCCTCGTTAATTACCAAAATATTCGTCTGGGAAGTTTTATGTGAATCGTCCTTTATATTGTGAATTGTATAATAAAACTAATTTGTATTGGGGCCTCTATCCAACTGAAGCATCTATTCGGAGTATACTTAACCATTTTATGTTGTCGATGATTTTTAAAACAAGGTAGCATTGAAATTTTTTAATAAATAACGTACGACCCGGACTAATTATTTCCGGAGAATTTTGGAATTTGACCAATTATTTCTGCAGTCTTGAAGTAACAAAACTACAATGCAGGAAGAAGACTACCTAATTAAGAAATATTTTTCCTAATGTTTCTTTAATAGTTATCCAACTCGGACTCGCTTTTGCACTTAACTAGCGTTCTAGTGCACTCGCAGTTGCTAGTTCGAATCCCGCTACAACCATGGATGTTTGTGAACGTAAAAATAGAAATGGGAAAAACAACGTCTAGATATGCTACCGTACCAGCACCGGCGTTAAACACCCAGCAAACAAGTACTGGACTCGATTAGTACCCGGGAGTTATCCTCCTGGGGAACATCACCACACAACACATTCCGGCGCCGTTGCTAACAGAAAAACCAAGTTTTGGACAAATATGCGGATAGCTAATGACCTGCAGTCATTAATATAAAAATAAAATAATATTTGATCTTAAATTTTTCGAACGCTTGTTTTTAATTTCTTAAAGAATATTTTTCTAACTGTGGTTAATAATGTTTGAAATATCTGCACAACAAAAGTTATTTTAAAAAGGTAAGGAAATTTAATTAAATAATTATTACATTAATGAAGTTGAACGAATATCTAGCGTTTGCTAATTCGATTAAGTTGACTCTATTTTGTTAAATCTATTTTTAAAGATTGAATCGTCGTACCCATACAAAACGACTAAATGTGTTAGGTATTTAATTAATCAGTGTTACGTAAGGACTAATTACTATAAACAAACGTTCGTTAAATTTAATCTTTTATTTATTGATATTATTTGAATAAGTTGCCACCAGAGGAAAATTGGACGCTGTTTACGTTATTTATGTTTCCAGGTGATTTAAATGGAGGAGATTTTCTTTCTCATCATTTAAAGTTTTCGTAGCCAACAATTTGTTTGTCACGTTATTTGCAAATTGATTATCTAAAATTCTGAAAATGGGCCATAACTACGTCACTTTTGTATGAGATTGTTTCTGTTTATTAAAGTTTTAGTGTTGAATTAATTTTTTCGTAAAATATGCGAATATTTTCCACTCCAATTCACAGTAACTAGTAAATACAATGGTAACTGAAACTGGTCTGTTTTTTATTTCATTGATCGTGCGGTGAAGTGTAATGCAAAAATCGCTATATCTGCGAAACGGTTGGTCTTCGAACCCACATTACCTAATTAAGACTCTTTTGTTCCTTTTGGTCAGTATTACACGCCCTTAAATTTTCCGACGTCGTTTTTTTAACACCCTGTATATCTACATAAAAATATTCGTTACTGAAATTTTTTACACGTACTAAAATACATAGTTAATTGATAAAAATATTTTAAAAGTCTAAAAAAAAAAAGAAAGACCCATAGTGTCGAGCGGCAAAATAGAATTCGTACGGGAGATGATAAAGTGATGTCGACTATTTCAACAACTCGCAGAATATAAGCGCTAATTAAATATTAAAACAAACATTTGAACTTGTTATAAAATTGACTGTCATAAAAGATCGCTTTAAATATTAAATTGTTGAAGGTAACTGTGTTAGGGTCAAAGCTTATTGTCGGATAAAGGGTTTGTACGTAATTGCGATTTTTAACATGTATTGGACGAATAAATTAAAAAGTACTATCGGCCGCAAATAGCTATCGTTTAATATGATTCGTCTGTACCATATATAATAATTAAATGGTGAAAATACAATTTCAGTCATCGCAAATGTTAGAGCCAGAAGAGAAATTATTCTCGACGGCCGATTAAGGCGATACGCTGTCAGTTGCACAATTGACATGTACATAAATTGTATACATATATAGTCATATAAAACAATTTTTCGAGCAATGTATTTTCAAAGTTTTGTTATTAATGGAATACAGAGACCCGTATCATATAAATATAAAACAACATTTTTCGTTTCCTAAACAATCGTTTCACTTAATATGGCATGACTACTCAATTTGATTTTTTTTTTTTCGTTTAAAATATTGTTTGCAACTAAGCTTTTATATATTTTTAATATTAAAATAGCGTAAAAGTCGAAATAACAAAAGGGCCCGATACACATTAGGCCGGATTTATTTGAAACCTATATTCCTTGTGAACACGATGATCATAAAAACTGAAGCACAGTTTTTGATGTTATGAAGGAGTTTTTAAGTTACAGAGGAAAGCGTCGGAAAAATCGAAACGTGTTTTTTTTACGTTTTTCTCGGTACTTACGAGATATATCATCACCAAAATTGACGCATAGGTTCTCAAGTACATAAAAAAGATATCGGCGTTAATTTTTGTTATGCGCAAACAGGCTTTCTAAGTGAAATGACCTGCACGTGCTCAGTGTAACAGTAAACATCTGTGGAAAGCAAAATTTTTGACAATTTTTGATTTGTACGGTGTCGAAAATATAAAGAAGAAAGTTTGTTTAACACTCAAGTGATGGTTGTTTAGAGCTTGTTGAATTACCATAGAAAAAAAAACGAAAAAAGTGAACATACTTGTGTTTCACAAAGAGACAAGATGTGCTCGTCATGTGTTTTGTTCCCATTGTGATTATTGTTTCCCTAAAAACACAGGAGTGGAATACGTTAATTAACCACCGTACGAAATATTGTTATTGAATATTTTTGACAATTATTTTCGTACGAAACTAAAAACGACCAACGTTTTCCCTCGTAACTTGAGAACGCCTTTATAAATCAAACATGTGCTTCATTTTTTATTATCATCGTATCCGCAACAAGTAACATAAGTTTTAGCTAAGTCCGTTTCGATGGCCCAAGCACCTTATGGAAATGTATCGGGTCCTTTGTAAATAAGAGGATTAATTAATTAATTAATTGTAGATAATAGTGATATCGTCTTCAAGATTATCGTGGTATTCATACATGTAAATGAAATTTTGTAACATTTTAGTTAATTGTGGACATCAACGGACAAGTTGCACTCTTCCGTGACCTACTAATTAATATAGGGCAAGCAAGAGATTGCCCCGAACTACGAGAGAAGATTCGAAAGCTTCGACGAAGTTGTGTTGAGGCGTGTAAACACACCAGCCAACTCATCTTACCCCAGCTGCGTAGGTGAGACATTTACATTATTGCTTTCTGTGCCTCATAATGTAAACTTAAGTACATAGTAGAATACGAAGTAACATTTCACCTGTAGCTATTTGCATCAATTAAACATTAACGTATGGATTTTTGGCGCGACGAATTATAATCGATTCGATTATCTTCGGAAGACATCTTTTCGCAACATAATACTCATATTTACATAAATGATACTCAATTATTCAACAGTCTATAATTCATTACATATAGAAATGACCTGTCGATCTTTTTAATAAATGGATAATTAATTTTTGGGCTCGTTTGTGCATACTTTCAAGTATCTACATTTTTTTACAGTCGAGTCAAGTTAGCTTTTTACTTCGGAACCTAAAAGAACAGTTTCGATTTTGATGAAATTTTTTCTTGCCCTTAAATCTCGAATAATCTTCGTGGAAAATGGGATTTCGTCAAAAAAAAATGTACCCGGTAGAAATCAACCTCTTGTCAACATTATCAACTCGATAATGCTATTTTTCAAATTTTAACATTAGAAAGGATATAAGAAAAGAAAACATTACCTACGCATACGTGATATTTAAACTGGGGTATTATTTAATATTAAAGGACAGCGCTATAACCACGTTCTTGATAAGCTATTATAGAGGGATTGCATGCATTTATAAATCTATCGAAATGTAGATAAATAGATCAAGATTTTAATTCATTTTAACTGTGTGAAAACAGTTTTTAATAAAATTATTTGTTTAATTCAAATCAATCTCACGTAAAGCAGAACGCTCCTCTATTGGTCACGTCACATCACCGAACGAGGTTAATCGCCGCACACGAAAGCGTCCACATTTCGCTAGCTGTCATCTGCGTTTTTACGTCACAAGTCGTTTTCGCGCACTCGAAAATAGTTTGAATTTCAAAACCGAATAACGCCATAATTTAAAATATGTACATTTCTGTATTCTACTATGTCTAAATAAACTATTTAGCGAAAAATCAAAAAAATGTGCAAATATCATATTACTAAGATCGTTCATGGTAGCGAACGTGTTAATCAAATCTATGTTTTTTAACATTTTAATATTAATCTTTTAACCGAGATAAAAACAATGAAATTTGTTTTGAGGCATATAAATTTTTGTTTTCAAAAAGTAGGTACGTCGATGCTATTAGCGAGGGGAACATTTTTGTTAACTTAACCCAAAAATTTAACAAAGAAAATAAATGTAAATAAGTACTATTGCGAAACAAATTTATCAAACTTTTAAATGAAATCCCCTTTGCCGTCCTTTACTATTGTGTTTGAATCCCAACTTTGAGGTTGAAGTTAAGTAAATGAAAACAAACTACTGACATATATCTCTATTTCGCTAATAAAATCGATGCGTTTGAGCGTTTCTTGAGCGAAAAAAATTGATTTATATGTTCTAAAACATGTTTGTCTCGTTTTTAATGGGCCACCTTACCATTTAGAGAGTGACTACTCGAGAAGTAATGATCAGAATTTAAAAATTGAAGCACTGCCGCAAAGAGAATTCGCCGGAATTTCAAATGAAACCCTTTTTAGCACCTCTTATTATTTCAAATTATTGAGGTGACAACCCTCACTTTGCGGTTGAAGTTAGGTGAACGAAAATAAACCACTAACATGTGACCCTGACAAATTAAATCGATTTGTTCGAGCGTTTTTTGAAAACACCCTCACAACACAAGGAAATTGCTTGCACGAAAATTCGCCGTTTGAACCAACTTCGCGGTCCGTAACGTTGGTGTTCGGGCGATTCCGTTAAATTGGTTAGGCTTATGTGAAAATCCAAAAAAATTCTCAATGTTATGGCAATAACGTTTTTGATTTTGAATTTTATACTTGCACATTTTCTTTGCCAACACAATACGATTACTAAATTTTATTTGTGATAATACACTGACAATGAAATAAATTTTAAGGTAACGTAATATAATCAACTTTTCCATATGAATGTTTTGTCTAGCATAAAAAAGCTAGATAACGTAAAATAAATAATTCTAGGTATTTTAATTTAAATTTGCACCTATTAACGACATTTTGCAGCTTGGGTAGGTACCTAACTAACATTGTACCGATATGTAACGATATTAAGACGCTATTCGCCGGTAAATGGAGAAATTGAATAAGTATGATTAAATTAATAGGGAGCACTATTGGTGAGGTGAAATTTACCTCATCTTGTCTATCTTTTACTAAAGCAGTTCCTTGTCTACGATTCTTCAAACTTTGTTAACAACCGTATTGCAGATTATATGTTTGTCATTTTTCGATAGCGTGATTGATTGCTATTGCTTTCAACCAGAACGTTAAATAATACAAAGAACTCCTTTACAATATTTTAATATATTATTAAAAAGGAAATAAAAGCAAGTTAGTTATATTAAACCAAATTATTTTTCCCAAAGAATGCGATCAGATTTGGAATATTTACGAATTATTTTTTTTTCATATAACGGTAAGATGAGCCATATTTTCATATTGCAGACATAATGCGCACACCGCACTTTTTTGTCGCGAAATTTTGAAAAAAATATGTCCGGAGTATTCGCCTTATTGCGTAAATAATTATTTAATTTTCCGAAATTACTCATATCAAAATTTGTTACTCAATGCCACCTTAACCATTGGTATTAATAGCTCAATATTTAGTATTAATTTATTACATTAACAATTTCAGACCGTCCTTGATTTATTTTTAAATACATACTTTATAATTTATTTATTTTTTTATTTCGAATAGTGCCGCTATGCTTATATTTGCTATAATTTCGATAACAAAACGACGCAGATCGACGCGACGTTTTTGTTTAATAGTAAATGCGTAGTTTGTGTTTATACATTGTAATTTGATAGCTGCCTTACACCCTACGGGTAGAAAGGTTTTTTTTGATTATATATATATAATTTGATAGCTACGTTAGTTTCTTTCCGTTATACAACATTGTTTAAAATTATTTTGTGTAAAATGATCGCTATATTTAATCGCAAAATATTTAGTCGAAGCGAATCCTTTAGAGAATTTTCATAGAAAATAAAGCTATTGCAGCCTGTTTGATGACGAGACCCAGATGTGTCTTTTTGGCTTTTCTCCGATCTCGACCCCTAGATCTCGAAAATATAGGTCATTCATTTTGGGTCGGTCGTATATAATCAATTTCTTGTGGACACGATTCCGGTGGCAATTTTAATCGTAGGTGGCTGAAATTTGGACAGCGTATTGTCTTTACGTAAACGAAGGTCGAGTTTGTTAATCAGCCAAATCGGCTGACCCGTTTCAAAATGCAGGGCGTTAAAAAAATAAAAAAATAAAAATCTCCGTTATTACTCATCGGATCGGTAATGTGGAATATGTTTTTGAATCGACATAAAATTCCCTACCGATCATATCTCTTTATAATTTTCGATAGAATGCACTGTTTTCGAAATAATCGAAAAAAAAGTAATAACTTTTTTTTAATTCATCTAAATATCTCTCGTAAATATTATTTTTCAAAAAGTGTATTTCTTTCGAGAAAAATAGTAAGAAGATAGTAAGTTTATAATACTTGTATAGCTGACCGAGCGGTTACTTGCGTTAGGTGGAGATAACGTCACAGTAAGCATTTCGCAACTCGGACAAAAATCAAAATTTTTAGAATAAAGCGCACTTTAGCATTATGGAAAAAATATAAGTAGGTGAAATAAGTTGCCAATGCCTTTAAATTTGACGAAGTTATTCAATTGAATTTGAAATTGAAACAACTGTTTGAGAGTCGAACTGCAAACAAGACCAAGAAAAACTGACCAGTCGTTACAACGGTGGCACGATCTGTTAATAACGTCCTATTATTAATTTTTATCGAACTCATAGCATATATTAACAATCTTGTCGAGTCTGTCAGTATAAAAAGGACACGAACGACTCTTGCAAAGTAGGCTGTTACTTCCACTAATGTGCTGTTGAATGAAATATTTAAAAAACGTTTGTTCTCATTTAACTCAATCCATCTGTAAAAACCATCCTTCGTGGATTTTCTTAAAATCGAGACGGCAAGGTAGAGCAACGTTCACAACCACAAAAATTTTCGCTTACAAGATTATGAAAAAATATGAATAGGTGAAATATGCTGGTAAAATCAAGCTGTAGGTAAAACATAGCTGTTCTGATAGGTTTTTTTGTCATAAACGAACAAGAATGGATGAAGATTTCGCACGTGGTGCGTAGGTAATATAAGCATAGTGACACTATTCGAAATAAACAAATAAATACATTATGAAGTATGTATTTAAAAATCAATCAAGGACGGCCTGAAATTGTTAATCTAATAAATTAATAGTAAAAATTGAGCTATTAATACCAATGGTTAAGGTGGCATTGGGTAACAAATTTTGATATGAGTAATTTAGGAAAATTAAACAATTATTTATGCAATAAATTGCAGATTCGAGTCGCGCTTCTAATCTAGAAGCTGCGTGGAATTGCATAGGTCCCGATTTCATTTTGCGCTAGTGTGCCATAATTTTATTTTGAAAAATCAAGTTTGGGTACACTTATTGTTAGTTACCTATCTTGTGGTTTATGATAACGCGTATAAAACAATTTAAGAAAATTATAGCAGCTCATATTTTTGACTTGTATCGTCAAATGTATTTTGCTAACATAATCTAACAACAGCTAACATTGTTAACGAGGGCTCCGTTATGGTATATAACATTTTTCTAGTACGTGCCGCTCACTTGTTATCTTATTTTTTACAACTAAGTCTAATAGTTTATTTGCCAATACATTATTATTATGTTATGCTGTGCGGAATTAAAATTCGTTTACTGTAA
This sequence comes from Rhagophthalmus giganteus, assembly GCA_036326145.1. NCBI lineage: Eukaryota > Metazoa > Arthropoda > Insecta > Coleoptera > Rhagophthalmidae > Rhagophthalmus > Rhagophthalmus giganteus. Next base: position 9,725,486 of record JARFJA010000075.1, on the reverse strand, counting down.
TAGCGTATATACAGGGTTGTGATGAAGTACGGAACGAAGCAAATATCTTTAAAACGGAAATTATTATTTCGATGAAACATTGCACGTGCGGTTTATGATATTTGGCGCATCCGAAGAGCGGATTTTCGTTGTAGGTAGACTTTCAGTTTAACCGAACCTACCACAACCTTTTTAATTTAATGGGGTACTCTCTATAATTGTGTAGTTTCGAATAGAGCTCCATTTTCCGAATTTATGAATATAGGGTTTGGTATTTTTATTTCTAAAAACTAAGAGCGATACGCCTGATATAAGCGCAATATCCGAGTTTTTATAGTACTATTAGAGTCGAGATTTGGCAAATAATAATAAATATATAAATTTGAATTAATCCGTAAAGAAGCCTTGGCAGATGTAACTCAAAAATTTGTTCACAGGTTTGCATACTGTCGGGAAATAAATGGGCAGCATTTTAAACATTTAAATTAAACAATGTTTTTATTTATCTACCGCTTGTTGTTGATTCTTCTTTTTTCATTATTAATTTAAAAGAATTAAAATATTTTGTTTTTTTAATTATTAAGTTCCCTTTTTTTTCACTATTTAATACAGTTCGTGATTACATCCCAGACGGCACACTGTCGTTATAATGTCGTCAATTATTGGCCGTTTGGGGCCTAATGGGGACGTCGTAAATGAGGTATATATGACGTCAACATGACGGGTTAATGTCACAGCCCAACGACGTCAAATTATGACCAATCTAGTACGTTACTTGAGACGTCTAATTGACGCCTAATTTCTTTAAATGGGACGTCGATTTGACGTCCTATTGACGTAATCCTAAGGCATTAATGACGTATCTAAAGGTGAAAAAAATACAAATACATTCAATATAATTATTACTTTATTACAAAAATGAAGGTACAAACAAAGAACCTAAATCTAAGAAATTAAACAAAGTATGTTAATATATCAAAGAAGGAACACAAAATTATTTGGATTTACCTACTTAATAACCAAATATCGTTATTATTATTATATACGAGTAATACAATAATATGTTTAAGATAAGATGTAAGCGGTAAATATAAGATATACAGTGTGTCCACGAGTTCTGGGATCATTTGATAGAGCCTAAACTAAGCACAATAGAAAAACTATTTTAGATAAAAGCTTTCTGGTTGTATGAGTCGCACAATGTAAAATTTCGCACCAACAAAAGACATCTAAATAAATTAATAATAAAATGGGGGTCACTCACGCCACAAAGATAACCTAGTCACCTAAAGGTTAAAACCTATAGAAATAAGTACAGTTTGTCTAGCCATGATTTGTAAAATTATTGTAAAAATATTTCTTCCAGTTGTTTAAATATTTAAAATTATTCGTTTTAACTTTAGGTGGCGATAGGCTGATTAATTTTTCACTTACCGTCAAGAAATTATATCAAAATTTACAATTTACAAATTTATAACGTAGAACTCACTGCAAAGTAAAACCACTAACCTAACAAAACTGCTGACGGTAAACCAAAGCGCGATCAGTATGCACAGTGGCGTGACACTTAAAAGGAACTAGTTCTACCCATTTACGTACACAATTAGAATAAATAACCGAATGCGAGTTTCCTTACTAGTTTAGTTGTATACTAGCGTACTTATAACGTATTCGACTATTACTATTAATCGCATAGACGCGATATAGCATAATTCCAAAATAGATTTATATATTTTTTAGTTAAAATTTTGGTTTAAAATATAAACATGTTAGAAAAAATTACGAGTAATTTACGCTTTAAATTAACGCTTCAAAACGTATTTATTTTCTCAAATTCAATTAACGTAACATGAAAACTTCAGTTTTTCCAGTAAGGATTCAGGACTTTGGAATGACCAAACAAAGACGTCTCAACGACGTTCTTTAATGACGCCAAATGTTCGTTGTGAAAGTGTCGTCGTGCGTACGTCACTTATTGGATCCACGACGTCGCCGACGAATAATTACCAATAATTAATGACATTGTGACGTCAGTGTGCCGCCTGGGATATAGATTAAGAAAAATAATTTTGGAATATAGCATAATGCATTCAAGCCACTGGTCTGATAAACAGTTGACCAGTTGAAAATATAACAGATGTACTTACGCGACGAATCCAATAATTAATTGTAGAACTTCTCGCCGTTCCTATAATAGATTTGATTATTTATTAATATTTAATATTTATTCTTTCTGAGAGCTTTAATTTTTACGTCGTATTTTTAGAATTTATTTTATTTTCTAATCCGTTATGGCGAAAAAGGAACCACAACACTTATTTTCAAATAAGAAATTATTTGTTACATTTATTATAACAAATAATTTTTCGAATGCAACGAAACGCGTAAAAATAATCTCAATTCTATGTAACGAGAAGTATTCTGTCTCACGAATATTTTGATATATAGTACATTTTTAAATAAATACGCTGCAAATTATTTATCGTACCTGCCTGATTTTTTACGTATTATCGCCTACAATTATAACAACAATATAACATAATAAATGAGCTTTATAAACTGTTCGTTTATGAATTAGAACGTTTTTATGTAAATTAAGCATTATTTTATGTAAAGTCTCCCTAAAATGAGAAACAATTTTAGTTTCTTTTTTGAAACTCTTTATATAGACAACTAATGAAACGTCAGGCGCAAAAGTAAAAGCTGAAATCGAATTAATGAATTCGTATAAAACGCTTTTGGAAAACAGATTCCGTCGTTCGTATTTTACATAATAGCTTTGTAAGTAAAGCTTTCTTGTTAAACCGAAAAGTTTAATTATAATCAAATTAAAGTGACGCTAATTGTTTTGTCTAATTTTAATTAACATTTCATAAGGTACTTGCCCAACATAACAATATTTAAGGAATAAATAGCGTTATAAAAATATCTGAAAATTCTACGATATCATTATTTCAAAAAATATAAAATATTAAGCTGTTAAAAATTGATGGCTGTTTAATTTATTTTCGTTGATATTTGTTGAACGTAAACCGTAAGATATACACTGCCAAACAATTCTAATGGTCTATTTAAAAATATATTTTTATTATCTGTGTATATCGTAATGTTATTGTATTACTTAAACGGAGATATTTTATAGATATATGTAGATACCTATATATAATATAATGTGTAGTTGAATGTTTATCTATGTACTAAATTCTTTACAAGCGGAAATACGAGTTTTTGGTCGACATGAAATACGACTCCTAAATTAATTCAATATTTAAGATTAACTGCAAGATTACAATGCGACTAAAAGTAATAATGCTTTTCGTGCTGCAGCTGGAGTAATAATTTCCGCGCGAGCACAATTTAAAAATCGTAACGCATGCAGTTTGTCCGTTTTTAAATAGGCGGTGTTGTTTGTAGAACATTTACGCTGGGGCGAAACGAAATAGGTTAAATGTTTATTCAATTATGTAACCGACAAACTCGCCTTAAACAATTAATGAACTTACTCACTTTTGGCTAAAAGAATTGATCGGGAGAGGCGTCGAGTAACGGGGTCTTAACCTAATATTAAAGTGACGAATAGTATTTTTACGTGTTTTACATAACATTATTTTGAAACGTAAACTACCGATCGTGCTCAGATATACAGTGTACACTGATTGCTTTTTCTTGATTGGGCCTTTTCTTTTTTTATTAATTAATGGTTCTGCCAATCCTAATCCGCCAGTCTATGTTTGTGTTTGAATTACTAAATTTTGTTAGTGAGAATACTACTCGGATTCGAACCTCTAATCGCTAATTGTCAGATGATCATTAGATCCGCCCGACCCTTGCGACTCCTGAACGTTTTCGATTGTTATTTTATCACGCGCACACGTGAGCACATGATAGGAACATGAAACTCAAAATTGCCGGAAAATGTGAAATCTAATTAATACGAAAGATTGAAAATTCATTATAACGCGAAGATTGTTTTGCTTGTTTGGGACAACAGTGATATAAAATGTGACTACCAACGCTGGCTCAATAAATATACATTATTGAATGAATATTGCTGCAATATTGTCGTTCCACTTGATTTTCATTAATATTTTATTGTATGCCGAGCATAGCCGAATATTTCCAATCATGGCCGAAATATTTATGAACAAAAACAAATGGGGTTAAAGAATTGTTACTCATTGTTAGTTCGAGAGAACGTCTATTTTTTGCTGTAAATTAATTTGATTCGATTATATCGGTATCATAAATAAAAGGTAAAGCTAACATCATTTCATAACTAATTACAAAAAAAAATCTTAAATCACATCACGTTGATGAAAGAAGGAAATTGCCGTATCGATTCTTTTTTATGTATATTTACTCTTTCGTAATAATTTTACTTTAACTAATTGTGAAAGTTGGTTTTAAAATTTCAAATTACCACAAGTCGATATTAAATTTGATCCTAAATGCTTTTGAGTTTCCGCGGAAGTTTTCTTTTAAATTATTTTCCTTTCGTTCTAATTATTTCGTAATAATTGTTGGGATTAGATGGACGCTAAAAACCTCGCGTGCTCGACGTTGCGTTCGACGCGAAACGAATTAAACGAGAACTACTTATCCTCTTATATACTTTGCAGTGCTAAATTGTTAGTTTCACTGATTTTATTAAAAAATAGTTTATAACGCTTTGATTCTTCTGTCGTTTATGAGTTTTAAAATCCAATTTGGAATTATTGAAGTGTTCGACGTTCATAATTTTCTCGTATAATAGATCACTACAAGACAAAAGATTCGCAGCTTAGTGCGTTGTGCATTTTTTATATAAAACTGTTAGGTAATGAATTTACAATTAAATAATATCGACAGATTTCAGTTGTGAAAAAATGGGTCGTTATAATTTAAAAATACTACATAGTTAGTAACATATTTATTTACGTAAAAGAGTCGAGGACGTAGCTTACAATTATTTATCACTCTAGTAAGTTAATTATTTGCTTAAAAGCCCTTAAAATCTTTATTGCAAGGTTTAGTTACCTAATTATACTTTCCTAGCGGAGTCAACGAGAATGACTTTTCTTATGGCTCATTTACTTAGAGTTTTGACATAGTAATGTTCTTAATTCGAGTAGATGAAGTAGAATGCCTTATCTTTCAGTTGTACTGAGGATACGGTGCTAACAAGCTTCCGTGTTAGATATTCCGGAAGTCCTCCGATAAAATATTAGAATCACTATCCATTTATTCAATTGGAGTCTATCAATAGGTAGCTTTTCAGGTTATAATGAGATAACATACCGTTCGACTAGACAAATCACTTACAAAAATTAAAATAGGCGATGGTGTAGAATTTCACGTTTCCAGTTTACCGATCTTACATAATATGATATTTAAAAGAAGGTCTTTACTTTTCAAATAGAATGATGTTTGACGGCCGGTTTTTAAGATGATTAAAAATTAAACTATGTACTATGTAGATTGTAGATATATTATGTTATACTCATAACTGACAGACTTATTAGTTTCCTCGAGGGATAATGGCGTGGTTCCAACACTTGTAAATAAAACCAATTTCTTTTATATTCACATTTGGAATAATTTTGTGTTAAATTTATCTACTATATATATACAGGACGATTTATATAAAACTACACAGGCGAATATTTTGGTAACTAACAATAATATTGAAATTCGGGAACGGGTGATTACTAAATACAAGGGGTAGCTTTAACTTTTAGTGATTCGCGATTTTTTAACCGGTTGTACAAAGATGGCGCTGAAGCGCAATAGTATTTTTGAACAGCTGGAACATTGAGACATAGCATACACGATTGAACATCGAATGGTAAATAATTTTGTTAGAATACAATTTCTTTGTAAAAACATTAGTTTTCGAAATATTCGAGATTTTCCATTTTACAATTTTACAAAAAATAATCTTCCTTATCGTTTTTTATTAATTATTTAAATTAATTGGTAATTGTTTGGAACATTTTTTTTACAGTTTTAACGGTACTATATATTAGTAGAAGAAAAGTTTCATTATATCCGGAAGAAAGTAAATTTTAGTAATTTTGAATGCATGTAAAACGCATGTATTATGACGTTTATCGATACAATCATAAAAAAAACTTTAGAAAACGAGAATTAAGTTAATAAAATAAATAAATGTAACAACATAAAATACATAACAAATGTTAGGTAGGCGTATAAAAATTTTAGACCATTCAAAAGTTCTAAAATAAAACTGTGAAAGTATTATTCTGGAGTAAAGTGTCGATGTCTTCCGCGGATGAAATTTACCGTCCTTCCTTCGGTCGGAAGATTTGATTTACAACGGGTCAATCGATGACACGACAGACCTATACAAGCAAATTTACGCGAGTGTTGCGACATACAGATGTTTGAAATCTTTTGAGACAACCTGTACATAGTACCGTTAAAACTTTTACAAAAAGTCGCAAACAACCAACTAATTTAAATAACTAATAAAAAAGATACAGGAGCAATTCTTTGTAAAATTGAAAAACTCAAATATTTCGAAAACTAATGGTTTTGTAGAAAATTGTATTCTTCCTACAAAATTATTTGCCATTCGATGCGCAATCTATGTTTCAATGTTTCAACTATCGAAAAATACAACTCGTTAAAAAATCGCAAATTATCAAAAATTGTCGAATTTCAATATCGTTTTTAGTTACCAAAATATACGCCTGGGAAATGTTGTGGCACCTTTTCACGGCCTGTAGTTTTGCGGATCGCGCCGTCAAAACCAGCGTCAACGGGTCCTGGGAAACGGATCCATCCTATCTGTGGGGAGTCGGTATCTTCAGGCTATCGCAAACGCATACGCGCCACCTCGGGCCGCCCGCTTTCCACGGGCCGTGGGAAGGCACCCTTACGTGATTCGTCGTGTACACAAATCTGCTTAAAAAAAAACACTTTCCTCGAGTTTCCACTTATCTCGGTGTACTTTAATTAAATAATAATATGCTGCAATTTGATGATGGGTAAATGTTTGATGAAGCTATTTTATTTTAAATTTTTTATTGGTTAACGATGTAATATTTTCGTAAATAAGTACTTACGTGCTGGCTTCGATAATAATACGTTAGTAGGTACCTCGTTAGCTACTAATTTGATAAAGATATCAAAAAAAAAAAAACGCCCACGCCGTGCTTCGACTGATGATTATGCCACTAAAAGTACTTGTTAGATTAAAGACTAGATAAATAGCTATTATTACAAAAGCGTAAATTGGTCGTTTCGTTTTACTAATAATTATAAAAACGCAAATTAACTAGCATACAAGTTGCTTCTCAGAAGCCTTTGTCGCAATTGACCTCCGATCAAATTAAACCTTTGTTGGATAACGTGCAAATATTTGCCTGTTGTTACGTCGAGTGCAAACTTCCTATGATGGAACAGCTACTAATCAGTTTGTTCGGCTGTACTTTATTGTTTAAATTATAAAACACGAAGCTGGTTGTGTTTAGTCATTGTTGCACATTTATGAGAGGCAAAATTGCCATATTACCATACCAGGTGGTAACGAGAACGTATAACCTACTTTAATCTCATTTTTCAATAGACAAGTTGACTATAGGTTATTCCGCGTCTAGTTTATTTTAATTAAAAGCGTGCTTTGTTTTCTCCCATATAGTGACTTCTAGTTATTTAAAGGGGAAATACCGAAATAATATTTAACATTTTATTGACCTAATGTTAGGTATATACAAACAAATAGCGGAAGCATAATATGAAATGCTAATTTCCGTAACTTTAAGAATTCAACGTATCCGAACTTTTTCAATCGAATTAATAAACTTCCGAATATCGCAGTGACTTGCGAAAAGTAAAGTGTTACGCGGTCCAATTTTTTTTAGTAGAATAAAATTCAACTATTCTTAAAATATACGTTTTTATTAACTTTTTGTGGAAATACGCAACAACACTACATAACAGATACCATCTTTCAAGTATTTCAATATAATTAGAAGAAAGAAGCGTATTCTTTCATGTGCAGTAGTGGATGAGGGCTTGTTGTTATTATTTTATGACAATCCTTTGTGTTAAGAAACGTCGTTTTAGTAATGAGTCGCACGAACGAGGTAATTTAGGAAACGTCTCCACTTAAACATTACGTTTTTTATTTTCGAGTTTTAAAGTTTTTTGCAATTTAAATGTGTGTCGGTTATTTTGTTTGGTCTATAAAACGTTTTGTTACAATAAATTTACAGTTTTAAAATGTCAACTGAAAGTCAAAAGTAATTTTTTAAACAGTAGGTATCGTGCATATTTCTACAGGGCCATTCGGAAATACTTGACCAAACTGACAGAATTGATGTATCAATGTATGACAATGAAAAAAGTCTTCAAATCGTTTAATCTTAAAAATAGACTTTCTAAATTTTTACATTACTTTATAACCCAAGTCCGAGAAATCATGAACATAAAAAAATCAATGGTCTTTCAATTACCGCGCGTACCAACATTACGGCGTTAGGGCCCATTGAGTTTATTGGTTAACATGTTTAATTTAATTGATCGGATTTGAACCGAAGGTGCAACCGAATGCAGTTAATTGAACTGGCGACCGATTGCGACTGGCTTGTATTAAAAATGCCGCTATATTTAATATTTTTGCCGAACAACCGAGTCGATCAAATAAACATGTGTTTTCTCACAAACTGACTGACTACGAAAGTGGGAAAGTGTATCCGGGCACAATACACAGGTCGTGATCTCAATATCGATGTTATCTCCACGTAAAACAATTCTGTTGATTTAAATATGACCGTACATAGCGAAGATGCTAGCGGCAATTCATCATCGAGGTCTAGCTCGATGTGTAAGGTCGATACAAAATACATAGTTTGTTTTATCATCGCGATAGAAAGGAAATAATCGTGGTAGATTGCACCTGATTGATTCGTTTTAATCGCCACCTGATTGGCGAATGAAGACAAACATACGTCAATCACTGAAAGAATGTTCACTCATCGTCGCTGTTTATCTCAAATGCAACAAATACACCGCGAGCGGTGAGACATCTTCGGCATGTTCGTATCCTAGGGGTAAAAACATGTCGAAGATGCCTCGCGGCTCGCGACACCGATATTTACCTCCATGTAAAACAGTTCTGTTGATGTAAATAGCGAAGATGTTAGTGGCACTTCACCATCGCCGTTTAAATCGAGGTCTGGCTCGATGTAGACTATATTTGTTCATATTGGTGTCGCGATCACGATCGCGACCTACACCGCGAGCAGCGAGGCATCTTCGGAATATTTTTTACCTTTAGAGTTCTAATATTTTCACAATTCTCGATTTGATATGGAATAATATGTGACTGTGGAGTGGGATAACACGAATAAAACCAATTTAATAGTCTGGAAGATTTAAAAAAGAATTAAGTTTTATCGAAATTTTAACGATTTCACGCATTTTTCGATTCGTAGCTCCTTGACTACCACACGTTTGGTAATATACGTTACGACAATATTTTTAGCTAAATAAATTTCCTACAATTTGGTGTTCTAAAATTTTCAATCGAACCAATAGTTCCGAAGAAAATGAATTTTGAAATTCCAGTGTTCGGTGCCATCTTCTTGACGTCATAAAAATTTTCTGACACGGATGAGAGAGTGACACCATCGAAATTCGTAATGTACAGGCTTTCACAAAAGTTTTAAGCCCAAACACACATTTGTTGACGAGAAGTGGTTTTCAGAACATATGCTCACAGACTAAATTTTCCCTTATTTAAGCTTAAGTTACTTTAATACTTTTTTTAACTACCTACATAGAAACTTGAACAAGTTTTACAACTAACAATAAGTAGTTGAACAAAACTTTCTTTAATTTACACTATATGTGACGTAAAGCATGAACAGGTTTGTTTAACTACTTAGTTGTGAAACTTGTTCAAATTTCCAATTGAGAAAAGGATAACGTAATTCAAGTTCGAAGGTCGCTTTAAAGAGTTTTAGAATTTCTGTGCTGATTCGTCGAATATTCGCATAGGTATCGAAGTATAAACAGTAGATTGCACAAGCGATTTTATTTTCACTTCCGTGGGTATATTGTGAGAAAGAAAAATATGTTCTGCAAATTTAATTCTTTCCCTTCTATTTCGTTGTATTTTAACCACAATGTACCTGCAAATTCACTTATTTGAAGAGTTTTCTAGCCGTGAGGAATTTACCGAATTTTAGAATATCGTGCCTCAAACTAAACTTGTTATCTGTGTTGCTTAATTTTATTCGTAATTAATAAAACTTTAAGTTCGCGTAACTCATTTATTTTTTAAATTAGAAGCATTTGCAAAACATATTCTGTTTCTACTATAAAATAGAAATTTATTTTCGTTACGTATGTTTTTTTAAATAATTTTATTAGGTTTCTAACTTTGTTAATACTTTAAAAAAAAATCGATTGATCAAATTTCAAATTGTTTTTTTACTATATGCCAAGTTTTACATTTTGTAGATTACACTCTCATTTGTGTTATGCGGGCTTAAAAAACGTTCAAAGTTTAGAGCGGCCTTAATCACTTATCACAACATTTTAGATAAAGAAGCATATTTTATTTATTTACAAATAAAACTGTCGAAAAATTTAGGTTAAAAAAGAAAAATGCAAACCAACTGTAGAGTTTATCGTAACAATAAGCGAAAGAAACAGAAATTAAGTTCCTTAGTAGCTTGTAAGATAATACGGTTTTCGAAGTGAATAAGTATGAAAACACGTTTTAACAAAGATTAACGGAAGCTTATGTACTTAATTGTGTATATAATCGACAATTAACAGTTAATTATAATTATGTAAGAAGTCGTTTTATTTTTGTGTTTGATTAACACTTTAACTGCCATATAACGCGATGCGCCGGTCGTTATACGTATTTCTATGTAATAATATGTAATACAGTTATGACAATATAAAATTATTGTGAATCTATTGTATTTAATCGTATTATACGATAATATAAGTTGCGCAATAAGTAGATACGATGACTATAGTCTATCTAAACGTAGAACTCCGCTAAAGGATTAAGATCAAGTATCTTGTAAAACTTGTAAAAGCCACTAAAATTCTTGTTTCGTTTAAGTTGTTTATTGCAATACTCGTCCTTCAAGGTAGTATAATAACAATCAAATAGAGATTAAAATAACTTGTAGCAATTCTTACTTATTGTAAAAATTCAGCGGTTCTTAACTTTTTAAATTACCTATATTCTGTTCATTTACTAGTTTAATAATTTGACGAGATTAGGTTTTGCAATTAATTTATTGTATTAATAAGTATACAAAATTGTTAACTAGTAAATGACAAAATATAATTTAAAAAGTTTAGAACCGCTTAATGTTTTTAATTGGTAAGAATTGTTAAAAGTTATTTTAGTCTTTACTTGACTGTATCTTATACTACGAGTACTGCAATAAACAACTTCAATAGAGCTAATATTTATTAGTGGGTTTTACAAGGTACTGATTTTAATCGTTTATCGGAGTTCTACATTTAGATATACTATACTATATAGCTTATCCAAACCTATATGATGTCACGTCATCAATACAAGGTTACTAGATGATGACGTTTCACATAGTGCTGTCACCTCGTACCTCGTATTTTGACAGTTCTAATAAATTGTAGTCATTCTTTATACGATCTAATATGTACGCAAATAAATCATCTATAGAATATGTCACTTTCCAAACTTTAAACCGAATTACAAATAAACAATCTTAGCAACTTTTTATTGATGACGTGAATTGCATATAGATTTGGATAAGCTGTACATCTATACTAGTATAGATAAACTAAACTAACTTTTCTTTATTCAAAAATAGAATAATCGACTTTATAAACAATTTCAATCACAAAAGCAATTATATAATACATACCTACATACGACTAACATAATTTATTTAAAACTGATAGCGCGCTCGGTAAAATATGTCTTTCGCGCCGAAATGTCTCTGCGTCCAAAGTGTACTTGCGTCTAAATGCTCGCGCCGAAATTGTCGCGTAGTAACGCTCGCGTCAAAATGTCCTAAACCCGTCGTTATTCTTAACAGATGTTACATTAGGTACTTAATGTGTAGTATTTTTTGCTTATTGTTCCGAAACACTTAAATCAGACGTACAGGGAGAGATGGATAGGCAGAGGAGATTCGGCAGCTTGGCCTCCTCGGTCCCCTGATTTAAATCCTATGGACTTTTACTTGGGGATAACTTAAAATCTTTAGTTTATTCCATTTCAATTCACAGTTTACAGCACTTACAAGAATGTGTAGAAAATAGTTAACAAAGTATTAGATTGAAACCTGGAATTTTTCAAAAGGTGCGCAATTCAATTACACGAAGGGTTGAAGCTTGTCTAGAAATGGAAGAGGACATGTGAAACACTTCTTGTAACTATTTTCTATTTTAAAATATTAAATATTTTATTGAAACTGGTCTGTTTTTTCATTGATCGTACGGTAAAATACAACGAAAAAATCGCCTTAGTGCCTGCGAAACAGTTGGTTTTCGGACTGGTGTTAATTAAAATATTTTTGTTCTTTTTGGCCAGTACTACATGACCTTACATTTTTCGACATCGTTTTTAACACTCTGCATAAATCGAATTTAAGTACATTTCCAGTTCGTTTAACAATGTACAATAGTATAAAACAATAGCATCGATGATATCTTTTTAATTATTTTCAAGAGTGTTTTTCAATAAGTATTCAGTTTACACTTCGTTGTTGAATTTTATTTAAAATGTTTCAGATTTATGGAAGAGATGAGTATAACAGCGTGTTTCGTTCGGGTTGAGTAAAAGCATATGCGATTGTGGAAATCGTAAAGAACAGATTGTAAATAATGAAAGTTCGACCGCATTCTCGCGAACGAGCGAAATGTATTTCACTACAATTGGGATTATAAGGAATTTTTGTGGTTTAAGTTTTAAAACGGAAACACATTTAAATTATATTTTTCTTACAGTTGAATTAATTAAACCGAGTTTGTTTATTATTTGTAGGTAGAGCTTATTTCATTGTAAACGGCGAAAGCCCTCTGGTTGCACAGTAGAACAAGTGGACTGCCTTAAGATATTAACGAGAACCATAATCCGCGTAAAATCACGACGTACAGTGACGTACTACTACGTTTACGTAATAATTCTGTATTAGCAATTAAAATTATTTTGCTCGTGCTTACGCCACTGAAAAAAGTAGTAGTGAAGGGTTAAGTTATTAGTGAAAGTACTAACCACCTTTCCTAACCGTTCTTTCGCCACTTAGAACGACGTAAGCTCTATCTTCAAAACAACCTTTATGATTATTGCAAGTTTCTCCTTGTAGTCAATTTCTACTTATAACATCAGACTCCGGATTTAAACTATGCATTTTTTCAATGTGGGGATATGACCCAATTAAATTTTCTTTTATGTGGAAGCTAGAACTTTAACATATTAATTTAATGCCATCAAAAATTTTAACGTAAATCGTCATAACTTCAATTTAATTTAGGAACGCAGTTAAAAAAGGCAAAGGTTGCTTGTCAAACGTGGTGGATTAAGGATAAAATTCTTAAATATTGATTTAAATAACAACGTTATCGCCAGTTAAACCTGCCGAAATTAGGCGCTGAAAAACCATACGGAATTTCTCATCGACTCCTGCTAAACGTATTAAATGACTGACTTTAAAAACATATTACTTAATTCGAGAGATCGTATTTATTAAGAAAATTATCTTCCGCTCGCTTTACAGAAAAATATTTATTTGGAACGACGAAGTTGAAAACTAAATTATTGAATAAATCGAATATGTTACCTACGTGTGACTTTTTATATCGACAAGTTCGTCAAAATTGTTTTTCTCCGGCTGTTACCGTAATACTCGTTGATTCAGTTACATTTAAAGGAAATGTACAAAGTTGCAAAAGTGTTTTAAATGTTGTGCCTTTATTAATGAACAAATTTAAACGCAAATTTCTGGTATTTAGCATTCCTCTACAGGGTGGCAGTTCAATTTTAGGAAAAATCATACTGAAACAGCGATTTTCAAAATTTAAAAGCAGAAAATAAAAATTTTGAAACTACCAGCGTGTTACTAATATAGCAGTTGTCTCTTAAAATTGAAGAAATTTTGAAATTAAACCATTATTGACTGAGAAAAATTTAAAACCAAAATGTAATTTTTATCCATGAAGACGTATCACCTTATATTAATCGTGGTTACGCCAGCGGCGTTGCTCCTCCCATTCAACCTACGCATTAATAACATGTGTACATACCTATCCTTGGCCATTATCACACATTTACTACAAATCTTACTAATATTCAATTAATTGGCAATATTTGAAACGTCGAATGAAATTATTGTTTCAGCACTTTTTTCTTAGATTATATTCATATAGTTACATGTGGCATTCCAAATTCGCGTTAGAATTAGGACCAATTCGCATGTTTATGACCCCTTGGTGCCTTGCGACCCGCAGCAGCTATATTATGCAATAATAGCCATCAAAAACCAATCAAAACAAATAACATACCCGTATATATATGCTTTGTATGTTGATTTGGTGTGATTTTTATTGTTACTAAGGCCCATGGTTAATATTTGGTTATTTACCTACATATCGACCGTTATTATTAGTCGATTGAAATTTTTAAATGTCTATAACGAGCCTTCCTTCATATTTAAAGGGCCGTCCACACGTTACGACTTTTACTATGTGTTCGTTCACGTAGTGACGTAGCATGTGGGCAGAAAAACAGATGTTTACGCAAATTAAAAGAGCGATTTGTACGACAACACAGGTCAGTTTCATAAATACAACTAAACAACAAAACGTGAAAGCCACCGCGAGCCGCGTCAGTTTATGTAAAAAATTGTGCAAACAAAATGGAGCGTATAAGCGATAATTCGTTTTTTCGTCTCGAGCGTGAAATGCGAAAACGACGTAACAGTTTTTGACGGCGAAGGAAATTGACTCCGTGAGCTTCAGGTTTTGTTTTCCGCATTTGCATTTTCTAAAATAAATACTGTAATATAAAATGTTCGTTTCCTCTTTCGGATTGACGAACGACGAGCCAAGCAGAGTTGCAAATATTTTGACGCGTTAACTGCTTTACTGTATGTGAAACTTGGATTTCACCAAATTTTGATTCTAACTACATACAATTTCTCTCGAGCTTTCCTGAAATATTCGATACATTAAATATGCGAAAAAATACAGGTATTAAAATTCGTGTTTAATCTAAAAGTTTTATTTCGCATAAGCCGGAGTTAATTTTTGATAGGTATTATCGTAACGAATAGCTAGTTTTAATAAATTTACTTCAAAGCGTGACGGCCAACGGAAACTTTTGTCATCATTCATTTCACTTAGAAAAGATAAATATATATTCTTCAGTGACAACTTTTAGTCTTTTTAGCGTCAGCTTTCTAAATTTGCGTGTTCGAGTGCCATTTCTAAATTTTAAATGCCTCTTGATAAAGTTTCGCGTTTCGAATATTCCGGAATTATTTTGCTTTCTTACTGAAGCATTAGACGTGGTTTTCAAAACTTTACATACTTACATAATTAATGACCGAAGTATTGACGTACACATTAAAGCCTTACGTTCGCATTTAAGCGTTTATTTTTTTATTAATTATATTTCACTTGCGTTGTGTGCTTTGTAAAGACTTTTATTTGAATCCGAGGAATTTATTTTTAACGATAAAACCTTATTTGGATTAATGGTACGGTTAATGTAAAATCTTTAAGTTTTATCGTATTCAATTTAATTTTGTCGCTTTTTAATATCTAGGTAATTTAATACAACTATAATAATATAAGATTATTTTCTACAATAAGTATTACATAATTACAATTAATAAATTATTTAATAGTACAGATACGGTATTATATCTGTCTGCTAAGTTTTTTCCAACTACTCCTATTATTTTTGTGTTTTATATTAATTTTATAAAGGTATAATTTAATAATTGTTTCCGTTGAGTACAGTAGGTGATGTAATAAATGTCACACGCAATATTGCTCGCAGGTAAACCTGACTGGTTTATTATATTAATTTACGATAGATGTCTGTGTATTTAGAACTTACATCTACTATCATAGCTTTGGGGTTGTAACTTACTTGTAATATTACCGTGTTTATTCCTAAATACGACATTTAATACGTCGGTGGTCGTACATAAAGTTTCATTTCGTGTTCATTTCCCTTTCAAAAGTTACCGGGATCTAAACTTTATAATATCTATGTTAACTTAAATCGTTTTACATGAAGTAATTTAGTAGCGTTGTTTAATGTTCAGTTTTACAGAAAATGATAGATATAAAAAAATAGGTTAATGACAGTGCTTATTATAATAAAACGAAGAAATTTTTTTGAAACATAAACCTATACAATAATAAATACAATACACTTCCCAAATAGCATTTTAAGTATGACTAGCGAAATAAAGTTTCTAAACATTAGGGGACATTATTTTTGCCTGATACTAATAATAAAATACCTTTTGGTGTAATTCATTTCAAAATAAATATATCGTTACTATTTTTACGTAATTACAACTACTGGTAAGACTTACGAATGCATTTCTTACAGGTCGAAAATAAAGTTTTTATTACCACATAGTTGCTATACAAAAATTACTTAAAAATTTCTATTACTGTTTAGTATTTTTGAATAATTAGTGGCAATTTAACTATATTTGCGACAAAATATTACTACAGTGGAATTCGCTTATAATGACTCCGCATATAATGACAAACTGTTTATTATGTCGTAACTGTACTAAGTAGTTTGGTTTTCATATAAAATAGTATAAATTACAATCTGCTTAGAATGACTTCGGTTATTGTGACCGATAGCTTATAATGACATATTTTTCCATAAATTAGTTCGGTTATTATGACATTCATTAGTCAGTTGTCCATCGTACTGACTTGCACGCCTCTCCCCCACAATAGATTTCTTACCGAGGAGTGTTTCGTTCGTTCATAGTTGGGAATTAATCGCCTAGTGATATGTATTGATTTTTATTTTCTTGCGAAAAATGCCTTCCCAACATCGTAAAGCTTTTACAATTGAAGAAAAAGGTGCTATTATCTGTAGACTGGAAAACGGCGAGTCGAATGCAACACTTGCAAAAGAGTTTGATGTCGGTCATTCGACAATATCCATGATTTATAAAAACAAAAACAAGATTAAGGAATCCTTTAACTCGAATATTTTGAAACCTAAACGAGTTCGAAAATCAACTCGAGACAAAGTAGAACAAGCTTTAATGCAGTGGTTCAAAACACAGAAAAGTTGTGGAATACCCAACAGCGGTCCCATGCTATTAGAAAAGGCGAATGTTTTTGCTTTATAATTCAAAATAAATTTTACATGCACACCAAGTTGGGTTATCGATTTAAAGCTAGACATAATATCGTAGCCGGTAAAATAACTGGAGAATCCGCGTCAGTTGACCAAGGCACTGTCAGAAATTGGATTACAACTGTGTGACCTAATTTACGACGGCAATTTGCCGATGATGACATATTTAACGCTGATGAAACCGGGCTTTTCTATAAATTGATGCCTGATAAAACTTTAAAGTTTAAAGGTGAGAACTGTAGCGATGGCAAAATGTCAAAGGAAATGATAACCATCCTATTAACGGCGAACATGAAAGGCACAATCAAGAAAAAATTACTGGTAATGGGAATATCGCGACGTCCAAGATGTTTCAGCGGTGTTAGATCGTTACCAGTTGATTATGAGAATAATCGGAAAGCATGGATGACGTCAGGTATTTTTGAGAAGTGGGTTAGAGCCTGGGATCGTGACTTAGCGAAAAACAAAAAAGCGATTTTACTACTGATTGATAACTGTCCGGCTCACCCGTAAATCACTAATTTGAAATCTATAACCCTTGTTTTTCTCTCACCAAATAAGACATTCCATATTACAGCCTATGGATCAAGGGATTATATGGACACTCGAGACAAATTTTCGCAAAAATCTCGTGCTTAAAATGATCGAGCGCATAGATGCTAACGAAGAACTTTCTATAGCAAAGGTAACAGTTTTGGACGCCATACTAATGATTTACGATGCATGGAACAAGATTTCACAAAGCACTATTTACAACTGTAACAAACATGCAGGATTTATCGAAAGTGGCGTTACTTCATCTTCTCAAAATGTTAATGAACAGGACTCGGACGCAAATTTTGATGTAGATGACGATATACCATTGGTTGTATGGGTGAGGAATTTAAATTCTCGGTCACGAGTCCCAACTGAAATGTGAAGTGATTATGTTGACGTTGATACCAATGTCATAACATACGAAGGACCCATCGACGAAAATATTGTATAAAATATCATAGATGTACAACGTGAAAGTGATGATGAGGACTTAGAAGTGATATTCCCAGTGCAGAATAAGCCTTGAAAGCGCTAGATTTACTGAACAAGTTCGTGCACAGCAACATTGACAATGAAAGACTCAAAAGTGCAATGTCTCCTGTGCATAATGCAATAAGGGACAGTTATTACAGTTCAAGAAAAAAAAACAGCGGCAAACAAAAATTACTGATTTTATACATCTAAATTAAAATGTATTGTGTAGGTACGTAATATAGCTACTTATATATATATTTTTAACTATGTAAATGATTTAAGTTTATGATACAAATTTAATTTAAAAATAACTTTGTTCTATTATCATTTTAGATTGTCAACTCTGTATTTATACTATTATATAAATCTGTAGTTACATGTTATATTTTTTGTGTCGTTTTCGTTGTGACAATAGGTAACAATAACAATTATAACGAAAGCTTTGTTTTTATTTTGAAAAAATATTTCACGCATAAGTAATTTACATCTGCTTTCTATGACGTCCGCTTAGTATGACCTAATTGCAATTTCCCTTCAATGTCATTATAAACGGACTTCGCTGTATTTGGCAAATTTTTCTTTAGAAAAAATTAGTAGAATATTTTAGTATTTACGTCTATGAAGTTATTTTGTTTCTAAAATGGTCGCATTTTTGGTTTCACGTCAAAAGGCCGTCGATAAAAATTCCGTCAAATTAAAACGTCATCACATAATATAAAATCAAAATGTTTAATTAACTGTGTGTGACGTAACGACGTAATTTACAATTAATAAAATAAATTACTTGGTCGTTGTAGTTAATTTACTGTTTCCATGCATGATATAAATCAAAATTAAAATAATATCACTCACTCGCACATGAGACAACACCCAAAACTTAAAATAGATACCCACTTAATCTGCAGGGTGTCTTTGAAAGGTCAGTACAACGCTTGACTACAGATTTCTGAGCTGAAAATATGTCGATTTACCACAATTTACCTATAATCTAAATTGCATCCTTTTCGAGATACAACCTCTTGAAGGGAGGCATTGTCACACACTTTTTTCAAAATAACTTATTAACAACTTAACTAGAAAAATTTTAAATTTGGCACACGTATTGCTATGGTTATGACTAACAAACACACGACGCCTTACTGGTCACTTTTAAAGGTCATATCCTTAGTTTTTTACCAACAACATTTTTGTACGTATGCCACTTTTATAAATATTTAATATCTTGCAAAAGGTTAACATCAATTTTTTGTGCAGAATTGTTTTATGTTTTTCGTTCATTTTAAACATTATTTAATATCAAATGAATAACATCTATACACTTATCGTATTAAATACGGAACCGCGACTAGTTGACGATGATGCAGTTACGTAATAATACCGTAACAATAACGTAACGTACCAAAGCATCTACTGCGTGGTTAATACGTAATAACATTTTCCAATTTCGATAATACGTACATAAACTAGTAAAAAAGTAGCATTCAATTAGTTCTGTTGGAAAGTAATAAAGTAACTTTTAAGGATTATAATTACGTATTTATTACTTAAAATGCCAGTTGGATTACAACCCTTAACTTGGTTGGTTTTTTAACTTTGTCTGGTTCCATAAAATACATCACTGTTAAGAATATTTTATTTATTTTTAATAATGATGTGAATAATGATGAATTTTTAATTTTTAAGATGTTTAATATCTCTTGTTAGAGATAGAGATTCGGCTTATTTATTTGCGCATTCGAGTTTCTATTTAATTTGGTGGAACATCAGCATCCAATGAAATACTTTCATGAAAATTATACTTATAAACTATAAACATTTTAATTAAGTGAAAGTGAAAGATTTGTGAATAACGTATATGCCTTCCAACGTACATTATAAAATACAATCTAAACGACTTTTAAGTAGAAATTTATTAAATGAGAAAATACCCAGATTATTTTGTTTTATTTTAGCTGCGTGTTCAGAATTAACTTTAACTAATTAAACAACGTCTTCGTAGTACATTGATCTTAACATTATGAACGATAATATTTCCTTGACGTCAATTTAATGAAAGCTTAATTTACGTATAATTTTAGACTTATTAAAATAATTTCTGGATGGAAATTTAAATCACGTATTTTGTCATGTCTATACTGAGTATATTGTTTTATTAAAATATATCTAAAACGTTGTGTACGAAAGTGCGTTATTTTCTAAAAATTAGTGAAAACCGCTTATCGCCACGTTAGTTATTAAAAACGTAATGCATTTTCTTCGACGTGGTCGTTTCGGATATTCGTATTATACGCCTTTAATAAAATTGCTTCATTTACAAATTTCCCACGTCTGTTACCGTAACTTGCAGCTGAAATGTTGGGCGAGATACAAAATAATACCTACATATTTACAACTCGTAACACCAAAACTTTTTAACTGCTGTTAAAACTTCGATTGTTACAGTGTAACATCGCATAATATTGTTACAATGGTGGCTTTTTAGTTATGAAATTTACATCACGTAAAGGAATACTGTGTTTTAAGTATTTTTATGTAAAGTACCACTAATGCGGAAAACTTATTTCATAATAAATTAAATTTTCCAATGTATTTAGTATTGAGAAAATTAGTTCTTTAAGGTGGAGTTGCCTTATAAAATGGCGCCAAAATTTTATATGGGAAATATGCACTTCCTAATCGCGATAGTATATCACATAAGTCAAGAATAAATTAAAATAGAACGGACTGTTTTGAGGTACACATTAATCTCGAAGTACTGCAAAATTATAGCGTTTTATTTGCAACCCAGGTATCGGTATAGAATCTTATAAGTCTAAAGAATCATTTCCTCCTTTGAAATCTCAATAATTCTGTTTAATTTTTCTTAAAATTACCTATGAACTAGGAATCGATGTGTTACAATAACCGTTTACGTAGTAACACAGGTAACAATGCTTGAAATAGTTTAGCCACCATCTGTAAGATAGCGCTCGTATTGCTTTGTTTACTACCGTACGTTAGTTCCTAACGTTTGTTTTTACCTTCAATAAATTCTTATTTCGTGGATTCTTATTTGATTATGACATTGTGTAATTAACATAAATTGAAACTTGTAAGATTTATTGTAAATATGCCATTTAATTAATTTAGTTATTTTTAGACAATGTGCTTATTTTTACGACTATCAGTTTTTCTTTCTATGGGGATACATTCATTGCTATAAAACATTTTTTTTAATCTATTTATTTATTTATAATCAAAAACCTTAATTACCGATTAGCAAATTCGTATAGGTTACAATTCACACATAGACATTTTTGTATTGGTGCACGTCATTTTAGTTTAAACTTCGCTGTAGATTCTCTTAGCCCAATCCTTTTTGATCTTTAACACTTTTTTCTTTTACTCCATGATAGCCCCATGTGGCCTAGATTCTCCGCTATTTCATTATCCCATAATTTTCCTGATCTTCATCTTTCTCTTTTCTTGCCATCTGTTCTTTTCTTCTCCCATCCAAACTAAGTGTCCAAACCATCTCAGCTGCGGGCGCTTGTTTGCTTTCAGGATCGGAGTTACTTCCAGCTCTTCTCTCACTATTTCATTTCTGAGTCGATTTCTTCTTATGACCCCTTTTACGGGGTCATTTTATCTATTACTTCTTCCATTTCAATTTCCTGTTGTTCTTAAAGTTTATCTGTACTTTCTGTGCTATATAGTTTATTCTCTTCCTCCATTAGAAATTCGTAAATCCGTTTAGTCCTCGGCGTTTCTTCGAAATTCTCCTTCCATCTCGCAATGATGTCCTCTTCTTCTCCTAAAGTTCTTCCTTCTTTATCTTCTATTAATAAAAATTTTATATATAAAAATTCAAATTAGACTTAATATTTAAATATTCGATTAGTTAGTTCGTAACACCCTGTATATATGTACAGAGTGTCACGAATTCATTAATCAAACTCTTATTTGACATTAAAATAAGCCGGTTTACTTAATAAATCTATTCCCGGAAATCCATAGTTGAGGACTTTATTAATATATTTCAGTATTAAATATAATTTAATTTTTTTATAATTAAAAGTTAAATATTAATTAGATATTGATTAAAATTTTGTCGTAATTTTTTTAATTTTACTCAAACACACGTTTTCGTTTTTTTTCTTTCTAAAAAACGATGCACGTAATCATTATTTTTTAAGATACAAAACAGTTTATAATTAAAATTGTCTTATTGATCATTTTTTCAAGACGGTTCTGTTAAAACAAAAAAGTTCCAGAAAGAACCTTCAATAACTATGTTCTTAAAGACATAATATTATCTATTAAAAATTAATAAGTACATACATCTAAAACAATTTAATTAAATCATATCATACTTTTTCTGTGTAAAATTTGTTACCTACTAAAGAACGTTAACACTTATAGAAATTTCATCAAGAAGAACATAAGAAGATTTCATAAAGAACTTGTCAACAAGTTAATTTAAATGGAAATTATTTGAAAGGAATTTTAATAATTAAAAGTGGTGGAAATATGTACTAAATGCTTAATTACATACTGATTATAAATTGAACGTTTTTGAATAGCAAGTGCTTAATATATGCGTTAAATATCTATTAAAGAAAATTATTCTCCTTACGCGAAATTAATTTCTACACTTTTAATTAGGACAAGCATTTTTGGTTTTGCAGAAAATGAGAAAATAAAATACAGAACATAAGGACTATTTATAAAATTATATTAAATTTCGAAATAGTATATTGTATAACTAGTGATAAAAGGTAGATATTTAATGCGAGTGTGGTAGTTTGAGCCACGAGCCAAGGGCGAATGGCTTAATCACGAGAGAAGTAATCATGAAGACAACACGCGAAGCAGCTCTTTTACGATTTCAAAGTTGGTACGCCTAATGTCGTTATTAACCTAAAATGTGATTAGGTTATGTGTTGAAATTAACTTGATTTACTCGAAGACGGATTCGGAACGGTTTTGAAAATCGAAACTGCCGCGAATACGTCATAACGTCGAAGCTGCGTGATAGTCTAGACGAGTTTTGATTGACCGAGTAGCGTGCGAAATGATTTCACGTGGACTACAACGTTTTTGATTCGCTAACGAGTTTTTTTACGCACGGTCCACCTATTTGTTTGTAATGACCAACTTTCGGTAACATTTAGGAGAGTGAATGTATGCATTTTTCATAATGATCGTTGGAAAATATACAGGGTGTTCAATAACGAATGGGCCATACGCTAACAGTTACTTTTTTAGGTTAAAAGAAATTAGGTATACGTATTACTTCACCTCTTTCGACTCTCGCGTACTTTGGACCATCCAAAACTAAACCATCCAGATTTTTCTAGCCACGAAAGTCCGATATGTGGCCCGCACTCGATCTCTCTACATATCTTGGACAGCCAAAAGCGGATGCCCATCTGGCTCTCCTACTTACACAGACCGTCATATAAGTCTCTTTCAGCAACGTTTGTGAATCTTATCCTGCATCAATCTCTAACCAGATTAGCTGATAAACTAGAAAATTAAACTTTTTGGAAACTTTAGAAATTAAAAGACACAAACAAAATTCAAATTACCTTGTTTTAAATGATCAAACTGATCTTAATTCACCATTTTTTGGATTTCCTAATGAAATAAAGCTTTTGAAACTAAAACAAACATCCCAACGGCTATGAAATGTCATCATAATCGCTTGTAAATGCAATTGTTGAATTGCGAAATGCGTCGTAGAATTTAAAAAATATTTAAAGTATGTAAGTGAAATTAAAAGTTTAATATTTATGTAGTTTTTGACGTAGAATGACGTTTATGTAGAATGAATCTACACTGATCCTTAAGAATACTTATTCTAGTGTTCTGTTGTTCATCTCTTATGTTCTTTGAACCGCTGGGAATGGTGACGCTGATGGACAGTTGTTAACGAGATGCAGCGTATTGCCCACGAGACAAACAGTTTTCCTTCTAATTCTATAAATTATGGAGGCACCTGGCAACAGTAAATGTAAATATTTGACGCAATGGTTTTCGCTGTTTGGTTTTGGTCTGTAAGACCAGACTGGACATTACTATTCATAGACGACCACCACTAGCCATACGAACAACTGTACCCATGATTTTAAAAAGCGTTCGCGTGCGCAATACGATGCTCGATATAATATTAAACTCGTCAACAACATTGTTTACGCCGCATCCTTCCTCCAGTTATCCAATTATTCTAACTCGATTAAAGTTATCTAATTATTTCGTAGTGATTATGTTATTGTCTGCAATATGGAACGAAACTCCTTGAACGTTTGTAAAGATCGTGTTCGTCGTTTAAATATATGGAGAAAATTGAATTTGTTTGAATGTTTTCTTAATTTTGTTTACGCTCTATAATGTCATTCATCAAAGAACGTCATCAAGATTATAAAATTTGAATATGTATTAGTTATCTACTGTTTTGTAAATTATCATAAGCAGTTTTAATTAATTTTGAGGTTGTAATAAAGCGTAAAAATAGTGTTGCTTCTCATGTTTTGCACACCAGTATATTTAACAATTTATTAACGTCTTTCTAATAAGCAAAAAATTTAGATAATAGTAATTGTATATTTTTTCCGTTATCCTATGTTACTTTTAAAATGTCGAGATTGAAAGTTGTTAAAATAATACCGCTATCGTACTTTTGCAAGAAATTTACTTTTCCAAAATGATAACAGCCACATTACAGTACGTTACAGTATTCATATAAAAACTTATAATCAAAATTGTATATACGTATAAAAGCATCTGAAACGTCTCAATATCGGACACTCGCGGGACCAAACAAATTGTCCGTTATTAAGAAATGTCCGCTAATGAGAAATACATTATATTCTATAAAACGATACCGGGAATTTTAAGTGTCCGATATTTCGAAGCGTTCGTTATTTGAAAGTGTCCGTTAAGAGAAGTTTTATTGTATATTGTAAAACATCTAAAAAGTAGGTCAGGTTTTCGTTGTATTTGCGTAGGTATTCTTTATTCGCGTATCACAAGCTTAAATCATACACATAATATTATTTTCAATGTCGTTATAAAAACAAAATTATATCTACTTATATAATAACTGTAGATCTCATTTTATTCGACCATGTCCACGGTTACGTTAAGGATTAAAAAAATTCTTTGATAAATGCCTAATTAAAAGCGTCTATTGAAAGTTGAGCGTTATGGATTAGAATTCACAATTAATATAACTTTGTTGAATATAAGAAACCTTACAATATCTTACTGAATAGGGATTTAAAAGTAAGCTTCAATAGTACCGCTACTTATTGCCTCAACGTATATTGCTTCTAACGAAAAATGTATTACTGCCTCATTTTTCATTCAAAAGCAATATTCAAGTTTTATTTGTGTTGATTTATAAACCGATTATAATTTACTTATTTTATTACAAGGGCTTTATTTTGAAAATAAAATTTATTTTTTTTTATAAATACAAAATTAAATCTTTTATTTTATTATCTTTTCAGAAACCGCTGCTTAATGAAAGAATTGGTTTAATTTGTTAAAAGGAGATAAAAAGATAAATTGTTACATTACGATTATTATTATATGATATTTAGTTTTTTGTAACGGTAATTTAAGCCATTATATTCGTATGTAGCCTCTACGTGCGTGACTGTGATTTATGATTGATGAAACCTTTAAACACCGAATCGTTTTCCGACAAATAGGGAACACATTAGATATATTTTGCATTTTTAATATCAAATACAACTTTTTGATGGATTCTATATGACATAAATAATGTGAATAAAAAATAAGGCATCCTTGTCAAAAATCCTCGATAGAAATTGCTAAAAAACAAATTCTATGAGTTTCTATCTGATTCAATATAAATATTAAAAACCGGCGTTCCAGATACAGATTGATAGGAATTGTATCAATAATTTCATGTAGAGTCTGATCGTATCGGTGCACGGCCGAACATGCATTATTTAATGGAAACTGTTTGTTTTCGTGATCTCTATCTAATCATATTCTTCTGTAACACAAGTTCTGAAACACTCTGTATAAGTTCAATATTTAATATTTGATTAAGTTACCGTTGTTACGAGAATCAAGGTTTTTAACCAATAGGAAATTATTTGATTAATAGATTAATAGATTTTGATTAAAATGCTACTAAATTAATAACAACGTGAACAAAAAATACAAAAAACAAACATTACAATTATATCTGCACTTTTATATTATATGTATTTATATTAAACCCTTATAAGTCGACGCATGCTTAAAACTTCCCAAATTGATCGGAAGGGATAGAGTTAGACGTAGTTTTAGACGTGCAAGCCTTTAGACGCAGGCCGTTTAGGCGCAGGACGGTACTTATCTTGTTTGAACGGTCAACCTACTATTTTGAAATCATTTTTTAACAATCACGACTGCAAAAGTTTATGTAACCCATTAAACAATTTTTAACAAATAGCAACATTTTCAAACTTATTATTACATATTAATAGGGTTAAGTTAGGACAGGACCGTACATTTAATTACAAGTACTAAACTTGCATTAGATGATATAGAGGGCGATTCAGCTAAGCGTGTACAATTTTGTGGGAGAGGTAAATTAAACAAAGACAAATCGAAATCACACTTAGCTGAATCATCCCGTATAATAAGAATGTACGTATATGTATTCTTTTTAATACTAGCTATTGTTTGTTTTTTATAATTCGAAGTTTTTTTGGTTGTTTTTTCATTGTTCGACTTATGAAAGATTGACATAAAAATAATAAATACCTACTTTGTTCTAGCGTTGAGCTTCAGAAGATTTAAACTTTATTATCTAATAAGATACATGTGATAACATTTTCTAATAATCTCAAAAAGTTTGTTTATGAAAGTTATAGTTATTATACTTACATAGTAAAAATTCAAAAAATTAATAAACTCAAAGTCTTCTCCACATTAAATAACCAAAATTAATTCACATTAAAATGACTATAAGCTGTTTTGACGATAAGTTTGTTTAGTTTATGTTTTAAAGACAATTAAAATTTTAAATAAAAGCACAAAAAATAGGATATCGGAAGAGATGATTGTAAAAGGGCCAAAAACATACTAGTTGAACGTGTACATAATATTTAACCGGAATCTTGTATATTATGCAAGCGTATTTTATTGCCGACTGTTTCATTGTTGTATGAAACAAGCTAAAAATCTAAAAGTTTATTAAAATAAAAAGTTTAACACTGGCAAATAAAATGGTTAAAAAAAAACTACTTCTCGCAACTTAGAAAGTGTGTCGATTATAAAGAAATATATATTTTTTAATATTTAAAACACATCATAGAAAATTATAATTCGGTAACTATTTGACCGTACTAATTATTCATATACGCTAAACTATTGTACGAATAAAATAAAATAAATGTTTTATAAGTAGTGTTTTGTTTTTGTCATTTTTCCGTCAATTCCGTCGATATTCTAGTTTCTATAACTGATTTTGAAAATGGAAAATACATCTAAATTCACATTAAATCTTACATGGTTCCGAATAAAAATTTAAAAAGCTACATTCAGTGTTAGTGACATTGAGATTTTTAGATAGAAATAAACACATTTTTAAAATCTTCCAAATGTATACTAATACGACTTATGAAAACGCATAGAAACTAATACAAATTTCTATGCGTTTAAATATGGTTTTTATCTGGCATTTTCAACCGGGACATGACGTTAAATCGTAAAACTAGAATCACAAAATGCCAATTTCCAAAATAATCTAACGTTTTTAATAAAATATTTTATGACCTTATGAAATGTGTGAGGGTGAATTGTGTTTTTGCCGTATTGCTTTATACGGTGTATTTACAAATGGATTTCATTGTAGGATTTAGATGAAAACTACTTTTACGAGTAAAATACAGAACTAAATGTTCTTTCGTGTAATTTTATAAAGCCTAAATTTTAATAATTCTCCAATTTATCAATTAGGTAATGTCGTATTTGTCGATGATTTATTTTATCATATGTACATAATCATTTATTCGATATTAATTAAATTATTATAGGTTTTATGCATTAATCTTCATTTATTGATCATGCATTATAGGACGGTTAAGGACTTAAACCACATGTATAACAAGTATAATAATTAATGATAATTTTATTTGAAACGTTACATAATTCTTTGGTAATTGTAATAAAATGTTCATTAAATAAATACAAATTTGTGTTATACGAGAAGAATTCAAATTTATCCGCATTTTGTTTTTTTACCCTATACAGGGTGTTCAGAAATTATCTTGTCAAACGAAAACGTCGAATTCTAAAGATGGTTTTGTGTCGATTTGAGTTAAATCATCTCTATACAAAAACGCTACAGCCCTTTGAGGATGGCGCCTTGCCATCAATTTTTTTAAAATATCTTCAAAATCTCGTTATTAACATAAATTTACACAGTTCGTATTTTGTTGATTTGTCTTATTATTGATACTGAATTTATATTAGTAATATTGGGGAATTTGTGTTTATGGAAGGAAACACGAAACGTTCGAATTAATTTTTCTCTGAAATGGCGCACCTTAGCGATAATATACAAAGAGCATCTTGTTAAAAAACAACACTAAAGTTTTCAAATTTGACGTCAGAAATGTCAAAAAGTTATAGATACAAAAATTATGATTTACAATTTACGTTAGCCCTCCCCCTCCTCCCAAATGAGACACTTCTGATCGCAATAAAAAATTCATATTTACTCTAATACATTTAAATATAATATTAATTAAGTTTAATGTTAAAGTTTAAAGATGTGTTTAATTTTAAAACATTAGAAACGAAAATCCCTAATTTTTGTATCATAAAGTAGGTTTTGAATAGCCGTTTACAAAAATAAATAGTTTGTTGGCGATAGCTCTTGTTGTTTCACAGATAATAAGCAAAATCGAAAAAAGTTCCAATTTTCAAGGGTGGATTTCACCCTCTTAAACCTCACGAACGGAATACGGCTCTTAATTAGGGTTGACTAGTACTACAATCCTGCAAAGTTTCAAATTTTTCTGAGATTTCCACCTGCCTAACCTTCCTTGTTAGTATAATAATAATATCCGTGTAACATACTGATATTAAACTACATCTGATCGTGAGTTAATAATTTTCATTTTCAAAACTCTTTATAAACGTAGAACTTAACGTATGTATGTACTCGGCATATACTTAATACAAAATTTCTCAACATAATTCCGCTTCAAACTTTGGGTCGTCAGTTTAGTTGAAACCTCGTTGCAATCTTGAGGCGCAGCTCAATTTAATTATCGTCCCATATTTTATGCATCTGCTTTTGCTCATACCGATAAAGTAATCTCATTTCTTAGAAAATCAATAATCAATTGGTACTAAAATAAAGTTATAGTTTAAGTTATTTCCACATTCTTGTTAAAAATCATTTTAAGAACGAACGCGAAGTCGAAAGCTAAAGTGGAGTTCACACTAATGCAATTTATTGCAGTAACGTTGATGTATGAAATGTAGAATTTCTGAAACTAATTCGTACATGCAATTTTGATGCAAAGAAAAAAATACTTAGGACTTTTGTATTTATACTAATTGTAAGTAATTACGAGTCCGCGTGATTAGTAGCAGCAATTGTAAATTGCATTAGTGCGAACCCCACTTAAATATAATAAATCAACATTAATCGAACATATAATTAACATATTTCATTCCTACTCCAAGTCACGGATTTGAAGTTCGCCCCAGTCGTTAAACACTTTTATTGCGAAGAATATATGTTAACGAAATAAAGTCCGTAGTCTTGTGTCAAGAAAGGTATTTAAAATAGGATCATTTTAGATTCAGTTTTATCACATTTCCATTTCCTAAGCTCCAGTCTATTTAACGTTTAATAAATTGTATGTAATTTTAACCTTGTTTTTAATGTAATTCTAGAAATATTCATAATTTATTGAGGTCACATTAAATAAGGGCAAGAGGAATTTGCAATTTTTATACTTAATTAACTACGAATAACTTCATTTGGTAAGCGTATCTTAAGTAATTAATTCTTAAAGATTAAAAGGCACTTTTAGAGGGATTCAGTAATTTATCGAATAATATTTAGATTCGAGAAAATCGCCAAAATTAATATTACTCTTGTGGTAGTTTTAAATTTAACTAATTAAGGTAATTTCATAAATGTTATACATATATTTGGAATATGCAAAAGTTTCGCTAAAAGCACATCTGTTTATATACTACAGTCCGTGACAAAAGTATAAGGACACAATTAAAATTATTACAGTTGATTCGATATTTGGTAGCTGCCCCTCGTACTTCGATTACGGTTCTAAAAACGATTTGGGAGAGACGCATAGAGACTTTCCTTGGTTAGTTGATTTCAGTTTGGTTTAGGTTTGGATTTCAGGCTTCTTGTATGGCCGCCTTCAAGTCGGTTATGGTGATGAATTGCCGACCATCCACCCCCAGATATTCTCAATGGGTTAAGGTCCGGACTCCTAGCCGGCCATGGTAGAATCTGGACTTAAATTAGGACTTCGTCGATTTTGATGCATGCAATGTCGCTTTATCACGAACCGAATAAAAAAATAGCTCTCCATATATATCCATATAAAATCACTTTGCGGGCCGGATGTGGCCCGCGGACCGTACCGCTATTAAATCCGAGTAAAAAAAATTTCGGTAATCGAATTTTAACATTTGAAGAGTTATCAACAACATTTGTACAAATCGAATTCATATTAAATTGCTGATCTATTACCCTATTATTCAGTAATCTCAAAGACTTACAGGCTTCGACGCTATGTCATTTTTCGATTGAAGAAGCGTTAAATACTATAAGTTCCACAAGAAGGCGTGAACAACAATCGTACCAATTTGTTGAACCGATATCACAAAATCAATCAAATGTTTGCGAAGGAAATTACTGGAAAGATACTAGGCGATCGAGTTCCTCCAAATGCCGAGTGCTTTATTTATTAATTAAATATTACTTGCATAACATTTTTTATCGCATTCGAAGTAGATACGCGTTTCTGAAATACAGGCTGTAGTCAATACTGTCGGTCAACAGTGTACAACAAATAAATACCCGAATTCCAAAATTTTAATATAAAATAATTGCGTCCAACGTGGCCCATTCACTACAGATTTATTAGAATGCATTTAATGCTATATATTGCGGTGGATGTATATGTGGGAGATATTTAATAGACTAAAAGCTGACTTTTCTTTTATTTACGGTATTTTGGTAAGGGTGAAACTTTATAGGAAAATTCTTTTGAATTTCCCTTATCCGAAATCACGCGTCTAGTAGCCCTGTGCTGTACCGATAGGTTAGTATAACAATCCTAAGTTCTCGAAGTTGAGCAAAATCCCCAAAATAGTCATTATATGTAAAAATCTGTAGTCATACACATTATTCTATGTATATAATAGCGACGTGTGTCGAAGACTACAATAAAATAGTCGCAATACACGTGCTTTTTTTACTTTAGTTTACTGTATACTGTAATTTTCAGTTTATTAAAATTATACAAACAGTTATTTTAAATGCGTGTTTGTTCATCAGTGTATATCGATCACATATACATGTCGTGGGATAATTGTAAAATCGACCTTTTTACAAAAAACTGCTTTATTGTCGAAAAAATGTATGTATCTCAAATTGGCTGATAAATCATAGCCTTTTTATAATACGATTACGCACCTCTAGCGTTTCTGTAATGGAAATATTTAAAAACAAAAAAGTTGCTCTTTTACCCGTTTTGTATGAAATTCAATGAAAGCGAGCAATTTCAAAAATAACTAAAACGTTTGTATATTATGCATAAAAACTAAGGAGATTAATGTTTTTTTCAACTTTAACCTAACCAGACAATTGCCCTGTGTGCACAGTCTTAAATGCATAATTGTCTGTGTACACGAGGTTAGGTTAAAGTTGAAGGAAAGGTTAATCTACTTAGTTTTTATGTATAATAACCACACTTTTAGTTATTTTTGATATTTCCTGAAATGCTTAGTTATTATCGATATTAGCTAAATTTGGATATTAACGGTAACATTGTAGTATGTATACGTGATCGATATACACTGATTAATACATAAAAATGCATTTAAAACAACTGTTTGTATAATTTTAATAAACCGAAAATTTACCTCTCGCGGCGAATTGATACGGCGGCGAGTTGAACTAGATCCGTCTTGTGGCCACCCGGCATACCTTGTGTCGTCGCGTACCTATAGCATAATTGTATGAATATTTATATTGGGCTAATCAAGAAAATTCTCGTTTCTCAATTCTAGAGCTTTTCGCCAGTTTTTCTTTGTAATGTAAAATTGTAAAAGAACAAGAGTAGTGTAGTTTAATTAAAATGTATAATGAAACTTTAACTATTCACACCTTTGCTTTAATTTTAGATTTTGAAATATATGGTAACGCTTATCTTTAGTAAAATAACCAGCGGTATAATCGACGTCCTAGCAAAACCCAACATAAGAACTAAAGATCGGCAGGTAGTTAGGTAATTATCGAACAATATAGGTGTTAAAGAAATTCCAACAAGCGTTGGTGCAACGTTCTCTGTCTGTAAATTTCAGAAACGGACTTTAAACCCACCTCAAAAACACAATTATTTTAGTTAATTCTTAACTGCAGTCTTGTGACATTTTTAGTAAATGTGTAATGCGACGTCTTGTAAATAAGTATAAGTGTACATTTGTAATAAACCTGTTTTCATGATGTTTATGTTTTTTAATATAATTAATTCTGTCTTATATTTAAATGATCTAAGTACGGCCCATCATGTTTGTTGTTCTTACAAGGCTTAAATATTATTAGTAAATTGTTGGAGTGCGACAAAGTTAAATAATAATCTGCAAACATCTATTGTTCATAAATTGTCTGCCTGCCTGCCTGTTCTTCAGCCGAATGTTGGGTTTTACCAGGACGCCGACTATACCTGCAACGAAATATATTATTCTATAACGTTTCGCGAAATGTGTAGAGCTAAAATACAAAATATTGTGAATGTTTATTGTATTGAGATAGTTTAAGTTTATACATTAAGAAGTCGATAAACAATTTTCCTGACGATTAAATAAATATGGGGTAAAAGCTTTTTGGAAATCCCATAAATAGTGAGATTACTAGGTGTGTTGTCGGATTTTATATAATTATATTTGGAATATAACTAATCTTTTTACATCGGAAATCGTAATTTTAGGTTTTCGGAAATAAGCTTATTCTTGCTCGCGATTTCTTATTTCTAGTGCGAAGGAGGCAAAACTAATTTTAATCACTCCTGGAAGTCACATAATCTGATTTCCTCGATTCTAATATAAAATTAGGAAATTTAAATAGGGCGTGGATAATCTATTTTCCGATAATATTGCTCGATTTTTATTTTGAGCCGATAAAAATGGTTTAATAAAGGGGGCTCGAGACATGAACGAATCTGCGATAATTGTAAGATCGAAAAATTACGTGTAATGTCGCAATAATGTCGACTTCATAATATAAAGGCAATATTTTATTGTTACATAATAATTATTTTTATTTTACAGTTCTGTCGCGGAAGGAATTCCAGCGGATAATCCACACCTTGTGCTATTATTTTTCATGTCACAACTGTTTTTGCGTGAACTCACCAAGTGCCATCGACTCGTTCAAATTATTCCTATGGATATGTCCGGATATTACGGTAAATACCCTATAATTTTTTTATGGAGTATCTGATAATAATAAAAGTTATATTTTAGGTTTAAGCGGTGTTTATATTAGCGTAGAGCCACAACTGAAATCAGGCATAAGTCACATGTTACACATTTAGTCACACATTTATTTATTTATTGGCTTTAAGTGCAAGGAGTAATACACATACATCTGACTATCTACGACACAGCCGTGGCATCACGCTAATGTAAACGCCGCTTTAGACTAATATATTATGTGTATCATAAATTGCCTTTTATAAATGTTTTTACTATGACTAGAAACTATTTTTAAATGACGTGGTACACAAGTACCCTACATGGAGTTGGTGTCGATTGTCAGAATACTTCGAAATTAAGTTTTTCATATAGAATTCGACATGCTCTATAGTTTTTATTGAGCACCAACTCCACAGCTTCAAAGATGCGTCCGCTAGATGGACTCAAAGGGCAGCTTTATTTATTTTTAGCTCGCGTATCTTAGCATTATAGTAAAAAAATATCAATAGGAATTTCTGGCGGTTTCTGGTCAAACACATGTTGTTTCCAAAATCCAAAATATGTGATATATATTACGACAGAAGCAACTAAATGATTTTTTTCATATTTTACATGGATCTTTGATGGAAGATCAAAGTTGTCCGAAGACGCTATCTTCTGAAACCTCTTCTACACTTCTAAAATGGAGCGTCAACTTAACATTATGAGGTGCCATTTTTCTGACTAATTGGTTTCAAAATTGGTATATAGACATAACTTTTGATTCTGAATAAGATTTTAAATTGAATATTTTTGAAAATATTCAGTCCTTCACCTTCCAATTATTCAA
Source organism: Rhagophthalmus giganteus (assembly GCA_036326145.1). Lineage (NCBI taxonomy): Eukaryota > Metazoa > Arthropoda > Insecta > Coleoptera > Rhagophthalmidae > Rhagophthalmus > Rhagophthalmus giganteus. The sequence goes on along the minus strand of JARFJA010000075.1, from coordinate 9,690,603 downwards.
GGTGATTTCAAATTGGCGCACTGGCTTTACAGTACGTTGTAGAAAATCGCTAATAAAGACAAGGTTAAACATTAAAAATGTTCTATCTACCGTATTTTTATAATTATCCGTAGAAAATGAATGATAAATTTCACAACATGTCTGGAACTGTGGCATGTTTCAAATTTGCTAGGAATAAATAAGTCGAATCTTTTACTTTGCCTCGTTATTTTTTAGTAAATTGTTGACCAAGATTTTTTTATTATTTTTCCTGGGTTTCATTAACGGTCCCCGACAAAGGATCGTAGAATTGATATGTCATTTTGGAATTACCCTGTATAGCGGATAATTAACCAATTCATCAACACTATTGTAAAAGAGTAAGAATTCTAAAACATATCTAATTTATATACCAATTTTGAAGCTGATCGGTTAAAAAAAGAGTACGTTACAAGTGTCGAGTTGGCCCCCATTTTGGGAGCAAAGGAGGAATTTTAGAGGATCGTGCCTTTGGACAAAATTAAATCTTTATCAAAGTTCTACTTCCATGCAAAATATGAAAAGAATTCTATGGAAAGCATGGTTACATTTAATTGCTTCTCTTCTCCTTTACAACATTCGTGAAAGAATGATCTATAGCACGACTCCAGCGAGTGAATATTAAATATGCGTAATCGCTGACTTACAACGTCGCTATTAAAAGTCCATCCATTTACACATTTCAAGTTCACAACAAAACTATACCATTTACTCTCTCTTTGAAATCTAACCTAGTGACCCACTTATTATGAGGTAAATATATTATTGACAAATGTATGAATGCGAGCTCGAAATTTTGATTTATACGTTCTGCAGTTGCGATGATACATTATCGAAGACCGTTTACATTAACAATATTTGATTTCCCATTATAAAAGAATCTAATGGGGTTAAATCGGAAATACGGACAAGTCATACTAGGTGTATGTCAGCCACTATACAGGGTGTTGAAAAAAGTGTTTAACATTTTTACGGGCATATAGTACGATCAAAAATGCATTAAAAAGTTTTAATATACTTACATGGGTGCGAAAATCAACTGTTTTCGATAAAAGCAAGTTTCTTTTTCGATTAACTAAATTATTATTTTTTAAATTTTGCGTCTATAATAAACTAATTATGAAACCTTCAAAATAGTAAAATAAAAAAAAATGGTATAAAGCACTCGTTTCATAAGGCTTTTATCGCACTCGCCGTTATGTGACTCGTTTTCTAAACTTGGACTCGTGCGATAAAAACAAACTTTATGAAACTTGTTCTTCAATATAATATATTACTACTATATTATACTAGTTTAGTAAAGTAATTTTATGTTTTTCCAACTTTTGAAAAATAGGTATAACGCGCAAACTTTTTTCATCGAAAGTTAGTTTTTGTAACATTCAGAACAAATTAATTTTTTTAACTATTGTTGTTTTATTATCTACCTCTATGATAAGCACCTACATAAAACATTACCTAAGAATTCTAAAGTTTCTTATTAGTTTATATTTTAAGCTCATTCAAAAATGTTCATTTAAAATGTGCGATGTCTGGTAATTAGTGTTCAGTTTTCATAAAAACCTACGTGTTTGTTCTGTAACTATTAATAGTAATTGGTTCCTATGAGATCGGACTCCTGTCGTATATAGAGAAATTGCCAGTTAATTAGAAATCTCTGCAAAATACTATTTACAATGTTGTAAAAACAAAGTAATATAAATGCCATGTATAAATACATATTTGAGAACTTATTTACATAAAAAAATCGTTATCTTCATTTCTTTAAATTATAATTATATGACAATGGTATATGCGCGGCGTGTTTTTTGATGGTCGCCCATCCAGGTACTGGCCGCGACCAGCATTGTTTACTTCGGTGATCTAATAGGAACCAGTGCTGGGAACGTGTACGGCCGTTGTCAATTGACTTTTGAGCTTTGAAGTATGTGAATGGGTGTTATTGATTTTCTAATAGTGAAACGGAGAATTTCTGATTTTCAAAATAGCGTTTGAGCAAAGTGAGACAGCGGTTCTTTGTTTATTCGTTTTGAAATTAGTAGAGAATATGGATTATGGTTTTATTAAAATTGTGAATTATACCAGGAACAAAAATTTCTTTGATCTTTATTTACATCATTTTGGTCTGCTTAGGTTTTCATTGCGAACATCGTGTAGTGAACTTACATCGCTTAGTGAACTCTTAAAGAAGTTTTGTAATTTTAATTGCATACGAATGTCTTAAAGAGACCTGTTTTTCTAACAATCATTCACCATGTTTTTTTGATATTTACATAGTTTCCAACGTATGTGTCTCATAGTTCTTGATTATCAATAGGATCCAAGCTTTTATTTTCAATTTAATCGATAGTATATTCTATTTATAGTTTTATATACAGACTTGTCATTTCAAATTAACGTAATTTAAGAAATATGAAAATTAACGCGGAATAATAGCAATGTAAACTATAGAGGTATGAAACGCTATAGTCATTAAAGTGAGAACAGCTATAGGTTTATTACAGTTTAAAGTACTCGTTCTCATAATGTGACTCAACAATTCAAATATATAAAATGTAAAAAAAAATTAGACCGAATAAAAGAGAATAAATTGCAAACGAAACTGCTAAAGATATCCAATATTCTAACAAAAAAAAAACATTTGTTTAATTTATGAGACGTAACATAAAATAGATGTATATGTGGGAAAGATTAGTATCTTGTTTATCTGTATTTCAACATTACTTGAATTGTTCAAATATAATTATGTGGGCTGGCATTCAAGTCTATTGGAAACCTTACGTACCTACGCAGCTTTTATAAACGATACAATAAGCTTTAGATCTTCAGAAAAATATTATCTGTAACACGAGTTTCTTTGAAAACATATTTTACACAATAATTCTTTCAAGTTAGAAACTACCCTATATTTAACAAAAGAATGTTTGAATATTTGAACAGGACTTCTCGTGGACGTCCTACGCTTTTTATTTATGTGGGTATATCGGATTATTGCTGAATATGAATACCAATATGACACGTTTAAATACCGAAAACGATTAACTGCATTGAAAATAAATACATAATACATTAGTTGAAATCTTAAACGAACACGCGTGGTTTTGATGCATATTTTTTTAGAATAAAACGTTGATGTACTCGTTCGAAACACATGTAGTACACGTGTTTAAATGGAAGCAGGACACTTAAGCTGCCTACACACTGCCGACACGTCACGGTACGCATGTAACGTTATGGCACTGGTTTTTACTCGACGATGTGCAAAAAAAGTATAATAAGTAAATATAAATAGGAATTTACCATCTAAGTTTATTTGATATACCAATTAAAAACCAACAAATAGTGACGGCGACGGGCTGATTATATGTATATCTTTACTTGAAACGTGTTGCGCGAGCATGTGTTCATATATGCTCACGCAGCACGGTCCAAGTAAAGATATATAATCAACCGACCGCTATTTGTTGGCCTTTGATTGGTATATCAAATAAACTTAGATAGTAAATTCCTATATATTTACTTATTATTATACTTTTTTTGCACGCCGGCGAGTAGAAATTAGTGCAGTAACGTGACGTGTCGGCAGTGTGTCAGCAGTTTTAGGCACTGTCATTAAGGCGCAGGTTATTAGGATGCAAGACCACTAGGGCGCAAGCCATTATAGCGCACGGATATTAGAATGTAGAGACACTAGGGTGCAAACTATATTATATAAATACGTGACTAAAGATTCTAAGTTGAATTAATATTTTTTAATTTTAAAATTAAATTTTATTAATATTATATACTATTTAATATATTAGCGCTTTTACGTACAGGCGGTCAAAAAACTAATACATGCGTCCGAGATGATGGGCGAGCGGCATAGCATGAGATCCTTATAAACCTTTCATTGTTAACGAGAATCTTTGTAAGAATAGTTGAAGTGTCCTCGCCGAGTTCGGAATTCTTTTAACGATACATTTTATGGGCAATGCAATGCCTGATTGTTCTCTCAACGATATCGCTACACGTGATATTTCAAGTAAGCCAACTAAAAAATGACGCATTTTTATTAGTGGAAATTCAAATGAAAACTTTATCTTTCATTTTTATTAAGGGTTTACGACATTTGGGCGCGAACGTTATGGCGCAAGTACACTTTGACGTAGATCACTAGGATGCGAACAATTTGGTTGCTGAGACATTTCGGTGCGAGCAATTTGGGCGTAAGTTCAATAGAACGCAAAAACATCACGGCGCGAAATACATATTTTACCGAAAGGGCTATCAGTTTTAAATAAATTAGGACATATGCATTACATATTTGTTTTTGTGAAGGAAATTGTTTATAAAGCCGATTATTCTATTTTTAATAATGAAAACATATAGACATTTACAATAAATTCTAGTAGAGTTGTTTCTTAGTAATATTCGTAATTGATATGCCACTACTACAACGATATATTTGAATCTCACCTTATCTACACTAATCTAAATTAAGTGGCATATCAATTACGAATATTAGTAAAAAAATTCCAGAATTTATTGTAAATGTTTATATGTTTTCTTTATTTAAAAATAGAATAATCGCGTTAATTAAAATTTGAATGATTTTAAATTAAATTTTACCGCGAGAAAATGGCAATAGCAACCGCATCAAATAGATTTCCGTAAAATAATATAGATATCCTGTTTTTGAAAATATGCATTTTGTATATTTCTATAGATACACATATGTTGTTTTCGTGAAAAAATGCCGAGGTCGCCGGTGACCGTATGGCTCCTGACGAACACCGTGTCATTGAGGTGCCATGAGGTCACCGACAACCTCAACAAAATTCTCAAGAAACACGTATTTTCGGTTGTAGGTAAGAGATACGTCAAAACGCCAAAACGATGTTTTATGAATTAATATAATTCAATTTAACGAATAAAAATTTGGCCCCTAAGGAATCCAAGCTCAATTCATGCTGGCGCACAATGTATTAATAATTAAGCCAATTATGCAGTATTATAATAATAGCTTTGATTATTTAGTCAAAGGTAGTAGTAATCAATTTTAGTAATTATTTATTAACATTATAATAATGAGAAAGAGAAAACGTTGATTATAAACAGATGTGCGCTTTAAAATTGGTTCGTATTTTTTGTAGATACATATATCTATTAAATACCATGATATAATAATTATACAAGGTAAAATATGGAGGCGGATATGCGTATATTGTTTGACGTCACTGGATGGCAAATAAAACAGACATTCTTCGAATACCGACAGTACGGGTACGTGGTTCACAAGTATAATAAATCCTAGTTTCGGCGTTAAAATTGTTTTTATGTCTCATCATAAACATGGGGTGCGCGGTGTTTGATTACAACTTTGACAAATAACTGTTTTTTTCTGCTTTCTTAGCAATGAATCTGAATTGAGGTTAAAGTGGATACGTTTGTGTTACCGCTTATTAATACTTCAAGAATTTGTTCGAAACATTTTAAAAATGACGATTTTGAGAGAAATTTGAAATACGAACTATCGAGCTTGCCTGAAAATAATCTTAACACCATAAGTCACTTGTTAGTCATCTTTAGTAATTTAGTAATTGCAATTACGCCATATAAATGTTCGAAACGTTTATTTCGTTTCTTGTAAAATGGCAGAAAGTAACTTAGGTTGTTTCAGCAATTATCGATTCAATTACATTATTTGGAAAAACATGTTCCGGATTACGTGTACACGTGTTTTCTCGTATGCATAGTCGAACTTCTCTAAAGTCGGCCACAAAAGTAATTGCAAAATTGGCAAGTATATTTGTTTTTGTGCGAGTTTACAAGAGCGTGTGCGCGATAATATTGCACGAGTACATATATTGAATGTACAAGCGATATGAAAATATTCAAATTTCGCATGTTACGCTTGCACAAGTTTGCAGTTACGTTTGTATCCGACTTAAGAGTTATCCATATACAATATATATATCGAGTTATATATCAACATTAATTGATTTCCAAGATACACTGTTCTGTTATAGTGTTATCTTAAGAGTAATCAACATTATAAAAGAAACTATATCGATTTCAAGTATAATGTGCAATCATGTTATCGCAAACTTGGGTTGTTATTTGAAAAGAATAGGTGCCTACCAGGGCAGCGTCGTGAAAATCACCCTCTAAATGATGTAATTTTTGCTGCATAGGTGTATCAAAGCTTTCTCTTTTGTTTCATTTCTTATTTAAAACTAAAAAATATAGTTACTGCCATTATGTTTTAACTTAAATTTAATACTTTATATGAGAAATCGATTAGAATAAGTACCTAAATATCAAAATTCTGTTCTGCTAGAAGTCGACCTGTAAGAATAACTACTATGACGTAGAAATTAATGACATTATAGGGCATTGTTTCTATCATTGGATCAATAAACAGGATAATTTGCTTATATAGGATATTTGATAGTCTAATATCAAATTTCTACTTGTAGAAACTTATATAGTAAAACTTTGTTAAGACGCTCCCGCATAATACGCTATGGTTAATGAGTGTGGAGATATAGTTGCTTGAATGTTATCCACAAAAAGTATGAATAAAAGACAAATGACTTATTGGTTGCATTTATTAATTATTTAAATCAAGAAATCAAGAATTTGTCAGAGTTTAAAATAATTGTTAAATTCCCCACCACAAACTCCATACTTAACACTTTTTAGCTCTCTTGACAATGGTAGTACGTTCTTCTGAAGTCGTGTCTGGCGTAATTTTGTGAGGGCAGTGCCACTTAAAATGCACGCGAGCACTTTGCTTCTTGTATTTGCTTTTTCTTTGTAGATTTCGTTTTTTCATTCATCTCTATAATTAGAAAACAATCTAATGGAATGGTGGCCAATAAACGTGATCATCGCGGACGATTCATTATTATGAATTAATTAAATTAGAACTGACGATGCGGTTTTAATAACAAATTATCCTCAGGATTTACAAAAAATGCTCTCGGATTAAACGGTGCAACCCAAAAAGTAGCACTAGAATTAAATTTAAATAAGACGAAAATTACGACCAATGAAGTACAGAACAATTGTATAACCGTTGAAATACACAACTCTATGATCGAACAATATTTATTATATTGTTATTATATTTGTTATATTAATATTTAGGACAGGAAATACGAATGGGAACGGAGAACCAGAAGGATGATCTAAACAAGCGTATTCGACAGGTTTGGTCAGTTAATGATAGATTAAACTAGACAATAAAAATGACTATACCACAAAAACTCAAGGCAAAAGTTTATAATAGTATTTTACCTGTCTCGTTGTATGGAACGGAAATATGAGCATTTAATAAATCAATCGTTCAAAAGATGCGGATAACTCAAAGAACTATGAAACATAGTATGGTGGGCGTTACTTTGAAAGACAAGAAGAGAAATACCTGATTACGCAAAGCATCAAAAGTGCACGACGTCGTGGAGCGAATAGCGAAGCAAAAGTAGGAGTGGACAGGTCATGTTGCGAGATCAGGGATACATGGGCAAAGGATTTACTAAATCGGAGACCAGTAGAACGTCCACAAACAAAATGTTCTGATTATGTAAAAACCACTGCAGGTTTCAAATGGTAGCAGCTAGCACAGAGCAGAACGAGGTGGAAATATTTAAAGGAGGCCTATGTCACAAAGTGGGCTGAAGAAGGTTAAAAGAAACAAAGAAGAATAAATTAATTACATTGGAACGCGCTAATTTCGAACAGTCGTATCTCAACATCCATTGAAAATTGGACACGTGTTTATACAAACTTTTTACTCGGCATGGTCCATATTACTATTCCTTCCGAAACACCCTGTTTATTTGTATTATACAGGGGTTCAATATTTAATCGTAATAGCGATTTTCGTTTAAGATGCTTTCCCACTTAAGATACGTTTTTTGTTTCGTTCCTTAAAGGGCGCATTAACCAGATTTTACTGTGCATACATGTATACGGGGTGTTTCAAAAAACATGATAATAATGCTGGGGATGATAGAACAGTGAAAAATAAGTGGGTTTTGCTTAATATACGTTTGCCAAAAGGTTGTCCGTTTTCGAGATTTTTCACAGGACATTTTTTCTCGACTGCGTCAAAACCACAAGCGATATCGCATTGAAATTTGGTATGCAAATATTTTCGGGGTAGCTGAAGTGATTGTAGGTACTCACGTTTGCGTATATTATAGAGGCCGCTAGTTACACAACGTTCACAGCTAACTGTTCTTTATAACTTATTTGAATAAGGTTTGTAGACATGACAATTGAAAAAACTGAAAAATCATTTAAGTTTTACATTTTACAATAAAAGTCATCCAGCCGCACCGTTTTCGAAATACTTCATAATTAATGATGTGATAGACGCACGGAACAGATGATTAAGTAAGCCGATTACTTTACTTCACAAAATGGATAATTAACATAGATGTCGTATCAGCTTCTCTGGTAAAGCTGACGAACTTTTTAAGAAGCAGTACAAAACACGAAATGTGTCAAATCAAACAAGCAGAAAACAAACTGGTCTCAATGTGCAATTGTTGCAACTTTCTATCGTCATGTACTTTGCTAAAGCACTGTTGACTTAAAATAATCAGTCTAAATAGTTGTCTGCTCCATGCAACATGCAAAAAGCGTCGTATCGTGATATCACGACATCATTAATCATTAAATATATCGAGAACGGTACGTCTGAGCGACTTTACTAAAAATAAGAGTAACTTTTCCATGTAAAATTAAATGACCTTTCAGTTTTTCCAATTGTCATGCCTATAAACCTGACCTCAAAAAAGTTATGAGCGAAAGTTGGACGCGAACGTTGTGTAACTATAGCGCCTCCTATAATATACGGAAACGTGAGTACCTATTACAATCACTTCGGCTATCCCGAAAACATTTGCATTCCATAACCTCTAGCAATATTATATGTTTTTCTGAAACACCCTATATATTGTTTAATCGTTTTACTCATATTTATTATTTTTCAGAAAACAGGGCTGGTCCATCAAATATAGGAAATGTTATCAGTCAAATTCTATTATGTAAACAAATAACGCCAGACTTTAATCAAGAAGAACTATGTAGCATTAACAAAGATTCTCAAGAAATATCAATAATTATAAAGGAGATGCAAGAATATATGCCTAAACAAGAAAACAATTTGGGTAGTTGTTTATTTACTTTAAAATGAAAATATTAAACAATTTTTTTTTACAGAGAAGAATACTGCTTTAACCGAGGACCTTAGTCAGTGGACCAATAAGCGTCGAAGAAATTCTCTATATAAGAACATGCGGTTTTTATGTTGTGTTCGGCGCCCAAATCATTTATGATCCGAGGCGGACTCCGCGGAAGAGAAAACTACTAAAGATGAACCCTGTTATTCAAAAACCAAGTAACGCCAAAATAACTTAGCTTTACAACTTAATGACACCACTAAAATTTAGACCATCAATTAATGGCTCATTAACTATTGTACTTTCAGAGTTCTTCATTTTTGTACAATAAAAATGTAGGTAACTATAAATAATGGCACTACCATTTTGATATATTTAATATAAAATTGAATTTCGTTAAAGGCTATATTTTATATCATTCAGATTTTTAAAGGAATAATGAACTGAAAAATATTAAACGCTCGCTATTCGACATTTTTGGAAATAATAATCTAATAACTATGTATGTATATTGTCAGAGTTGATAGTGTTTTCTACGAATTAGGTACTTTCGGTGTAAAAAATGGTAATATAAGTTCACTGTTCATAAAGCATCTTTTAATGGTTACTTTTATAGTTGTAACAGATACTTGAAGTTATAGGTAGGTAATAAAATTAAGAAAAGATTTTTATTTCGGCGAACAAAGGAAAATTGAGAAATATTAGCCGGAATTGACTTTTGTGTTTTTTAAGCCTTTCGTTTACTTAATTTCTCTCGAACGATTTACGACAAGTAATTGATGGCCTATATTTAAAAAAAAAAACGATACAGAATAACAACCTACTTTTATTGATATAAGTTGGTGTAAAATGGTGTTTAATCTGTTGTAATTTCTCGAAGAAGATTAAAATCTGTAGTAAGTATACCTACCGATGCACTAACAGTTCATGTACTTTTGTCGCCGTGGAAATTTTATGTTTTAGAACTACGCGTTCTAACAAAATACTAAATAAAGTGTCATAGACTGTTATACCCAAACGATGTTTAATTAAATATAAATGGGACTCGAAAATTAACTTGACCGTGTTTCCTTCAATGTATATGATGTGCAATAGTTTAATATTGTTGTATAATTCCCGATGTATTGTCACCAAAATTATTCATAAAATACAAAGGAACGTGATTATGACTAATATTTTAAAATATAAAAATACATACGCGCAAGTTGGACATTAAAGAAAAAAAACTCAAAACGATTGCATAAATTAATTTAATATTTGTCATTAATCGTTTTTCAATTATCATTCATTATTGTGGTTACATAAAATTTATTAGTGTATTATATGCGTTGTATAACAAAATATTTTGAATAGGATTGTGATATACTTTTAAGTTTCATTCGTAAATGGAATGTCTATGTGATTTAAAGAAGTTGTAATATTAAACACTGCAAGAGAACTATTGGAATTGTAAAAATTAATAGCTTTAAACTAGAATAAAAGATGATATTGTTGTATGTTAGTTTTGTTACAAATACACTAAAAATGTATATTTAGGTGTATATATACCTAATATATATATTAGTTAATACTGTTACATATGTTGTAACTAAATGTTGTTGAAAATTGTAATTGTTTAGAAGACATACATATACTAATTATATTATTTTGTATTAAAGTGCAATAAGAAGATAAATAAGAATAGATTAAAAGTATTAAAAAATATATTTAAATCTTCTTGTTGCAGTTTAAAATTTTACTTTTATTTATCATGAATTATAATAGTATCAGGAATTTTATACGTTTCTGTATGCTATTGCGTTTAATCAGTAACTAAATGATATTACGGTAAAATGCGTAACATTATATTTTTTTAAATATTATAGACGATATCTTATTAGATTTCTCAAATAAATGAAGAATTAATGTAATATCATTTGGTAATTTATTGGTACAGTTGTATTAGTTATTTAATTAACAACTTTATTTAAAAAAATGTGTACCGCGGGACACATGACCGAAGTGAAACTTCTTACGTGTGCGACAGAAAGCAAGACCTACGTCGCACGCTTACTCCGTTGGTAAAAGAAAAAGGGGATAGCTGTCTCGCCGGCGTGGCGCCGTAACGCGTTTCCGTTTCATCTCGCGAGCATTTTACTCCCCAAGTTATCGAGCCACTGACGCCACATAAGAAGTTTCACTTCAAAAATTATTAGATAGCTTTATAAAGATAGTGTTAATATTACGTTATTATTGAATTGCGATTATTTATAATCGATGTTTATGGAAAAAAATATGTAAACATTATTATATTGGGTGTTAACAAAACGTAAGCCATATCTGTTATATGTTAAATGTAATATTAAACATACACGTTATTATTTGGTGTGAAGTAAATGTACGTCACTTGCAAATTAGGTAGCAAAAATAAATATCAATCTTATTCCACTAAATGGAGCATCCCATGTTTCTACAATATTAGAACGTAAATTTTATTCTGAGTGTAATCATATATTATATTGATGTCTTAATTAAGTAGATAAATGTGCGTATATTAAATGAATTTTTTTTTTATTTTCACAAAACCGTCGAAATTAGGTAATATAAACGATTATAATTTTTAGGGTTTTTTTATGTATTACGTTAAATTATTTTTAGTAATTAATAAATATTATAAATAAAGAAATACGCCAGCATTAGAGTTAAATTGGTTATTAGTTAATATGATTTTTTAAGAGTTTTGTAAATAAATTATTTCTCGATGGTACCAATAAAATTATTCAAAATGCTTTATTTCAACAGTGAAATCACCTACCACTGCAGTATTTAAAAAAAAAAGAATAATTACGAAATAGCTGTTTTTGTTCTTCCTACTCTTGAACATATCTATAGTTTCTCAGATTCTCGTATAATTTAATCTGTTATAATACCTTAATAAATAAATATTAAATACAAAAATATATATGGCTATACTCAGAATCAGGTATAAATACAAAAAAAGTATATATACAGAGTGTTTTATTTTAATTGGGATTTGAGGTTATATTCAATGAAACCAAAGGTTATAAAGAATTGTGTTATATGTAAAATAATCATATGTATGTTTAATATTGCGCAGTATAATTCACCTTGATAATTTAACAAATAGAAACTGATAGGGGTTGGCCCAAATTTTGTCGACATCCAGTATACATATACAACATACACACACGTATACAGGTACGTACATACAGGTTATTTCAAATTTGAACGTATCAACTGATTAATTTTTATAAACCGAACACTTTACCCCTTTTTATTATATACTTATTCTATTAAATTCGATATTTGTGCGATGTTGATTTTCCATGATCAGTGGATTTTGATTGATTAACAAAAAAATATATTTAGTACTTTATAAATAGTTCAAATATTTTAAGAAGGTGGGTAGATGGGTGTAACGTTCGCCTGGCAACTATCGGTCGGAGATTCGAATCCTTCTTCATTCATAGACGTTTGGGAATGTCGTTACTAACATAATTTAGCACCTAATTCAAAAATACACTATACTGGCAAACTTTGTTTACCAGATAAATAAAATATTTTCGTTTAATTTGAACGATACTAAAAATTTATTTATAACAAAATTTAAATTTTTTATAGATTAATTATGCAAATTTTAAAATTTAACAAATATCTGTCTTTGTATTATAAGGTTTGAGAAATACAAATTAGTTTTGTACTAGTGGTTTCCTAATTGGGAAGCATTCTCTAGTAAACTAAAATTTTAATTGAGTAATTGTAAATGAGGATTTTTAACGATTTGTTTAAAGTAGTACCTATTTGTAATTTTTCATATATTTTTTTTAGGTTCTGTACATTTTTATATATTTGTTTATTGTTCGTCTAGTGTGCTATAAAGTATGTATAGGTAATTATTTTTCTTTTTTTGTTAATTTTTGATTTCGCAAACTTAACCACAGACCTTTGCATCAACATCGGTATGTGGAGGGGTGTGGTGTTGCCCAGGAGCTATTTTCCTGGGTACTGGACGTGTCTAGCACTTGTTTCATAGGTGATCATACTATACCGGTTCTAGTAGTGGTAGCATACCTAGTAGTTGCTTTTACTTTTTAAAATTCAATGACATTCACAAACGACGATCCATAGTTGCAAGGAGATTCGAACTCCCGACCGTTGGTTTACTAGAAGAGCGTAAAGCTCTCTAAACCGTCACGTCCCCTTATATTTATATCTTAAACAAAATAAAACATTGTGTGAACGTACTTGGCGGTCTTAGTGTTGTCTAACTAAGAATATAGAAAATAAAAATTATCGTAATTTTTGTAGAAATTTAAAATAAGCTATATAATATGCGAGTTATGTACGTGTGTGTATGAATTAATCTGTGAAAGTAAAGTTTATAACTATAATTAGTCGCAACTTATGATATCTAGAATTGGTACCAATTAGAAGAGTAGTGGTGATAAATGACGGTAGTAAAAAAGCGGGACTAGTCATTTATGAAAAAATGAATCTACCTTCAATATTTAAGCTCTTCCGACAAATTTAGTTTAGGAAACAAACGTATTGTAGAGTGTATAAGTGGTGGCGATGGTATTTTTCCTTTTCTATTCGCACGCACTTAATCGTTAATTGCATATATACGAATGGCATCACATTAGTCGTCGCCACTTTGGCCAAATACGTGATTTGTTCTGACCAAAATACCAGCATACTGGTATTCAATAACTTTCGTCTTGTGATGTATTTGTAAATTTATTTAAAGGCTGGAACTGGTGGCCGAATATTACAAATCAAACTTAAATGTTGTTCAGTAATAATTACTCAAGTGAATTCACAATATACACCAATTTTAAGAAAGATATTTTATCACTCGATATTATATAACTTTGTCAGAATTTACTGTTGTCTGGATGTTTTAGTTGTAGAAGAGTAGAAAATTATTTATATACATATGCATTATTTCTAGAATCTGTGATATAGGTGGAAATGTAAAAGAGCTCCGTCAATTTCTATTTATTGTTGTACAATTAGTTATTTTAAATTGATATAATTATAGAAAATATGTACCCAGAGGAATGAATAAAGCCTTTTAATTTCGACGCGTTTTAACAATTAAATGACACTACACTTTTAGGACTATTATAATTCTACTTTTATTAAAAGCGTTTTCCCGATAATATATTATTATATTATAATACTTTATTCGGATTTAAATATTTTTAATTTTATTTTAATATATGATTCACAATATTTTAGGTAATAGTTTCTTAAAAAACATTTCTAAAGTTTGAACCAGACTAAATGGTTCGCAGACTGTTCGCAGACATCTAGTCAAGTAATAACTTCATATAAAAAGTATCGCTGACCGGTTTATCGAAATCTTATTGGTTGATTAGATGTTCGTGAATATTATGTTTGTTTTCAAGTCTGGATCTAGCTTAACAAAAACCCATACTAATTCTCGTTTCCATGAGTTTTTAATATATTGTTGGTTTTGGGATTCCCATTATTTTTTACAATTCTTTAATTCCAAATTTTCTGAAAATTTTACTACAAGTATTGTAGCAGTTACCACTGAATTATGATTTCACTGCATAGTTTACTTTATATCTATATCTATAAAAATTTAGTCTTTTCTTTGTATTATAAAGAATTCAATATAAATATCAACGCTCGATTTTTAAAATAGTAGAAATAGAAGCAATTTTGAAAATAGAAATCTATTTTTATTTAGTTTCCAAACCACTTAATATAAAATAGTAGAAAAACAGATGGCGTTGCTATAACTCTAAATCAATATTTTTATTGGGTATGTATCTTGTTGAAATTTAATAAAGAAATCAAATGTATTATTTTCTAAAGAAATCCAGCAGCGTTGTCAAGTCACTGATTCATCAAAAACATTTATATTTCATGCGTTGAATAAAAATTAATTTTCCTTTAGACGAGATCTAAGAAATCATTTTAAGAACACTTTCTAACGTAAAATGCGGGTTTCACAGCAAAGAGAATAACGTTAAGTCGAATAAAAAAACTACATTAATCATTATGTAATATTTCAACGTAAAAATCGGGGTTCTATTGTACATGAATGTTACTAAACTTTTGTCATTGAATGTTTCGTTGTTATTTTTTTCAAAAATAAACAATTTTAGAATAATAAAATAAATTTCAAACAAATCGTTTCGGACTAACGGAATTCAAATTACAGGGATTATACTGCATTAGAATAAGTAAATAACAAAAATAATTTTACGAATTATGTGATAATATAACACTAAATTAAGTCACTACAATAAATGTTTAAAACGCATTCCGTCTTACTCCATTCGATTTCGATTTCACGTATGTACCTATATCGTTAGATTCCTATTAAAAAAAATTCATTTACAGCCGCTGTCTAAACGGGGTTTCCATTTGAAATTTTTAAGTAATTTCGATAAAATTGTTTTGTTCAACTTCGAAGGTCTGCATCTCTAAAACTATTACCAAAAAAGCACTTTTATAATTTTTCTGTTCTTTCTTAGGTTAATTAGATCGCTTGGATCGCGGCATTCTAGATGAACACATAAAAGTGCCTAAAAATAATCGAGTAGGCTATAAAAACTTTTTTAAATGATGAAAATGTATTGAAAATCGATAGAGGATTCCTAAAAACTCAAAATATACAGGGCAAAAAAATTCAAACTGATACCTTTTTCATCGTCCAAAATAAAGTATGTCTAGTGATTTCGTTGACACCCGGTATACTGAAAATTAAAAATATATTGTTTATTACGCAGAAATAATCTAATTAAAAAGTGCAAAATTCTTTATATCATAAAATTTATAAAAATTAATAAAATAATAAAATTAGTAAATTAGTTAGGTACTTATGATCAATTATTTTTTGACGCATTCTTTTGTTGATAAAAGATGCACTATTAACGAAGAACACTCTATTATTGATAGATTTTTAAATGAGTACATTCTATCTCTATACGTGAGAATATTTTAGGACGGCTATATACGCCAGAAGTATATAAAGAGCACTTTATAGCAGGCGTATATATACGCTTATCGCAACGAAAGGGCTAATTCTAGATTCCCTATACGTGCCAAAAATTTTAATATAGAGTTGAACGCTTATGGATAATTTTAATTGTTGGTGTTGGTTGATGATGAGACGACATATTCTTATGGTTATACTTTGTTTTCGATATGAGATGTTTATTTGCAAGTGGTTTCAACGACAATCTGAAAAACGATCTAAAATTATCAAATTTTGGTGAATACATCGAACGTGCAATTCTTTTGTTTAATTAAAAATACGACAAAAACGATGCACGAAGTCCCATTATGTTCGTTGATGCTAAAGTTTTCATAAAGAAAACGTCGCTGCTGGAAGAGGTGTGTAACTTTTGAATGAAATTCTAAAATAATGATTAGCAAAAGGAAAGAACGCCCGAGAACATTCACGACAGCATTACAAGTAACGACTTTAAAGACATGACCAAATTAGTATTAAGCTGGGTTCAGACGGTGCGAGGAGAATCGCCTTTGCGTAGTTTTTACAAGGTGTGGGTGTCAAAGGACGGGCAGGGATTGTCGGCATAATAGATGCGTCAAAGAAAATTTCGCAAGTTACGAGCCTGTTTGATTTTAGATCGACAAAAATAGACACAAAGTGTATGGAAACAAATTCAGTGATTGATAATTAGTAAAAGAAAGTGAACATTTTACAAGGTCTTGAAAATGTTGGCGTTAATACCCGAATCTTGATAATAACATAATAGGAACATTGAAGAGTGCCCAAACAGTCAATAAAAATCCAATTAGATTACCTAGAAATATACAGGACGTTCCGTTTATTGAACATTAGCGCTGTATCCCGCAAAGAAGTTAGGTAATAATAATACGAAGTTTTTGTTTTGAGAAATTGAAAAACGAATTGTACATTTTTCTTTACAAAAACTACAGAAGGTCTACATTTTACATTTCATTTACAATTATTACACACATATATATATATATATATATATATATATATATATATATATATATACTAAAAACACTTAAAAATATTCGTGGTCATAGTGATATCTATTAAATATTTCATCGAAAAAAGCGGTGGATGTCATTTGATAACGGAAATGTATTTTCTATAATTCAGTTGAGGAAGTATAAAGGTTATAACATATCAAACAAAAAAAAACTATTACATATCACATATAAATGAAAAATGTAGTCTTCAATAATAAAGAATTACACACGGTTATCTTTCAAATATTACTTTTATAGCTTTCGACTTCTTGTGTAGGTGTTGTAGATGTAATGGTTGATACATAGCTTTTAAGAGCCGTCATTGTGTTCCGGCACAAAATATCTTAAAAGGACGAAGCTTCCTTACGCAGAAAGCGTGTGAAATCAATTTAGAGTCCATTTTTCTCGCGCACTTTTACACTATATTTCGACAATTACGTAATACTGCTTCCTTATTTTTATTGTAATTTACACAGTTAATGCGTTAATTACATTTAAACACTTATTATAACCATTTATTTAATAATATTAGATTTAAATATACTATACTACGAACGACTAATAATAAAACGCAAACACGATTTATAAATGTTGAGTTATGTAAGTTTTAAATTAAGTAATAATAAGTAAACTTTTTTGTTGTTGCAAGATTTGATCTGTGATTTTGTTCATAAGGTAATTCATTAAGAAAGGGCAATCGCGAAGCTAGATATACTAGACACTAAAATATGACGATTGAGCCCAAAATACCTTATACCAATATCATTTATTTAAGAGATACAGAGTTATTCAAGGTTGGAATTTTATTTCGACACTTTTAAAGCGAAAATCTAAAAGAGCGTTGATTTTTACATAAAAAGTGACTTTTGTTTAATTTCGATAATTTTATCGGTTTTCGAGATATTTGCTCTTAAAAGGTTTAATGCATGCGCGGAATAATAATAATAATAATAAGATACTTTAGAGAAAATTCTCGAAATGTCCATCATACACCTCAATATACTTTAATATGCGCTTTTAGGGATTCTTGTATATTAAATAGGTTATTTTTAATCACATTGACGGTCTCTTGAATTTTTTGCTACTACTATAACATTAATAAACCATTGCCTTTATATTTGTCCAGTAGGTTTAAATCTGGACTTCTAGATGGCCAAACAAATTAATTTTCACGGCTAATTCGAAGATGAGATAAATTGTCATTCAAATATTCACGCACTGGCAGAAAAAATGTTGTGGCACCCCATCCTGCATAAATCGAACGTTCTGTCTTAAGGCTAACGATATATCTTCTAGCAGTCCATTTAAATGTAGTTCTGGATAGTTTAAAAACAAATAAAAATAATGACAGCAGCCATAAAGCCAACTTTGTATATTTTAAGAATTAAAAATTGCAGAAAAGCGAAATTCATCGAACCATTTAAGTTATCGAGTTGTCGAAATTAAACAAAAATCACCTTTTTTATGTAAAAGGGACGCTCTTTTAGATTTTCAGTTCATTTTGGCCATAGTACAACAGACGAAACAATTATGCCTCGATTTATTGAAGTAGTCAAAATTATTGAGTTTCAAAATAAAATTCCAACTTTGAACATACTGCATCTCTTAAACCAGCGACATTGTTGGGCTCAATTGTCATATTTTGGTTTCTAGTATCTTTAGTTTCGAGACGGCCCATTCTTTTGTATCTATAATATGACCGACATAAAATGACTGACATATTTTCGTGATCTAGAAGCCGAGATTGGAGAAAATCCAAAGCGCCTCCTCTAGGATCCTTCATCAAACAGACCGCAATAGCTTCATTTCCTAGGGAAATACGCTATTAAATCACATAAATACATACTATATTAACCAAAAGTTTTATGCCCTGCATTTATTTTTTGTATGTTTTTAATAAAAACATTTCGAGAGCCGTCGAAAGTCAACAATTCGCTCGACGAATGGTTGATCGTCACAATGCATGTAAATACACATACAGTCGAGTAAACAAGTTAATTATTCAGGTTGGTACTTGATACGAATGTTTTATTAACAAGCATTCATTAACAGCATGTATATATTTTTCATATTACCTTAAAATACTATATTAAAGTGCAAGTTTCATAAGGCAGGTTTTTAACGAACCGCGTAGCTACGAGTTTTAAGTTATCCGGTGGATTGAAATCAAATTTTGCGAGTGTTATCAGGCTGTCAAACTATTTGTGTTATCATGAATACGTGTCTCTATAGTTTCTTCTAGTAGCGTGCGGTAGGTGTCAATAACCTCCTTTCCTTCCCTAATTTTGTTAATACTGGATTAAATCTAGAAATTTTTGACTTTCCCAAATATTCCTTTGTAAAACCCGGTACTATTATTATTCTAAAATTAACCGTTTTCGAGAAAAAAATTATTTTAATTATTGCTGTTCATATGGTATTTGATAAATTTTATATTCATGTTAAAATAAGTAGTTTGACGGTCTCGTAACACTCGTAAAGTTTTATTTGAATCCACCGAACCACAAAATTTATTGAAAACACTTAAACGATTTTATTTTTTTAACTTTAACACCCTGTATTTTGGAAAGGGCGAATTTGCGGACGTACGTTACCTATCTCGATGATTTGACGCCGGGAACTTGAACTAGGCCGTTGACGGTCAAATTTTAGGGCACCCTGTATACAAAAATTAAATATCACAAATGATCACTTTCTGAAATTTGAATTTGGTTTACAGGTAATCGTGGTAGACGTTGATGTTGTTATATTTGGTCTCCTCAGCTTCCATATGCACCTAATAAATACAAATTAATGTGTTAATTAGTATGTTGTTATTAAACAAAAATAATTTTATCCAGCTAGTAGATCATACATTTTACTATATGTAGGTCGTTCTTTTTATAATGTTTTGTTGGCTAGTGTTGTATTGAAATTTAGAATAAGGTTAACAATTCATCGGTTAAGGTGTTGCGTAATAGATAAATCAGAAGTAAACCGGAACAAATACGTAAGTCAGAAAAGAGCAAAACTTTTCTACGTTATATAAAATACGTAAAAATTACTACATAAATCAAATATAAAGCAGAAGTGTTAAATTTAGACATCCTAACTGTGAACTTAGCGCCATAAATATCCATATCTTTTTAGGGCATTAAGTCTGATAAAAACCATGGCAACTACAAGGAACGGCGACGGTGGAGAGTTGAAGATTAGACACAAGAAATATGTAAAAAGAGAGCCAGCATTAAGCCTTTTGTTATCTAGCATGTCTACCTACTTACTTTAAGCTCAATTCTAGAAGAATTATAGGTTCTCGTTTATTTAAGCAAAACCTTTAACTTATTAGTTATGATGTGAAGTTCATCGTATACCTATCTATAGTCGTACATTATACTATATAATTTAAAAGGGAAACGTCATTAATAACTATGGATAACATTGTTAATGAACAACTAATGGATATTCTGTAAATATGTAATAGTGACAATTTAACTATATTTAAATGACTTTTTTATTACTTACTTTTATAAAATATGCAAGACTCTCATTATAGGTTAACCACTCGTGTTAATCTGCTGATATATAATGTACAAGCATTTTGTGTCGTCCTAATTATTTTATGAATTTACTACCAAATGGTATTAATCCAAAAATATCCGGAACTCATAATAAATTTGATTATTTAAAATTTTCCGTTGTTGAGATTTACAATATTTACTACGAAATTGAACAAAAAAAATACACAAATATTTATAATATTTTAAAAAGATCTATCCGCGCGCAAGTCTTGGTATCGAATTTTCATGTTATGTGCCTTAAAATTCCTTTTTTAAAAACTTTTTCGAAAAAAAAACATCTTTTAAAAAATTACGAGATAAGCCAAAACGGCGCATCTGGGTCCCGTCATCAGACAGGTTGCAGTAGTTTTATTTTCTATGAAAATTCGCGAATACAGTTTTTATTCAACGATACACTTCAAGTAATACAATGTAGGTATATGAAAAAAGTGTAGTCTATACTTTTACAATTTCAAAGCGCAATAAACAATTCAATTTTTATTTGAATCTAAACACAATCAAACTAAAAAAGGAATCAATTCCAGAATTGAGAAACGAAAAATTCAAATATCTATCTGTCTTCGCACGCTCCGGTTTTGACCGACCGGTTCGTCCGTGATAAAATAATGAAACATGAAAATGTATTGCGGCTTGCACACACTCCGGTCGCCGACCGGAAACCGGCTAGCAGCCGGAAGTATTCACTAGAACTCCGGACGTCGGCCGGCGACTGCTTGTCTAGTAGTATAGGTAGCTCTGTAGTTGTTTTCACACAATCGAAACGAATCCGGTCGTCGGTCGTTCAGTAAACAAGATGCACTGTATTTTTAGTTTTGCTGCTTTTCTTCATTGTGTAACATCGATGGCATTTTGCCAAAGCCGCAATTTTATCGAATATGAGTTATTCTAACTATTTTATAGATGTAATGTAAAGATAAGTTGTTAAAATCTGATAAAAAAAATTTCAATTCTTTCCACTACAAAAACTGATTTTTGTTTAGCGCAATACGTATTGTTTATAATACCGCGATAATACAAAATGCGCGCTCCTGTAAAGTTTGCATTTTGCGGCTTAAGATACATTGGCAAAATGCCATCAAATTATAATAGCAAGTGGGTGTAATATCGATAATAAATTATTAATATCGTTAGTTCAAGCTACGCCTGCTTTATGGTGTAAAATAATGGAGGTTTATAATAGTATATTAAAGTACAAGTTTCATAAGGCATATTTTTATCGCCCGAATCCAAGACGAGTGCAATAATAGCCTTATGAAACACGTACTTTATACTATTTTTTTATGTTTTGTGCCTTTATACCGTTTAAAATAAAAAAATCGTATATTATAAAAGAGTGGTTTCGGTCTATTGGCAAAAATTCCCCTTTCCAAATTTTTAGTATTTTAATGTTACTGGCTTTTGTAGTGGACTTTTTTATTTTAAAGGGCGTAAAGGGGCAAACTATAAAAAAATAGTATAAAGTACACATTTTATAAGGTCGTATTAGCGACCTGGATTTCAATTTTGGTTATTAAACTAGACGATTGTGCTATTGAAACAAAACACGTCTACCAAAAATGCAAAAATATTCGGAGTGGTTCGAAACTTAGAAATTATGAAATAAATGGGCAAAATCGATAAAACACCCTGTATGTTGGTTATAAGTACCTGAGACCCAGTAATCACAGGTTATTTGAAATTGCCTAACGGATGTACATTTACCTATGAAACACCCCGTATAACTTAAGTTAGCTATTTGAACATTGATATTCTCTAATATACTCCCAATCTATTCTTTGGAAATCATTTGTCATATTTAAAAAATTAAGCACAACGTTTGTCAGTTATTCATTTTTGAAATGAAACTTCTTATGCGGTTCGTCGATTTGGGTCGCAAAATGTTCGCGAGATGAAACACAGAAACGTGTTACGGCGCCACACCGGCCAGACAAGTATCCCCCTCTTTTTTTACCTTCGAACCAAGTGTGTCACACCATCTCTCGTTATCTGTCGCACACGTAAGAGCTTTGTCCAGATGAGGCGATTTACGCGCGATTCGAGTAGCGCGTTTTTAATCGCGCGATTGTGAGATACTAGAGGTCCGTATATTTCGTCCAGATCGTAAATCGCCTCATCTGGACAAGCTCTAAGAAGTTCGACTTCGGTCGTGTGTCCCGCGATACAAATTTAATTTTTTGTTCGTCTCCCCAAAATTATAACCAATAAAATTTTACAAGTGCAAATGATGAAGAGTACAAAAAATAATAAGCATGTAGGTACGATAAAAAGTATTAGAGAATACAAATTATTACGTATGTATATAACAAATTAATTTCGTACGTGAACAGCTAGATATTAAATAGGATTAAAAACGTTTAGGTTATCACTCGTCAATCAGCAATTAATTGCCGCTTAATTTTTTTTGTATGTAAACCTGTTTTGTAATTGATTTAAAAACGGACGATCATGTTTAAATCTTATAAAATTATTAATTGTTCGCTTTAATTAATTTACTAATTACAAGAAACTTAAATTTATTTGATTGTTAGATAAATATCCTGATCAACTTAGATTATCAAATGTATTATAATTACCTAAATACTTGACATATTTCTAAAATATTGCCGTATACTTGTTCACGTGATTTTTAAAGGTATAAATTATTTTTAGATGTAACATTAATGTATAACGTATTGACAGTCTACATACGTTCATGTGGTATACTACGCTTCACTTAATCCTTCTAGGAGTAAGTATTGAAATTAATTCCGTCATTTGTTTAAACGTATAATTAAATTAAGTAATTCTAGGCAGCAAGAGACAAATTTAGATAAATTCATTGCCCGATTTCGTGTAGTATTTCATTGTATCGGTAGTGGACTTCGATTATAGCTAAGTGCCGTAATTACAACTGACTTGACCTAATATACTAACGATCTGCTACAACATTGTTTTCTAAACTTTTAGATATTTCATGGTAGCAATTAGGGAACGATTTTGTCGATAGAAATGAATTATACAGTGTGTATTTCATATTAAACGTGTTTTTTACGTTAAATAAAATCTAGCTTTTAAAATACAGATATCGAGGTAATTGTTATTTAAAGTTATAGTTTAAACGGATTCCCTATATAAAGGCTTTATGTAAATTAGCTCATAAATATATACCGCATTATATGAATTAATTCTGAACTATGGAAACTTAGGTCTGTTCTGTTGAAAACCACATTATGGAACTCTGAAGTGTATTATTTACTATTATCCTATTATGGTTTTTACTAGTTAAGAATACCTATATCAATTGTTCAGGAGAGAAAATTCATTTTAAATTTATATTAGCGTTTGTTATTAATTTCTAGTCATTCGAAGTCAATTATAGATAAACAAGTTAGAAAACAAGCGAGTAGTTCGGTTAAAAATTAAATTAAAACAATTTATCAGCAACCAAGAGCTGTAATCCTACGATAAGTACAGGAAACCTCCGTATTTCACGGTCATTAGGTTTCTCAAAAATGTCGTGTTGTGCGAATACGTGTTATACAAAATAAAGAAGCAATATAAAAACAGGGTTAGGTTCCAAAAGTTAACAAAACTGTATTATTTTCTTCTTATGAGTAACTTTACTAAAAATAAGAAAAGTATGTTTATTAAAACAATAAATAATAATTGATTAAAAATTAAAAGGATTTTTGCAACACATAGATACTTTGTACTCTTTTTAAAACGATACCATGGATCTACGAAAGTTCACCGACAACAATTCACGGACTGAAAAATTCACCAATAGGTGAATTTGTCGAATGGAAAATTCACCGATTTTAAAATTGAGCTCACTTCATCAACATTAACCTAAATTCAACTCGTGTGCACTAGTCTAAATTCACCACAACTGTACTAGTCTAAGCTTACCTCCTCTGCATTAGTTTAAATTCACCTCATCTACACTAACTTAAGCTCACATCGTCTGCACTTAAATAATCGGCGAATAATTTTAGAATCGGTGAAATTTCCTTTCAACGAATTATGCGTAGGTGAACTTTCCGAATACCTAGAACCATTATTTTCAATTGTAGAAAGATGAAATATATTTTAAGAGGTTTTTTTTTCGTCCGACGTCTAGGGCTACAATTTAATTCACAAAAAGTAAATAACCAAGAATACTTTAACAATAATTTCAACAATACATAATACCAACACAAAAATTTTACAATTCCCAAATCGTGTTAGAACTAAACTGTTCTTTAAAAATACCGCGTTGCACGAGAATTTCCGCAATTTTCGAATCGTGTTAGGCCGAAATCATGTTGTAGTAATTATGTGTTATACGGGAGTTACCTGTGTATATCAAAAAAATAAGGCGATTTACTTGTACTGATTCACGTAAGGTTTAAAATTTTTATTTTCCAATTTGCAGTAAAATGGCGAATCTAATTAAAATAAAAACTATACGAATAAAAATGTTCTGACTCAAATTATATTTTCTTTAACGGTAGAAGTTCAAACTGAATTTTCGTCTAACTGGAGAGATATAATTTCAGATTTAAATTCAATATGTAGAAAAGAGAAAATAAGAAAAGAACTTTTAGGTATTGGAACTTCTGTAATATTGAGATATCGAATTTTTCTTTGGAGAGTACTATCATTATTTAAAACTGTAGACTCGAAGTTTGGTAATGTACTTCTCTAACACTTTACAGGTCACTACTAAAAGTGCATTTTAAATTAGAATTTTTTATAACATACCGAATGTTAAAAAAGGGATAAAGACTTTAAAAGATCGAAAGCAAGTTAAAAAGTTTTGATAAGTATACATCGGCCCGCGAATCAGCCGATTTCAAGATACTAGCGATTTTCTTTTTCGATTAAATAACTACGTTTTCTAAAACTTTCCTGAAATATTAAATTTTACGTTCGCTTACTATGGCAACGAGCGGAAAAGTATTTTGTTGCTAAGTAATAAAGTATTTTTATAGCTTAAAATTGCAGTTTTTTTGTGAAATAATTTCAGTAAGACGTCACATTCTTGAAAGAGTGCGAAGTTCGAAAGATGTAGATCCTGTGTTGATATGGAAGAAAGGTATTTCAAACATCTTTGATAATCAACGTGTTTTGTAGCACTAAATACTTAAAAACCAACAAAATTAGTATAATTTATTCAAGTTATCGAAGTTTATTTGCGGACCCATGTATATTAAGACGCTTTAACTTATTTGTGATTGTACAATACACCCTTAAAATACTCAATTCTTTTTTAACACACTGTACCTCGCAACATCCAAAAAATATCACGTTAATTGGAACTTTTCTAGTACCCACTTCAAAATTTAATAAAAAATGGCTTTTATTTTCGAAAATCACTCGCTCAAATTCTTCAACACAAAATTACAGATAAAGCGAATAAAATTAATTTTAAATTGTAAAATACAGTAAAATCCGGTTATAACGAATCACAAGTGACTCACGACATGAGTTTGCTATATCCGAAGTTCGTCATAACCATCAAAATTTATAAGTTACATGGCTGGTTTGGTTTCGCTTTAAGCAACTTCAACTGTAGTAAATACGGCGATTTCAGGAAAGTACCTACTCGAAGTAAGTATTTAAACATTTTAAACACAGCACTAAAAATGTAACAAACGCAACGCGTATACTACATCAGCATGATTGTAATAATAAATTAACAGAAATAAAATATCAAAGTAAACATGTGCATTTCTGGTCAATAAGAAAAAAGAAAAAATCATCGTAATCCTATAGATTGTAATTTATGAATAATACCATGCAGGAAATAATATTGTGCTGGAAGGAATGAATGTTTGGCGATAACAACTGGTTCGAAACGAAACATAAGTAATGATATCATAAGCACCTATACTCATAGATAGGACTAACGACATTAAATATTATAACATTTTCAATGTCGATGTACATCCAAGGATTGTACAAAGAAAATGAAGGAATACTCGCTTGCGAATTCGTAATACATTTTCTAAATATCCCCTTAGAACATTAAATAAAAATCTCACATTTAAGTGCAACTTTTCATAATTTGTACAAAGACGACGTTGTAATAGCAATTACTTAATTACTTAATACACAATATTTTTATTAATCTGAAGTAAAAAAAATTAACAAATTTTTTTTCTTGCAAAAAATGATAACAAAATGAAAATGATGCAGATCTGCACGTACGAGTATTCAAAACGCAACATTTTAAAGAACGACGGCGTTGCTATTGTTGTAGATGCACTTTGTAAAACTTTGAAAACCGCACAACCGTATTTATCGCGTCGCGTTGCGTCGTATCGTACAGTTCAACAACACTATAACCGTCTTAAATTGTTAAAATCAAACTATAATCAAATTTAGCGGCAACAAGAATTATTATTTCGGTAAAACTTATTTATGGGGGCAGTTGAATACGTTGCCACTTACGACCGGCGCACTAGACTAAAAAATGCCAAGTAATTGTTAAGCGAGTCGATGGCCGAACAACGCCAATATTTTGCGATGTAATCCCCAGACATGCCATATCAAATATCAACGTTGCCAAATTTATATGAAATCTTCAACTTGTATTACTTTAAAATATATAATTTTTGAAATAGAAAATAAGCCTTATATAATTCTAGATTTAATTAAATTTAAATTTGTTTTGTACTAAAATAATTTTATTGTTTTAATATTATTGTTTAAAAGATCGAAAAATTTTGATCGGTTTGATAATAATATATAGATAATTGATACCTTTTTAATTGTAAATATAATTATTAAAGTAAATCATACCCGTCGGTTTATCGTTGATTTTTTTCCAATCTGTTATTAATCGGTATGGAACAATTTATTTAAAATTTTAGGTAGGTATACGCATCTATTTCGAAAATAAATTGACTAACATCTGTTATACTTGCTAAAAACTTAAAAACAAACAATTTATTGTATTATTTTAATCCTCAACGACCTGCCGATTTTACATTTCTTAGACATTAATAATCCAAATTAACAATGGCGAGTTTACTTTTAGATCCAAGGACCCCAATTTTTTATTAGTTCTTAATCAATTCCAAAATTACGCAATTTATGTAATAGGGCCATATCGAAAAATTTTCCCGGGGTCTCATAAAGGATCCGTTGGTTTTCAACTCTTAAGGCCGATCTTTCCATCTTTTGGTAAATTTATCCGACGGAAATAATTATTGTTCGAACAAACGTTTCCGCAGTAGATATCTGTTAGATAAAACCAAGAGATAGAAAGATCGGCCCTTAATCTTGTTTTCGAAAGCTCCATTTCCAAGTATACAATTTTTATGAAGCCGACCATTGTTAGGCACAAAATTCCGCAATAATGTCGAGAACTTGGTATATGTGAAAATGTCAAAAAAGCGTTGCGGACAATGTCGGGCACAGAAATAGTTCTAGTGTAACCACAACGCGTCCCAATTAAAATTTAAAGGAAGCTCAAAATCTATAAAGATTATTTTAAAACGAAGCTTTCATAGTCACACTGAAGCCACCGATAAACATTTTGCAACTTCTTATTCGATATTGTCGCCGCTAATGTATGCGTGGAAACGAAACTTAATAACGTCTTGCGTTACTGTTTTTTCTACTTCGTTTGCTAATAGAAATCTGCCATGTAACAGACTAATCGCAGAAAAGTACAGGATCAAGAATACCTAACCATAAACGCAGGGACCGTTCCTATGATTTTGCTTGAAAGTAAATAATAGGTAATCTTGTAAAAAAAATGTCGAGGTAGTCGAAATTGTTCTAACTTTCATGAATTGTCTGTGACCGTTCTACAAATAACAAATAACAAATCGCAAGTGTCCTGTGAAATTTTAGGCTATAAATTATGTTCTTAAATTATCGCTGCATAAAACGAAGTAAAATTGAAGATGATCGCAATAAAATGTTGTTCGAAAATGGCCGCGAGAACATCAGGCAGAAACACAGATATTGTGCAGCTATAGACAATTCCTTCTGCTAATCCAGTTCTTTGTCCATATCGATCGTTTCCGTTTACCGCTTTTCAAAATTTTTAATAATAGGTTCACAAGTTCACTACTTATTACAGAAATTACGTACTCATTATTTTGAAGCCATTTTAACGACTAATTACCTACTTTAATTAATTTGGAAAACGTCTTTCAAGTACACAAAAAGTTAAAAATGTTACATTGAAAGAATAGTTCAAGTCAAGTAAATAATCAAGACTCAAGACTCGTTCCGTTTTTTAATTCGTCAACTGTACCATACGTTTAAACTTTTCCAAACAACGTAAACGAAAGTAGTATAACATGTATTTATGTATGTTACTTCTTCCAACGAAATACGCGTTATTTTTGTATAATAATTCACGAATATCGACTTTGTTTTGGTGTAAGTACAATAAAGGTTATATTGGAGTTCAGTGAACCCATATCGAAAAAAAAATGTAGACTTCTAATGCGATAATTTATACTATTTTGTACAAACTAAATTTGAAAATAATTGTAATACAGGTCGCGCAAAACTAATCCGACATTCTATTTCGATTTGAACATAATCAAATTACCTATCCGAAAATTCGTAAAATATCAAAACGGAAAATTTTTAATTTAAAAATTTCAGTAACTGGAATAAAGCGAAATAAACAAAACTTCGCGAAAAGGACGCCGGAAGCTGTTTGTAAGAAGGCCACGAAATAGTCGTTGAAAAACTGCACGAAAGCTGTCCATCTTCCAGGGTTGTAAGCGGATTGGCCTCGGGCTGGGCGTGGGTTAGTCGACCTCTATTCCGCACTATGAATCTGGATTTTATTACTTCATTCTCTGTTAACTTTTCAGAGATGTATTTTTTTATTATCATTGCGCCTTAAAACGTAACTAGTGTGTGCCTTTGAATTAGCGCGACCTCTCAAAACTAGAAAAATTCTCGCCGAACATAACACTTTTAGGAAATATTTGTTAACCGAATTTATTTAAGGAGGAGAACGTTTACGTTTTTTTTTTTCCCAATAGAATTTGTTTTATATTCGCTGGGGCAATAAAAACCTACGAGCGTCTTAAAATTTTATTTTTACGCGAAACTTCAAAGTAACAGAATTCAATTTAGTTTACCATCCGAATAGATAATCGCGTTTCTTACAAAACCGTAACCAATTAATGTTTTCTAAGAAGTTAGAATTTTCACCATTATCGGTGAGTTTCGGTTGCGATCGGTGTAGGACGCTACGGTACCAGGCGTCGCTTTGCCAGTATCGGATTGGCGTCGGGTCATCGAAGGCGTATGGCGCGAATAAATCAAAAACAAATACAGTCGATAGCTTAAATCTACAAAGTCATTTAGAGTAATTTAATGGCGGTGTCCGGTACTGTTATGTGAAAATTATGTGGAGAACGCGGCTTTTCCTCTGAAATTTTTTTTAAATTTCAGCGCCAATCGGTAAATATTCCAAATGTGTTGTATTGTTTTGTTTATAATATCATTCGTTGTCGAATGACATTAAGACGTTACGTTTGATTTACGGTGAATATTCGAATTTCAGGACTGAAACTGAACTGATATAAGTATTCAAAGCCAGTGCTGATTCAGCTCGTTTCTTTTCTATTAATTGCACTTGTCGTAACGGCATTAACTGCGTTGCCTCGCAGAGTTTTTCCCGGTTCTTTTTCTAAGACAAAAGATAGGTACAAAAACTTTGTAGGACTGTCGGAAACTTTTAGAAATTTATATCCGACGGTCGTATTTAGCAGAATTAGAATGCCGTTTGGGGTTAAACTCTCTTTCAAATGTTATCAAAGAAACGATTACAATCGGAAACGTCTTATTGAAGTTTAGTTTACGATCGTTAAATTTTAAAGCACTATCGATAATAGTCGAGACTATGAGAGGATGAAAATATTTTTAAGATGTGTCACTTTTTATGTATATGCAGTATATATATATATATATATATATATATATATATATATATATATGTATCTCGTTGTAATGAACGTGCAATACGTTTTCACTAGGTTCCTACGGTTTTTGTACCCAAAACTTTCACGATTATATTCCTAACGATTAGGGGCCGATATTTCAATTTTAAAAGAAATATGAGCTTAACCACCCAAGCAGAACAAATTCCGATTTTAGAAAGGAAACGTAATGTTAAATATCGATTTATTGATATACTAGGTATACTATTTCATTATTTACCTATAATTTGTTTACCACTACAAACAAAAATCAGTCCCTGTTGTATCAGAAATTATGTCAAATGCAGTAATTTAAATTACGTAAATATTATATGTACCTATTTAAAAATAAAAATAATAAAATTGTATTAAAACGTTATCGAATCTTCAAGTAATAGGCCAGAGGCGGCAAATAGTTTAATAAGGAAATAATTCTTGGAAATCTGAAATTTGCTTTAATCGCTTCGTTTACATCTCCTGACAAGTATACTAAGTTTTCCTTCTCGAGCGAGGTCAGCGTAGACAACCATATTGAAAAAAACTGGCGTTAAAATTCAATATTTTGCGAATATTTCCTGAAATATTAGCTTAAGGATTTAAACATCTATTTCCTCATTAAATTTCCTACAAAATAGACGTACGACTTTTTGCCTAAAGTTTAGTGTTACAAAGGTGCAGTCGTTCAAAGTTGGGAAATCTTGACTAAAAAATAATTTCTGTTATTATTATTTGCTATTATACATCGGGCTTCCGGGACTGCGTTTGCAGGAAGCTGTAAATGTGCAAATTTCAGAAACGAAATATTAAGAGCAATGGATACGCGTACGAAAGTTTCTGCTGCGGGGTAACGGTAAGAAACGAGGTATCCACAGAGATGAAATAAGAGGAATTTATTTGCAATTGAGGATTTATAATTAGACGGCCAAACACACAATAAGTATTTATTCGAGTTATTCTTAAAATTCCAATCTTATCATTTCCAGTTAGCTATTAGATATTATAAATGTAGGTATACGTTATACAAGATAGGTTCGAATCACGTCGTCAATGAAACCTCAAATTTTACAGTACTAATAAATTGTAGTCTTTCTTTGCCATGTCATATCCCAGGCGGCACACTGACGTTATAATGTTGTCAACTATTGGCCATTTGGGGACCAATGGGGACGTCAATAGGACGGGTTAATATCACAGCCCAACGACGTCAAATTATGACCAATCTTGTACATTACTTCAGACGTCTAATTTCCTTAAATGGAACTTTTTACTTACTTGTTTAGTTGTATACTATTGTATTTATAATGATGCGATAGTGCATAATTCCAAATTTATTGATATATTTTTTAGTTAAAATTTT
Source organism: Rhagophthalmus giganteus (assembly GCA_036326145.1). Taxonomy (NCBI): domain Eukaryota; kingdom Metazoa; phylum Arthropoda; class Insecta; order Coleoptera; family Rhagophthalmidae; genus Rhagophthalmus; species Rhagophthalmus giganteus. Next base: position 9,658,562 of record JARFJA010000075.1, on the reverse strand, counting down.
GGATTAAAACATAAACATATTAGAAAAAATTACGAATATTTTACGCTTTAAATTAACGCTTCAAAACGTCTTTATCTTCACTTTTCCAGTAAGGATTCAGGACTTTGAATGACCAAACAAAGACGTCTCAACGACGTTCTTTAATGACGTCAAATGTTCGTCGTGAAAGTGTCGTCGTGCGTACGTCACTTATTGGGTCCACGACGTCGCCGACGAATAATTACCAATAATTGACGTCATTGTGACGGCAGTGTGCCGCCTGGGATATGTGCAGGTAAATCGTCGATAGAATGTGCTACGTTCAAAACTTTAAACTGAATATTACAAATATACAATTTAGTAATTTTTTATTGATGACAATTGACCTATCTGGAATAACGTACAACTAACGGAATTTAATAATTGACTTCATTTCCTAATCAGTTGGTCTTACGCAGTGTTTGTAAAATTCGTAAATACAACATAATAATATACATACATTTGCTATACGATAATCGTAAGACTGTTTCAGGATGCAACTAACGAAGTACTGCATAGGTAGTACCCACTTTGAACGAATGAGGTTTAAATCTATTTACATATCTGCGTTTTGAAGATAAAAAGTTCTTCTTTCCCCCAAATTTTCTTGATTAGTATAATTACCCATAATAACTCACTAATGGGGTTCTTGAGGGGTTAGATTTTATTATCTGTATAAGTAAAGGAATCAAAAATGTTCACTTCCTATTTTTTCAATTTGTTAAATAATTAGTAATAACGCAACAATTAATTAATTAAAAGTACATTTTAAAGCGCCCTCGCAGAGGAACGGAAAAAGCTGAAAGTTAAGTAAATGATGACTCGTTCCTTCCGTTTTAGAGTTTTTATCGTTGATACGTTAAATTTGAGGCGTGATATTTTAACGTTTATATCATTTTGACGTTTGTTTATCACTTTATAGGAATATAGGAATAGAAAATAAAAACAGAAAATAAAAAAGAAACGTAAAGGTAGGGAAATAATAGATTAACATTAAATTTGGTAGTAAGATAGATAAAGCAACGGATAAAAATCAAAACAAAAAACACATAACGACCATTAATCTACAACAAAATAAGATTAAGCAAGTTAAGTAATCTACTAATACTAAATTTAACTAAAGTATCCAACTGAAAAATAAGAAAGCACTATTGCGGAAGGAATGAGTCATCGCGGTACGCGCGCAACTTTATTTGTAAAAATGTTTAATTATACATTTCCATAAAATGGGTTTTTTAGATTAGGAATGGTATTTTATGATAATACTATAGAAATGTACTGTTAGATTTCAATTATTTGACATCACTCAAGTACCCCATTGTAAATTGAACACAAGTAAACTACATTAAATTAAATATTGTAGAAAATATTAAGATTCACGCCTAGGTACGCCTAACTACGCGGAGCGATTGAGAACAATTAATAAATTTCTATATGATCGTCACCCAAACAGTCTGTTGCGTTTCCCTATGCAGTACTTCGTAAATTGCATCCTGGAACGCGTATTAAATTTTCAGAAAATCATGCGATGTAGAATAATTACTAATAGACTATCCTATAACGTCTCGTTCACAAATTGCCCATTAGAGGCGATACCTGATGGGTTGATAATTATACATTACGGAAATTCGAATTATGGCTTTATTTAATATTAATTGTGAAATTTATAAAATTTGAAATTTGTTAAATATAATATTTAATTGAGGAATCAACCATTTTTGTGAGATAATTGATGTAATTAAGAATTAAAAATCATATTTTAAAATTATTTGATTCCTCAATTCTTGATCTAAACTTGATGGTATTCTCAAATTTTGAGAATCATATCTCAAATAGTAACTTAGGAAAACTAATTTCCGTTTACAACTGCACACCAATTGCTCTTAAAACGCTGTTTTTTTTAAATTCAATTAAATAAATCATTTAAAAATGTACCTAGTCATTACAATTTTCGTTCTTCACTTTAAACCGTTTCAAAATTGATATAACAGTCAAAAATTTGAATTTTACCTTTTTAATTTTCAAACAAATTAAATAACCCTTTCGTCACGAGTGACGCACGTATGTTTTGACACATGTGCTTGTCATCATCGGGTGACGCACTTTATATCATGGTTATTTCCCGACTACGACTGCCAGTGCAGACAATGCATTCCGCGTTCCGTTCTGAAAGGGTTAAAAAGATAAAATGAAGTAACATAACAGCACTTTTCCGTTATAGAATGATAAATCGTTAGTTTATTTTTAAAATTAACTAAAATACATTTAAAAAATTGATAATAATAAACTAAATCAATTTTTCTTGAAGAATATTAAATTGTGCACAGTATGCCCTCCGTATCCGCGGCTTCGGTATTCGCGGTCTTACTTATACCCTGTGTGCGAAATAATTGAGCGTCGGTTGAAACGCAAAACCTGTCGAAGTGCGCTTATTTTATTATACTCGCACCGGCGAATGAACATGTGCATCTCAGAAAAGATCCAGTCCTAAGACAGATTTAAATCGAATTTATATTAGAACGTGCCGTGTATGATACGGCTTACGTACGAGACACGTTGTTCTTTTATTGAGTTATTTTTTCTGGAGTCATTTCTGTAACAACGGAACGAGCTGACTACGTGACCCGTTTGTGAGCCGTTGCTGACGATTCTTTCAAATATAAGGTTCACAAGTGGTTCGCTACGATTCGCGGTTTCGGGTAACCACGGGTGACGGTGGAATGAAACCCCGCGAATACGGGGAGCCCTACTGTAATTCATAAATTTTAGTAAAATACTTTATGAACAAATGAGCAACTTCTAATTGTTTCTTTAAATGATTTTCTTAGTTCTTCTTTTACTAACAGTTCAATTACAAAGAAGTGTATTTACATTTTATAGTGATAGTACTTTTCAGCGAAGAATAATATGAGACTTTCATTTTAATTCTACTTTTAACTGTGAATTTGCAATATTACCTACACATAATCCATATTTCACATGAATCGCCAATTACTACGAATGCAAATGCAATAGAGCAGATGACCTCGATTGCATTTACGACACGCAATATATAAACGTATATTATGAATTGAAAGAATTATATTCCCTCGAAAACGAGCCTTGAAATAATGGCCGTGAAATTGAATAGTTAAATATTTAAGAAGAGCCTAATCTAGTTCTTAGAATGCCTATCTCCGTAATCGTAATTTTCAGAGGATTTGTGTTAAAGGTCATGTATTTATATTTTATAAATACATGGAGAGTTAGTTGGGAATTTAAAAAAATCCTACCTTTATTCATAATCCATGATAAAATGTTAAAAAATGTTCCAAGAATAACACGATTAACCCAAAATTACACGTGCGTACACACACGCACAAAAATTGTAAAATTCTAATTTGGTCTAATTTTTTTTTCAATAATATAAAGTAGTTTCTTTCAATTTTGAATAAATGGCCAAGTACTTTGTTATAAAAATATAAATAAATACAAAATGCTACGCTGCTATAAATCATTTATAAAACTTAATGTTTAAATTAAAAATTCATAATTATTGGCTTCCATGTAAATAATTCAGATTGTGCGCAATTAAGATCGCAAACTTTTCTATCACAACTGGTAGGTAATCACTTAAGGCCTGAGACGTACGAGTGTGAAATTGACATCTGTTGCAACGTTCGTTGAAAGGTAAATAAAATAATTGCACGTCGATCGTATGGCTGCTCGTATTTAAAATATAATAACGTTGTAACTGCAACCTAACTACCCCATTTTATTATTTCAAAATCTATTATTAGCAAAATTCTTTTTAGTAAATTACATTACTCTAGAACAGTGACACACTTTTATAATTTAAATGTAAGTGATGACAATTACATTTTTCCAAATTAACAGATTCTTTTCGATGAACAAATTAGGTCGTTGTCGACATATTCAGGAACTTATCAAAGAGGGTTTAAGTCGACACGAAAGGAAGCTTTTTCTGGCAGTCCTTGAAGAGTGTTCTTGGCTCTAGTTCGTTGAATAGTATCTAAAGTGTTTCATAGCGTTCCAATAAGGGGCGAGTCTTGTCGTTTTATTTGTGAGTTTCAATTTGAATTAATTTGTGTTATATATATATATATATATATATATATATATATATATATATATATATTATTCATATCTTGTCGAACTTAATATTTCTAAAAATAAATTTGTGTAATTTATTTTTGGTCGTGTTGTAACACCCGTTCCTCTTTTACACAACGTTTGTTTCACCAATAGACGTCAATTTAACGTTCGTGTGTCCTATACCTAAATATTTTTAATCACATTTGCAAGACTAATAAAATGCGAAGCAGAAATAATAGGTCATTTGTTGGAATATTCTTTCGTAACTAATCTATTAGAATTCGAACATTAAATAGAAACTTTTAGATATTATTAGCAATGAGATTTTATGTCTTACATGTTCAGAAATAAACTTTTAAGAAATAGTTGATCAATTGACACAATAGACGTACATTGACGGACCGCATACAGTATTATGTATGTATTACTTTATTTATATAAGTCTAGGTAAGATACTATAGAGGCGAGTAAGGAATAATACGCCATCTATAATTTATTTATGGTACATATTCATTTGCAGATACAGTATAAACCATTATCGGTGTAAAAGCTACAATTTAACATTAAAAAAATATTGACATTTCAATATAGAAAAAGAAATATTAATCCGCTATTGCAAAAAACAAATATTTGTATGAAGGTTATAATTAAACATTGAACGAATATTGACTTTTTAATATAGAAAAAAAAATTCAAAATACAAGAACAATGAATAAATATTGTAAAAAACCGACATTTAGCCAATATTATGTTCCACTTGGGTTATGGTTATGGTTATTTCTTCTTAGAATCGTGTTATTTGAGTCGAAAACATATTATAGAAATGACACCAAACATGATATGACTACGATTTGTGGGAATTTTCGGTCTCAGAGCGCAATTTTGAAAATAGCCGCCCTTTTGAATTCCGAGGGAAATTATAAATGCCTCCCCTTCCTAAAATATTTTCCGAAGTTCGTATTATAAATGTGTGCTTTGCACAGTTGGCAATCTTTGTTCAAAAAGTTCAGTATCCAAATTTCTTTTTCAAGAAACTGATCTGTCTCATATTTACACATTAGTTCTTTGAAATTTCTAAAGCATGCATTATTGGAAATCTTACTCGAACTGTAGATTTAACATTTTATTTTGTCTATTAACAGCAAATTGCATCTAATTACGCTTTATTGTCAGAAATTAAACACAAGCGTGGGTTGTCGCTAAAACTAATTAGACGTTGCTGGTGAATTTTAATTGGGGAAGCAATTATAACTTTTCAAAAGACAAATAAAAGGTTAAAAGGATTTGAGGAAACTGAATGATTCCAGAATTATCGGTTCGATGTTAATAAAATTGTTTTTAAAGAAAAAATATCGAAAGCTTATATTCTAATTAAATTAATAAGCATGTTACAAATTAATAGTGAGCAAAACATTTAAAATGTAGTAATTCGATTACATACTTACTACTGAATCATCTTCAAATTTTATTTGACGTCCTTTTAGAAACTTTGTTTTCGCGCTAATGAAATACATTTAAATTTGTAGTAATTTACGGGGAATTGAAATTGAAAGACTCGTTTTCTTTTTGTGGTTTCACATAATTAGTTACGTTTGTACTACATTTCAAAGAGACGATAATTATTCTGTACTGCAAAGAGTTGAAACTGTTGCGTTCTTTATAAAATTAAAGGTTCTCTCGCGGTATTGTTTATAAAAAAGTTATATTAAATTGTAAAGTAAGATTTAAATAATATAAATTGTATTCGTCGTATTTCAATAGAAATTTGGTCGTTTGTCCAATTGTCAAAATTACATATTTATTGTATCAGACGGTTTTAAGGTTAATATACTTTTGTTATGTTCCTTCCAATACAAAAGGTCTACTTTATTAACACTTAACCTGTCGGAGACGTAAAATTACATTATTTCCGAATTGACGTAAACTGCCGGGAGTGTAACATGACATAACCATCTTTGTACAGACTTCGTATGCCATATTTGTACTTAAGAATTTCACGAGAATTCCTTTCCTTTTCGTGAAAATATGTATAATATATATTTTGTATTTTAATCATAGGTAATACATATTATACAGGAGTGTTTTTGCAACAATAATAATCGACCGTGGAAAATTTTGACATTAATATTAATTTTTTATTATATTGTTATTTTTAGTTAATAGTAGTATCTACGGCAAATACAATAAAAAATGATTGTTCACTGAACTAAAAATATTTTTAAAATAAGTAGTTGCCTAACTAATTGTAAGAATTAAATGAAACGGTACAAAATTACAACGGACTTTTAAAGACGAGTCAGATAGATAACTTATAAATATTTTTTTATTGCGAAAGATGATAAAAAAGCTTTAAATAGGTTTTTAAAATTTTAAATGTTCTGTTTATTCTTTGATTTTTAGTGCTAAAATGAACATCTATTTTATTATTTAGATTAAAGTAACTATGAAGGTAGTAACTGATGAGAACGTTATAAGATAATTAAATTTACGATAAATTAATCTAATACGCTCTACAGCAGCGTTAATTAAAATGTTTATCGTTTTAAAGTAAACTCAAAATAAAATGCTCTAATTTTATAATTAAATATTTTCGTGAAAAATTCGTAAACGGCAGTTGCTTTTTGTAATTCTTATTTTTTTTTTATCTTGAGAAATTCTTTGATTTAGAATTAATAAACATTTATGAACATATTTTTGACAAATAAACAGGAAAAATTAAAAAAAAGAGTTGAGGATTTAAGAATTCTTATATATTTACAGGTATCAAAAGTAATTCCGTCTGATTGTGAGTTCTTACAATGATCTTAAAAATGGAAATACGCAATATACGGAGTGGTAGGAAAATTTGTGATTCGGTTAAACGCGTTGTATGAATCAAAACAATTCCTCTCAATGTGTATATAAAAAAAAAAATTTTCCCCGATTACAACTCAATAAAAATCTAATATTGGACAAATGTAGGCTAAATCTCGCTATAAATTGACTCAATAAAGTCTGCCAACGATGGACCAATTTATGGAAATGTAACATTCCGCGATAATGGTCCAATATTGTAACGCTATGTTGATTACGGTGCAACATTGAACCCTATATTTTATTTTAAATTGACCTGTAAATTGTTTATATAAATAAAATAAATGCACCCGCTTCGCGTACCACGCACCACGGTGGTTTATCGCGAAAATTAGTAGCGGATTTTCCCGCGATATCGCGTAATTCGGTGGGTAATTAGCTAATTTTAATTATCACGTTTTAACGAATTTTCATAGAAAATAAAGCTATTGTAGCCTGCCTGATGACGGGACCCAGACGTGTTCTTTTGGCTTTTCTCCGATCTCGACCCCTAGATCACGAAAATATAGGTCATTCATTTTGGGCCGGTCGTATATAATCAATTTCTTGTGGACACGATTCCGGTCGCAATTTTGATCGTAGGAAGCTGAAATTTGGACAGCATATTATCTTTACGAAAACAAAGGACGAGTTCGTTAACCAGCCAAATTGACCAACCAGTTTCAAAATGGCGGCTGTTCAAAAAAATTAGAAGAAATCGAATCTTCGTTATTACTCATCGGATTTGTAATGTGAAACATGTTTTAGAATCCGCATAAAATACTCTACCGATCATGTCTCTTTATAATTTTCGATAGCATGCACCATTTTCGAAATAATCGAAAAAAAGTGATAAATTTCTTTTTGGTTCTTATATTTCTCTGGTAAATATTATTTTTCAAAAAATGTATTTCTTTCGAGAAAAATTAAAAAAAAGGAGTTTTTTGACATACGAAATGAACATTTGGCCCGATGCAACTTTCTACGAGTAATTCACGCACAGCGTAAAATTACGCTTTTCACTCAACAGGTCGATGTATTTTACTTGCAGTTGTTGTTAGCAGTTGTGGTATGAATATAAAAATTAAGAAACGTACTGTATTCACCTATATGACATACAAATTATATAATATATTTATATATATAAGTAATATGTCTCATATAGTATATTCGAACCACGCGTAAAATGCGGTCGCGTCGCTGTCTCGTACTTTCACGCTCGTTTGCATCGGGCCTAGTAGCAAGATGTGCGACCGACAACGTCACATGCATCACGAAGAACTGTAAAGAAACGAAGTTATTTATCTATGAACTGAAAAGAGACACAATGACTGCTAATGCCTTTTTTATTCTCGGGCGCTGTCAAAGATTCGAACGTGAGTTTTCTGCGTGAAAGTCTGACCATCGAATTAACTCGCAAGGGGAGGTCGCGGTTGACATGTTACCGATCGCGATCTTTTTTCATACGGTAAACCTACATAAAAAATAAGTAGAGGGATGTACGAGCGTTTGTGCGAATGTGCCTTAGAAATAGTGCTTTTTGTTGTTTGAAAGTACGTTATCGGCAAGTGCCCTGATCATCATCCAACGAACAACATCGACAATATATATTTTTTAAACGCCCTGTATAATGATAATTTTTTGATTTCGTATATTGGAGCTTTATTATTTTAAAGCAAGGAATATTTGTCCTTGCATCGATAAGTAATAAAGTTTATAGAATATAAAATTTATCAGTATATATTTTAACTTAATTTAGAAATACTCTGTATATAAAATTTCTGTCGTGGATCTAATTCGATATAAGTACAACTGTAGTTTTCAAATATAAAATAAAACAAATAAATGTTACGAGCGAGCCGAATAAGGAAATAGCTATAGTAAAGGTGTCGATGTAGATGGCAAATCCTTTCTTATTTATTTTTGTTAGAAACTGTCAATCAAAGGGAAAATTCTTATAGAATATTATGACAAATATTGAAAGGTATGCTATATTTGATTATGGCAATGTCGTATCAGTAGTTGTATCCGTAACGCTTAGTAACTGAAATAAATTGTGTATTATTTTACTTTAATAATTTACGAACAGTTATTTTATTAGCGATTACAATAAAAATTCCTAATATTTTAGAGTATAACGAGTAAAGTTATTCGTATTAAGACGCGTTCATTTTCTTGTATCGCTCCGACTAGAATCTTATTTTATAGATTCTGTTGCAGGACTCTGGAAAACAAAGTAATATTACATTTATTAGAAAACTTTTTGGTAGATATTATTAATAAAAGCTTTAGCTTCTAACGTTATACAAGGACTTACAATTAGTAATATTAAATTAACTCTTCAGCGATACTGTAATATTTCTAATAATTGTAAGTTTCAGCGATTTCAATAAAATCCCGGAAGTTTCTCTAAAAATTATCAGTAAAGCCATAATTTAGATATAAAACTATAAATCAGTAATGAGGATTAATTTATCAACGAAAGGCAAGGTGTTCCTGATAAAAAATGATTTTTCTTCTGTTATTTATAGCGCCGCTAAAAACTTTCCGTTTAAATTTTCTTTTAGAACTTTTGGTATTTTTTAAAATTTTTAATTGCGTAATAATCTTTTTATACCTGTGGTTTTAATTTAAATAAAAATCGAACGTTATTAGGTAGGTAATGTTAAACAGTTTCGAGGCTAGAGTGTTGAACGTGGACAAAATTGATAATATGTCGCTGCTTAACTAATGGCTTTCTAAATATTGGCGTTAGCTTAAATGACTATCTTTAATTGACCTCTGTAGCTTCTTTTGTTTTTCAGTAAAATTGTTTTGCGGCTATTCAATCGGTGTTTTATGTTACGAATTAGGTACCTATCTATAAGGATTTAATTATTACGTAATATTATAATTTTAAACGCAGGCTGTTTTAAAATATATGGGAATAGTTTTAGAAGCATGATAATTGATCAATTTATTTAACGCTAAGATTTATAATTTTCAAATGGAATTTAATTTTTAAGTTATATTATGCGAATACGTTATGTTTATAAATTTATCGTAATATGCGGTAACCATTTATTCGATTATTTTATCGAAATAATTATTTATCAGAATGTTTATTGGTAATTAAGGTGTTAATGATATTTGTTTACAACTAAAAATATTTTTATTCCTTATAAATAATTAATAATAATTACGAATTAAGGATTATCGATTGCAACGCAAATATTTTTGGTACCAAAATAAAGATAAAAATTAGCTAAATAACATATCCAAAATTCGCCACAATTGCTTTATGGTAAATTATGTATAATATACAGAGTGTCTAGAAAATAGTGTTTTATGAAAATTTAAATTTTTCTTAACGTCAACAATAACTGTTTTAAGTTTTCAGTAATTATTTTAAAAAAAGAAGTATTTAGGTTTTTAATGAGCTGAAAATTCATTTTTGGTTCAAAATACTATTAAAACGATAATATTTGAATATTTTAAAAAGCACTTTATTGGAAATCTATTGAAATATTATACATAGTTTATTAACATTATATTTAAATTTGATTATTATATAAGCCGAAGCTGTACATAATTATCGACTAACATTATTATTATTTCACAAATAGTTATTATTTATATTTGCTGTTTATTTATTCTTACATAATTCTAAAAACAAAATAGCGTGACTGTAAAATTGGTATTACCCGAGTCTTTACAAAAGTTATTACAAAGGCAATTTTTAGCTCATGAACTCAATAGCTTTATTTAGTTAGAAGAGCTTTCATTTTAATACGTGCGCATTTAAAACTTTGTTGTGTCGCATTTAAAATGTTGTAGTTTTCATTTTATAAATAGATAAATTAATTTAAAAAAATTGAATTCTCGCGTAGAATATTATTACATTTAACTAGTATATGTTTGCTGTAAGTATTTGGAATGAGGGTGGCCTAGATTTAGGAATGCTACCGTGACATCACGCCAACTGAGGTTAATCGCACAAAGAAATCTGAAGATTATCGTAACATAAATACACTTCCAATTATATAAAAACTTACATAACGCGTTTTTGCGATGAATTACGTAGTTCGAAAGTAATAATTTACTTTGTCAACCAGGTTGAACTTTAGGAGAAATAAATACGTGCGACAATGTTGTAAAAATATCTTTTCACAACATTAGCGAGTAGATCGTAAAATTTTAAAAAAATTCAGAACTTTCTTAATTACATTGAAACTTATGGAAGTTTCTTTTACACGTTATGTGCAACGTTTTACGTGCTGAAGCCTCGGTTCGGGTCGGTAGACTCTGGAAATTCTTTAAAATTTTGCTTCTCTTTACTACACCAACATATAATCGATTACGTTTCTTCTTGAGCTACGTTGTTTTCTAAGATTTATATGCCTTCTAAGTTATAAGTCGCCATCCCAAGAGAGCTTTACATCTTTCCTAGATTATATCTTAAATTGTAGTCTAGTATTTTCCTCTATTATATAAGTACGTCTACGATAGAATTACAATCTTGTTTCCTTACGATCACATGATCGGTAGAGTGGATTTAATAATGAAATGAAGAGCTACCCTTCAACTTAATGTTTCTAGTATTACAAGACTGAGTAGGTGTGTAAGTACTACAACTATGTTCACGTTGAAGAGATTCGTTAGAAGGTTGCTTTTAAGATAGCTATCCTTTGAAACACGTATAACATCCCTTTTATAATGTTTATTCGGGTCATGTCCTTTAAAGTAGATGTAAGTACATTACTTAAGTTTAAAAAGGCAATATTAGAAGTTGCTACCTGTCAATATTCACATGTAGGTATATCTATGTTATATGTAAAATATACTGAAATGATTTCTCAACAACATTTTAAATACCTTAGAGATTATTTTTAATTTACAAGTTTTTGTTGTACTAAAACGCGCGCCTTAAAAAAATAGAGAGGACACATCAGCCGGTTTTAAGTCCAACGATGCGAAATTGACCGCCGTGACAGTATAGTAATTACCATAGATCCACAACTTGTAACTCGTGCCTATGATGATCACTCAAATTTCGTGTTTTGTGCACACACGTGCGGCAAAGTTGTGTATAAATCTATGTCGATTACCGCTGTTAGGCGGTTATAATTGGCAACGTTGGACATTTAAAATTGTCTGGTGTATCCTCGCATTAAGTCTAAAGTGCATCTACTCGAGAATTAAATTAATTCTATGATAGATATGGACCATATTTTTAAATTAAATAGTAGATTAAGGTATACATATTATTTATAATAGATATATTTCGATTCTTTGGAATCGAATTACAGTTTCCTTCTTTCTTTTTTATTTATTTTTTTTTGGCTGCGGCATTTTTGCCAGTTGCACCTCAAAACAATTTTAATTGCAACGGCATCGGGGTGTGGATATGTGGTGTTACCCGGTGGTTACCCATCATTACTCACCAAAGGAGAATGCCCATTTTGACAATTTTTTTTCAAACGGGATCAAACCTAGTTTAAACGATAGCATAAATAAAGACGAGTTCGATAATGCATAACTTTCGAATTTTGATCATGGTCAACTTATCTATATCCGAGTTCGAATTTTCAAAACCCTAAAATTGCCCAGAATTAGTTCTAACTTACAAAATAAGCTCAAACTACCTATTGTTAGATGATAATAAGTGATTAAAATGTTCTCCATCTAGTTTGTGCTTATTTTACATTTGGAATTTATGACGTGAATTTTTTTGTTAAATGGCAACCTCTGATTTTTTGCGCGATTTCGATATATCCTTCGATTGTCTAAATGATAGTATCAAAATGTTAATAAGGAAATTTTTGAGAAGTAAATTATTAAAATATTTTTGTCCGGTCGGGACATTTTGCTCGGTTTATGGATTAGTTTTTAAAACATAAATTACTAAATTAAAGCTCTAGGATTGTAAACGTTTTAGAGCCCGTTAGTCGTTCTAAAATAAAAAATTTTTACCTTTGTGTACGCCAATTCCACAGTGATAACAGTAACTGGATCATTGTGTCTGTACCTCTCGTCTTGCATTTTTCATACAATTTATATTTTAAAATTGACAAAAATAATGTATATATTTCGAGCTCAATAAGTGTTTTAGAGCCCTTGTCGTCTTAGCAGTTGAGGCGAAGCCGCACTAACAATGAGTGTGGACTCTAAAATAAGAATACCTGAAGTTGTTCTTTCAATAAATCTATTGGTTTATTTTAACATTTATTTGACATTATTTATACTGATTGTTAATTCGATTTTCAATTTCTTCTCTGTATTTTAATAAAAATATTTTAATAATTTATTTATCGAAAATTTTCTTATGTGCTGTTTTAACAGTTTTTAAACATTATAATGTTCTATTTGTATTTATAATATTGTATTTATTATAGCAAGAGAACCTAAAAGTATCTTTCTAGTGCAATGTAGCGGTCAGAAATTGTGCTACATCATTTAAACCACGTTTTAACCACGATTTTTTTGGAGTTTTAATAGGACGTTGTTAACAAAATTTATGCCATACGATGACACTGTAACTACTATTAAACCTTGTAAAAGCAGCGAGGAACCATTATGAAGAAAATATTCTATTTGCCGGGCGAAGGAGTGAAACTTAAGTGAAATAAACCGACTTCGCATACGGTGAATGTGACGAAGGAGAAATTTCAGTAGTGTAAATGGGAAATTCTACCTCGCTCGCTGCACGGCACAGACCGCCCGATTTTCACTTTTTTCGTTACTCGAAAAGATTTGTATAAGGAAAGAAGAAATCATTAAGGCGCAAGAAGCTGACTGAAGGGAATAAATGACAATTTCTTTGAAGAGGGTTTGCTGTCTTTCGTTACACGACGAGATAAGTGATTTAATCGATGCGATGATTATGTAAAGTAGTAGTGTAAAGAGCTATCTAAATCATTTGTGTACGTTAATTTTTCGACATCTCTTGCACTTTAACGCGATATATTTTTTCGCGTTTAGAACTTTTAATTCAACTTATTTTTTGTGCATTTTCATCTGTTAATGTAACATTTTATTTTTGAACGTTTTAATTTAGTTATTATACAGGGTGATTTAAAACTCTTGGGTCAAAAGGGTGATAGAACACACACTTTTCACAAGCACTTTTCTTCGTACTTTCGTATTTTCTTCTGAAATCCATGATAGAACTGACGACGAGTGGACGACGTTCACTGGAAAGCGCCCTCTAGCGCTTCATTGCCTGAGTTGTGACCATGCATTGTGTGACGAAAATGCTTGTTTAGATGTGTTCTATCACCCCTTAAAGTTAGGCCTAAGAGTTTTGAATCACCCTGTATGTATAAATAATGTCCAGAAACTCGTTAACCTGATAAATATTCACAATATTGTTAATGCAATGAAACGTACTTACAAGGAAGGTTAGGCAGGTGGAAATCTCAGAAAAATTTGAAACTTTACAGGATTGTAGTACTAGTCGACCCTAATCGAGAGTCGTATTCCGTTCGTGCCCTTATGCGGTTTGAGAGGGAAAAATCCACCCTTAAAAATTGAAACATTTTTCGATTTTGCTCATTATCTCTGGAACAGCAAGAGCTATCGCCAATAAACTATATATTTTTGTAAATGGCTATTCAAGTCCTACATTATAATATAAAAATTAGGGGTAAAAATTCTAAGGGGTGCCATCTCTGCCGCCAACCCTCAATTATTTTCAGTATTTTTTTTGTACGCTGCAATGAATTGGTAGCTTATTAAAAGAGTTATTCATTAAAGTGTATCACCTTACATTAATTTATTTGTATTTGTGCAATTGCACCCTTTGGTAATAATATCCGAAGCCGCGTATCTCTTAAACAATAAGAAATATCACCAACAAATTATATATTTTTGTAAATAACTGTTCAAGATCTACATTATAATGCAAAAATTAGGGATAAAACGCTTAAGGGATTTCATCCCTACCCCTAACCCCCAATTATTTTAAATATTTTTGTGTACGCTGCAATGCATTTTTATAGCTTATCGGCATAATTATTCATTAAAATATATCACCTTAAATTAGTTGATTTGTATTTGTGCAAAGCCAGCTTTGTTAATATCTAATGTCCAAAGTAACATATCACCGCTTATCTCTTGAAGCTATCTTGGTTTGGCCAAAATTTTGCTAAAATCATTGAACTATAAGACGTGTTCTTTTCGAGATTTCCCGAAAACTTTAAATCGCTGGAAACGCGCTTAGATTATCATTTCTTGCATTGTTATTCTCGAAAAACTACTTTTCAAGTAATCCTGGACCTGTTCTATGCGTATCGGATAGTGTCATTTTATCGAGATTATGCAAAAATTATAATCTATTTAAACGTCTGCAGTTCGTTATTTATTGCTTTGTTATATTATAAAAATGAATTTTCAAGTAATTGCGGACCTATTCTGAACATTTTAGGTTCGGCCAAAATTTTGACAAAACCATGGACTATAACACATCTTTTTTTCGAGATTTTACAAAAATTTTCAATCGATTTAAATGCGTGCAGATTTGCAAAGCGTGCAAAGCGGTGAAACGTTACTTTGGATATCAGATATTAACAAAGGGTGACTTTGCACAAATGCAAATCAACTAATTTAAGGTGATACATTTTAATGAATAATTATACCGATAAGCTAAAAAAATACATTGCAGCGTACACAAAAATATATAATTTGTTGGCGATAGCTCTTGTTGTTTCAGAGATAATGAGCAAAATCGAAAAAAGTTTCAATTTTTAAGGGTGGATTTTGCCCTCTCAAACCGCATAAGGGCACGAACAGAATACGACTCTTGATTAGGGTTGACTAGTACTACAATCTTGTAAAGTTTCAAATTTTTCTGAGATTTCCACCTGCCTAACCTTCCTTGTTAATATAATTTCTCGACTAACAATAAGAACAATTTGACTTCTCGTCTTAATTTCACTGGACGATTTGTATCGAGTTAAGTGTTCGTTTATAAAACACGTTAAGTGTGTTAGTGTTTATATGTACCTAATTGAAAATGTAGAGACAACGTCTATTTTTGAAAAGAGAACCGGGGAAAATTAATCGTTTTTAATTTCTTATAGCTTTGATAAAAACAGTTCATCAGTATAACTAATGTAAGACGAAATTAGAAATAAAGCTTTCACACCTGAGGTTCGGTCGATGGATGCGGACGATATTCTAATTTAAAAGGATTATAATTTATTATGTAGTATTTTAATTGGATTTTAAAATGGACAAGTGTCCCGAAATAACGTTTGTTTGTTACAGAACATTCTACTATGAAAATTAGCGATATTTACATGAGTAATGTCAATATTTTATGATTAAATAACAATTACCCACATACAACCATTAAATCTTGTCTAAAATTTTCGCTTTATTAAATTTAATTGTCATTTACAAATTCGTGTTTACAAACTCAGTAGCAAACGCGAGTGGTTTAAATGAACTGTTTTTGCTAACTGTTAACATTCAATATCTCCGTTGAAATTAATTTTGGAAGAGTTATTGCTACATTTTAAGGAATTCACTTTATTAAGAAAATACATCTTAGTTTTTTGTTCCGGTTTGTTTGTTAAATTAAACAGCACCGTCAATAAGAATGTTCGGTTAATGAATAATTTGGGCTCTATTAGCAGTAAGATGTCATATTATTACGTGAACGTAAATATGCGCATCCCTCTTAGAAGCTTGACGAGAAAGCAAGTGCCGTAATTAAATGTCAACACGCGCAGGTTGATTTATTGGTTTATTTACTCTCCTGCAGTTCATAATTATTAAAATCATCACGTCCATAGCAAAGAAGGAATTTACGTAGAACCCAGATCCCATATTTCAATTAGTTGCCAGAACAGCGTATCAAAAAAATTAGCTCAGAAGTCCGTCTCAGTAATATATCTTTGCCTTGGAGAATTCCGCGTCAGATTAGGTTGAAATTTTGTCGGAATCTTCTACTCGAGGTTGGCATTTTCAGGAAACACGAAAATATCTCGACTTCGCTACAATTGTATTTGAAAACAAAATGTCCCTTAAAATGAAACAAAAATGTATTTCGCTATTTCTGTTTCTTCACAATTCGTTTTGTATAATAAATAAATCCTTATAATCTTAAGAATATAAACCTGGTTTATGCCTTAGAAAATAAACTTTTCGACACATTCCTCTTCGGTTTCTCTTGTAGGCGATTGCGATTATTTCTATCTTTGTAATTAATCTCTAAATGTTGCTTTGTAACCGAAATGCATTTCAAAAGCCAACATTAGCATATGCTACAAATTGTAGGGCCAAGAAAATACCTCTTATGTTAGAGACGAAATAGGCGCATCTCTATATTTAGGAGGTAAAGGATATCGAGAGATTTGCATGTGAAAACATATCAGGTGCAGTAAAAAAGTTATGTGTTCTATATATGTTCTTCAAAAACTCCGGTTTCGTGAAAGCAATGAAGTTTAAGATGAGGAAGACAGTTACTACCAACTGGTTCACCACAAATAGCCTGCTTGAGATCCTTATAACTCTGCAGGTGAGGAGTTTAATATTAATGAACGAAGCTGCTTTATATTACAACGAAAAGGTCAAGACTTTAAGTACCTACTGAATATGATAGTAATAACTAACATTGTTTTAGTAATACTTACCTAAGTGTACGAAATACGAGCGGTGTTTATATTACGTACCTAATCGTTTTTATTTTACGTTGTTGTAAAACTAACGATGTAATAATACAATTCCTGCTAACTATAGCGTAGTAACGTTTATTAAAAACGTTAATTAACGAATTAACCTATACAGTTTATTTATTTACACCGCCGAGCACAATTATTTATATCATTAATTCGTCTTAAAACTTAACTATAAACTAACTACCCAGGCTTATGATCGCCGTCATAATGTCGTCAATTATTGGTAATTATTCGTCGGCGACGTTGTGAACCCAATAAGTGACGTACACACGACGACACTTTCACGACGAACATTTGACGTCATTAAAGAACGTCGTTGAGACGTCCTCGTTTGGTCATTCCAAAGCCCTGAATCCTTACTGAAAAAGTGAAAATAAAGACACTTTGAAGCGTTAATTTAAAGCGTAAAATATTCGTAATTTTTTCTAACGTGTTAAAATTTTAACTAAACAATATATAAATCTATTTTCGAATTGTGCACTATCGCGTCTATGCGATTAATAGTAATAGTTGTATACGTTATAAATACGCTAGTATACAACTAAACAAGTAAGTAAAATCACATCTAGTTATTTATTCTAATTGTGTACGTCAATGGCTAGAACTAGTTCCTTTAAAGTGTCACGCCACTGTGCATACTGATCGCGCTTTGGTTTACTACCAGCGGTTTTGTTAGGTTAGTGGTTTTACTTGTAAATTGTAAATTTGTACATTGTAAATTTTGATATAATTTCTTAACCGTAACCCCCATTTCCTTATTAATTTATTTAGATGTCTTTTGTTGGTGTAAAATTTTACATTGTGCGACTCATACAACCAGAAAGCTTTTATCTAAAATAGTTTTTTTCTATTGTGCTTAGTTTGGGCTCTATCAAATAATCCCAGAACTCGTGGACACACTGTATATCTTATATTATATTTACCGTTTACATCTTATCTTAAATATATTATTGTATTACTCGTATATAATAATAATATCGATATTTGGTTATTAAGTAGGTAAATTCAAATAATTTTGTGTTCATTCTTTGATATATTAACATACTTTGTTTAATTTCTTAGATTGAGGTTCTTTGTTTGTACCTTAATTTTTGTAATAAAATAATTATTATATTGAATGCATTAATGCCTTGGGATTACGTCAATGGGACGTCAAATCGACGTCCCATTTAAGGAAATTAGACGTCAACTAGACCTCTCAAGTAACGTACTAGATTGGTCATAATTTGACGTCGTTGGGCTGTGAAATTAACCCGTCATATTGACGTCATATATACGTCATTTACGACATCCCCATTGGGCCCCAAACGGCCGATAATTGACGAGATTATAACGACAGTGTGCCGTCTGGGTGAGTACATAGGGTGCCTCTAGTCGACCGCGAACTTTACTAAATTAAGCTGTCACGGGCTATTTAGATAAGTTCGTAAACGACGGTAGCCGAAGTTCATTTTTGTTTAAATTTTAGGTTTAAAAATGTCGTATACTTGGAATATAGAAATTTCAGAACCTTTCCGAAAAGTGATATATTTCCAGGATGCTTCCGAATGTTCGATAACAGAATTCTAGGAAATTTGATTATTAAATTATCTCCGTAAACGAGTCACCGTGCTAACTCATGGCATTTTCCATTACGAAGTAAACAACATATGTGACAACATACAACGTAACATATGTAAACAACGAAGTGACCCAGACTATAGTTAGTGATATTTGAATTAGGCCATTCTGATCCCGTACGAACCATCTTGTATTTACGATTCTACATAATATATCAATTCAGCATTCCTATTTATAACATCATCGGTTATGAGCTCGGCGACGCTATAAAACTGAAAAATATTGTCGTGTATAGCATGTTTCCGCTTCGTTGGCACGACGTCGACAATTAAGGGATACTATATGGCTCGCCGTACGGTTATTAAACTGACGCGCGGTTCTCGTTAAGGGCAGTTTCAAAAATCTCGCAGAAAACAAAAGTACGCTTGATAAGATTTCTATGAGTAATACGCTGCTAGCTCTTTTTCCAACTTAAAAATATATGATTCGGATCGCCAATTTCGTTCCTTGCTTCACATAAATTATTATCTTAAACACCTATTTTATGCAAGTTGAATGGATAAAATGCAAGGCCGAAGATCATTCGGGTGACGGTCGATATTTTATAATTAAGTGAACTTATTTTATTTATCACATTTTAGAGACTTATCCGCAAATTATCATCTATAACATAGAATAACTTTTCAAAGTTAGAATTATTTCCTCTTAATCTCTAATCTCGGTCATTTTCAAAAAATTGAATGATGATTCTTTTTTGAGCGTTATAAGCGATAGTTAGAGCATTCTATCCGGGTTGTATTATATGATAAATTATAATTTGGGATCGAGAACAGGAGTGTTATAACGAAGTTTTACTATAATTAATGTTTATTACTATTGTTGCCTTTATAAACACAAAACAAATGATGTACTTACGTCTTTGCTTCTATAATATTTTTTGATTTAAAAAATATATATTACCGAAATGAAAGTTTAACCAAAATTCAGTAATCCCATTAAAAAGTCAAATTTATATTTTCTCCAGTATTATGTATAAAATGAAAAAGACGGAATCTCTAAAGTTTTCTTGAAATTCCAACTTTAAACGTATGTACCTTCCGGAAGCCTTTCAAAACTGAAAACCAATTTAAAAATATATCATGTTAACAATTTATATTAATTTCTTTAGATGTTTTATTAATATTATTTGATCGTTAACGAAAACATGCTGATTTTTCCTTAAGTTTGATTTACATATTTATAAAATATGCGCATTTTTAATAAATTAGATAATTGTTAAAAACAGTGTGAAGGTTAGATGATAGTAAAAATAAGATGACGTACCTTTTATTGTTAGTCAATAAGAAAAAGAATTCAAAACGCACGTTTCACGGGTAATTTTAATTTTGAAGATTGCAATTTCTTTATGAAGGTGTTATAAAAATAAATTTGGCAACGATGTTCTGAAATTTTAAAAAACAATTCAAATTAACCTATGAGTATTAATTTGTCATTTTTGACGACATTTTAATGACAAATCATTATTTTATCTGTCTATTTGACATTTTAATGTATTTTTTAAATTGGTTTCTTTAACAACAACAATAATAATGGACTTAATACACAGCCATTTACCACATATATTGTTAAATTTATCATTCAATTTTTTGCTAATTGAATTTTTTAAATTATTTTTCTTGGGTTTCATTAACAATCTCCTACAATGCATTGGCATTGGTGCGTCATTTTGGAATCACCATATATATAAGAGTTAGAGTCTTATTTGATGGTGTAGTTCAACTTTCTTCTTATTTTGTTAATTAATAATAAAGTTATAACAAAAAGTCTTATCAACTTCAACTCTCTTTTTTAAAGAGACATTTAAAAATTTTCTCTCACGCGTTCGAGGGCAACCAATATACATATAAAATGACTATTAAATAAAATAATTTTTAAGGCTATCAAACTTATTACAACTTGTTTAAGCCCTTTGTACCTGTCTTATGAGTGAAACTCGTACAACAACACGCACAAAAGAAATTTACCTACTTAAATTATTTAGAAAAATTAAAAAAAAGAACCATTTCAAGTATTTCATGTTTTTTTTTTTTAAATAAAGCTTTTCATTTTTCAAATACAATAGATAGTTTTTCCATAAAAATATTTTGTTTTAATTTTCGTTATTTTATAATATAACTTTTTAAATTAGTGTTTATTTTTTCGCTCTCTGGATAATTTTTGTTGCTAGTTTTATTTTTATATCATCTATAAAATTAAATGAAATATTTCAGAAACATCGAAAATATTTGATGTCCACGTGACCTAGATTAGGCATCCCAACATACGGCCGTTGGCAATACTAACATAACCAAAAATACATTTTCCTGTTATCATTACTTTGATTGTAAAAAAATGTGTTCTTTAAGACCGCTTTAAAGAGCTCGAGAATTTTTGTAGTTGCCGTCGTCGGTCGAGTCAATCTATTGATTGATTGATATCTATATCAATGAGCAATCTATTTTATATTTATTTTCATGGGCACATTGCATTATGAGTGAGAAAAACATTTTCTACATATTTAACTATTCCTCTTCTATTTTGTTATTCTTAATTAAAATATGTCCACAAATTCATTTATTTGAACAGTTTTCTTGCCGCGAGTACTCGACCAAATTTTAAAATATTGCGCTGCAAATTAAACTTGTTGTTTGTGTTATCTGGTTTTAGTCATAATTAATAAAACTTTAAGTCCGTATAATTAATTTAGGTATTTATTAAATTGGAAACATTAGCAAAAATATTCTGTTATAAAATAGAAAATTCTCGGATCGATTTTTCAAATATTTTCGTTAATTTTCTAGTTTCGTTAATACTTAAAAAAATTAAAAAACGATCGAACATTTGACTTGAAATTTAAGCCTTTTATACAAAAACAACTAATGTCGATATTGCATATACGCTTATTGCTGTAACCAAGCATGCCAGAATTGTTTGCGTTCTTCGGGTGCTCACTCGAGTTTAAATAAAATAGTACATGCGAAGGTTGTGCATGCGTCCTTCGGACACAGCACTGGGTAATATCTATAAACAGTACATGCGGTACTTGTTCGTGCTCTTCACACAAAAAACAAGCAATTTTTTTTATTTTTCTAAAATTACGAACAGTATAAAATATTAAAAATATAGCCATGCTGGAGAAAGACTTAAAAGAAAGCATCTATCCATTTGCAATAAAAAACTGGAGTCCGAAAACGAGCTCCAATGGACTGTCGGTTTTGTTCGCGAATCCCTTTTTAATCCTTATTCAAGATATAAAGAAATGAGGAACTTTAACCACAGATGCAATTTTTTTCACAATTCAAGTAAAAAATCGAATTCCATCTTCTTATTTAAATATTCGCAGACTTGTACAATTAATCTGATTAAATTATCGCTAAAGTATTTCACACTAATATTTCACCTTGAGCGTCTTAAATAACCAGATAACAATCAATCTGAAAGGAGTTTTAATTAAATTCTAAGTTTCTGGTTAAGTAGTGCTTTTTAATTGATTTAAAATTTATGTTTGCGATACCGAGTCTTGATATTTAAAATCTAATTTGTACTTCGTATTTTTCCACCTACTCGTGAATGTTGCATTTTATACAGCAACAAATTTGAAACCACTTAAATAGTAAGTAGGTACATAAGAAGCGTTCAAAAATTTAAAATTATTTCTATAACGATGTAAGTAATATGAGCCTTATAGTATAATGCAATTTTCATAGCATGAATTTAGATCGTTATAGTTCTACTAACGGTGATAAAAGTCATTACTGCCACAACGACGATCTTACTGACATATTAATGGCCACATCTTGTAGAAACTTCCAGACCACGTATAATTTATGATAATGGTATTAATGTCAGTATGAATTTGTATCTTAAACCGATTTCTTTATAATTGGAACGTCTTTTTGAAATCTCGAATCAACGCAACGTACTGTTTCGTGGGGACTCGAAACTTAACAGTAATGTTTATCAAGAATAATGAGATATAAACCGATACGTTAACTGCAAACAACAATAAACAATGCGTTTCATCGAATACCCTCTGTAATTTCAGATATTTCAAAACTTTTCCAGGGGCCCTCATTAAGAGTTTGGTTTTCAAAACATCATTATCGTAAGCTCCATTATCTCTTATTCTAGCTTGGCATTATTTAATAATATGGGAAATAATTAAATCAATCTTGAGCTTTTATGTTTCCATATAAGGGGTGTTCCAAATTGAGCGCCAGATTTAAATTTCGCGCAGTACCACTAGGTGTCGTTGAGTCGCAGAGTTTTGTTTGGAGAACCTTCCATCGATAAATTTTACATGTTTTACAGAAATTGAAGTCTCCGAAGTTCTGAAAAAAATTCTGTCGCTCGAGTAAATCGCATGTGGTATCAGCATGACGGAGCACCGCCGCATATTGGTCGAAATGTTGTAGCTTGGCCAAATGAAAATATTGATAAAAGATGAATTAATCGACGTGATTATGTGTCGTACCCTCCAAGGTCTCCTGAGTTAAATCCCCCAGATTTTTATCTATGGGAAAATTTAAAACAATTGGTTAATGGTTTATGCGGTCGTTATGAGCAACTAATGCATCGAATACGGAATACAGCCGAAAGCGTTTAAAATAGTCAGGACTTTCAATCTGTGTATGATTCGTTGATTCAGCGTTGTCAAGCTAGCGTCCGCGTTCAAGGTGATCTTTTTGAGCATTTATAGTAAATGTATTGTTTCCTACTCTTATTTTATTTTTCTCGTTCCGTTATTTTCATTTAGGTAATCCGTTTTGCTGAAAAAATATTGATATTTTTTAACCGACGCTGACGTTACACGTCAGCCATGACCTGGTATTATTAAACTTAAAAATTAAAATCGTAACCGGAAACTTTGAGGTCTAATAACTCGGAAACGAAGCCCGTTCGGATAACAATTATTTCGCATTTTTTAACCAGAATATGGTTATCAATCACCTTGTATAAAGAAGTTTTTTTTATTAACTTTATTTATATCGGTAATAAACATTTTTATTTGGACAATTACAGATAAAGAAAATTTAACTTACTTATCTGTTTCAAAAATATATATTCCGGGGGTTGTAAAAGCGTTGTTAATTATCTCTGCGGTAAAAATAACTTAATTTTGCGTACTTTGGCCACGAGTGGCCTTTGTTACATATATCGGTTCCCAACATGAACGTTTCAACCACAGCAGGCAAAATGACTCGACCCCTAGTTAGCATAAAATTTAAATTTCTGAGAACAGTTAAAAGTTATACCACATTAGGCAGATTCGTGAAATCATACTTTAAAGGGATATTAGGAAATATTATATCAATTTAATAGTAGCCATCCAACGCGAATGGCATTTAAAAATGAGGATGAAAAGACAAACCGCCCGTCTAAAACAAAGGGTAATTGCACTTAAACTCAAATACTTTTCTTAAGAACCGATTGAAAGCAATTTATAACAACAAACTACACCTTAATAAATCAATCTTGATGGAAATCAATGAACCGTTAAAGTCTTGGAAAATCATAATAATATCATTAAATACAAAAAGTTTTCGGGTAGTCCTTTTATTAGAGAGCGATATTCAGAAACTTTGCTGGAGGTCCAAATAAAAGTTTCTCGATTCTCGTCGGAATTTTCCATTAGTCCTGCTTTTTTTTGTACGCTAGAATAAATATAAGCAAGAAGCCATTTAAATATTCTTGAAAAAGTCAAACCGTTTATGTAATATGGTGATTTTTAAACACACATAGTTGTAAAGGGAAATACAGGCCATTAGAATTCAAATAAAACATTTTGAAATAACCTTACAGATTTTAGTGACAGTCCGGTAATACGCCTGCTATTTCCAAACTTTGCGAAAGTGGAACAAACGCTTAAAGGAATCCTAAACCAACAAAGCAATTACCCATCTATAAAAGTTGCTTACGTTTTTCTGCGACGTGATCATGTCATTTATAATTTGTGAAAGATTGAATACTTAATATTAGTACTCAAAACCAGATATAAACAAATAAAATAAAAATAATAAAGTAAAAAGAAAAGGAAGTAAAAATAATACATTGTCATTTTTTTTCGTTTTATTTGTGAATTACAGATTTCTGTAATAGCCTATTAATATAATTTTCCACTTTAACGTCAATTTTGGGGTACAGACGGCCAAAAAACTAATGCATGTGAACGAGACAATGGGTGAGCGGCACAGCATAAGATCCTTGTAATCCTTTCATTGTTAACAAGACCTTTGTAAGAATAACTGAAGTCTTTGGTGTCCTCGTCGAGTTTAGAATACGTTTAACAATACATTTTACAGGCAATGCAATGCTTTGAAGAGTTTGCAAAGTTAAAATTTATTGTACTGTAACGTGCTGCCACCCTGCGGGCTTCGCAAAATGATTATAGGATGCTTTGATTGCCAGTAACTTTATAGAATAAGAAGGTGGCAACGGCATGACGTTGATAGGTAGTTGGCATGCTTTACGTGTTTTACATGTTTTTAACTGTTTGGTCTGATGTATTTTCAGATTGTAAATATATAACCCAATCACAAGAAAGTGTAATATAACAACCGCAGGCTACATTACAATATGTATCGTGCAAAACACCTGCACTACGAAAATATTGTGTAAACTGCCCTTAGTAACTAACAAATAGAAATTAACTGTGCCACGTTGCCACGTATCCCATAGAACAACAAACCAGATTATAAAGTGCGAATATCATTCGAAAACAACCGTAAAATAGTGCCTCAAGTATATTAAATTTATAAAACGTTGTTACGCTACGTTACATTATCTGGAAGAAGGTTATGTTTGTTGTCACGCAAACCAACGAACGCGTAGCACTTACAATCTCATTTCGTGGTTCTCGTTTAGAAATAGAATCTAGCCTCTGTACAACTTCGTTTTTCCACAAACCCGTGACTGTATCGCTGAATAAGTACGTTATTTAGTACAAATGTGTCCCGAGTTACGCAGTTTCCAGGAGGTATTTGTTACTAGTTAAGCTATAACATAAAATGTTCGCTTCTGTAAAATTTTCTTTTTGTTACTTAAGGAGTTTTGTCAAAACGACATCAATATATTGGTACAATATTGAATGTTGATACTTTTTATATTGTATAAATATTGAATTACAATATTGTGTTTTATTTATACCGTCAATATTGAATATATAATGTTGATGTAATATTTTATATTCATTACTCAAGTAGTACAATGTCTTCAAATTAACGGTAAATTGTATTATTTATTGTAAATTGTATTAAATTATAAACGGTAATAATGATTGTTCCCAAACCATAAGACATAGCCATGGATATTAGGACAACTCGTTAATCGCAACATACCAAGAGGAAGTTATCCTTATTAGTATGAACAACGTTGTTGATTACAGCAGATCAAGATTAATAAATATTTCAACACGATTTTATATTTGAACAAAAATGACTCTATGATTACAAATATCTATGATTGCGATCTAACGACAAATTGCAGATTTAAAAAACATCGTTAGTACCATATTGCAGGAATATTTTATTCACAGACAAAAATCACATTGTTTTTTGATATCTTTTGAATATTGAGTAAATATTATTTGAACAAAATTTTTGAATCTAAAGAGAACAATATTGTTACAATATTTCTAGTCATTATGTTTTCATTCATTGAATTACAATATTCACACTATTGCCTTAATCTAAATTTATAAATATTGACTAACCAATAATTTTATATTGTATTAAAACATTTATACAATACAAAGATGTGCTTAATAAAATATTCATTTCTACTTGGGAAATTGTAAAATAATATTAGTGGATGGAAAAAAATAATAAAATATCTTCGGAAAATAAACCGTCTAATTTTTGTTTTACATTTCCAGTATTTTTTATAGACTGTAAACTCAATCACTGTGTTAATGTCGTAATCTTCAGCTGTCATAGAACTAACCTATATATTATCTACGTAATTAACGTAGAAAGGACGATCGATTTAGTAAAGTGTTTTTGCATTAATTATACATATATATGAGATGGGTTATTTCAAAAACATCAGTGCAACTACAAAGTGAAAACGTAGCGAAAGCTTAGACAACGGTTTAATTTTAATAAAAAGTGACGTATCTCGTAACATAAAACAATGTGTTTAGGGGTGTAGAGAGCATGATTTTGTACTGAAATACATCAAGTATGTTTTAAACACTGTTTTATACCTATAGTTTTTTAAAATGGACAAATTTAGTTTAAAGCTTTACAAACTTATGAAGTATGATAAAAAAAAAGTAAACGTATAAACCTTGTAAGTTTTCAATTTTTTGGTAATTATACATACTTCAACGGATAACGGAACTCTAAAATTGATTTAAAGTAGACTTTTGAAACTTGTAAAACGAAGAATTGATACTTGGATAAATTTTATATTACAGAAAAATAGTATAAAATTTAAAATGAAAATTTTAGTTTAATTATTCAATTTCAGTGTTCTTATTAATTGTTATGATAAAACGCAAAATCTATACTTGCTTATAACAAATTTTAATAACAATTAACTAAACAATTAAGTTTCATTATGTGGTAAAGTTTCTTACTTGTAATTAAGGCACGACTTTGCGAGTTATTAATGGAAACGAACCCCTGTAGCAAAAGCGTGAGCGCTTATTGGATTTTTTGTTGCCTTTTAGATTTCTTTTGTACTTGTTAATATAATTCATTAAAGAAATAACTCAATTTTATTGAAAAGTTACTTAAAACCGTTCTAGAAGTGGAAATTATTTTTTTACAAGCGCAAAATAAATATTTAGTATAAATACGAACACTCGAAAAAGAGCTGCAGTAACCGGACGAGTTTAGCGCTTACCTGGCGATTAGCGATTGGAGGTTTGAATTCTTCTGCATCCATGATGGAAGTTTATGGGAGTTATTACTAAACCAATTTAGTAAAAATATATTAAATTCGTAGTGAAGCCTAGCTGTATGAATGAATTTCCGATGCCATTAAAAAAAGAAAAGAAAAAATAAACACTAAAGAAAGCAAATATTAAATAGATAAAAACGAATATTGAGAATATAATCCACCTACACACATGCATTTTACACCGCATTAGGTACATATCTATGTACAGTCGAGTGCAAAATGAATGTTGCGAATCACGAACATTGCGCAGGTAATACACGGCACAAGGAGCATATCTACCAAAAGTACGTATGATGAATAAGACATCTTGCAACTACAAAGCTGCTGCTTCAAATATTCTGCTTATAATTTGTTAGTTGTGTTTTGTGCGTATACGCAATGCTCGGGATCCGCAACATTAATTATGCGCTCGACTGTACTTATATTTTACACAAAAAAAGATATACAGTAAAATACGGACACTTTTCAAAAAACGGACACGAATACTAAAATTTGGCAATAATTTAGTGCAAAATTTCTGCGCAACGGACAGTCAACCGTAGGACAATATTGCAGCCGATAGTTCGCATTCAGTTATCGAATCGAGCACGGAAGTCCCAAGCAGCTGTTAGTGCTAACGTTGCTGACGATCCAAACGCATCGATTCGTCATCGTGCACAGCAATCGAACATTAAACAAACGACTTTGTTCAACATTTTACACAAAGATCTTCATTGAGCAAATCAGTTAACTCAATAATTAAAGTCAACTGATTAAAAAAAAAACTGTTTAACTAATAATACCGCAATAAATAACTGTTTGAAGTGGTTTTTGGGTTGGTGGAATAATTGGTCCGTATTTCTTTGAAAATGATGATGGTGTTAACGTTACTGTAGATGGACTTCGACATCGAACTATGATTACCAACAGTTTATGGAATGAATTGGCGGACATGGATGTAGACAACGTGTGGTTTCAACGGGACGGTGCCAACCCTCATACAGCCACCGTAACAATCGATCTTTTAAAACAAGAGAGATTTGGTAACCGAATAATTTCTCGAATAAGAAACGTCAATTGGTCGCTTAGATCATGCGATCTAACGCCCTTAGATTTTTTACTATGGAGTTAGTTAAAGATAAAGTTACTTAAGTAGAACGTCATTGATGCTATTTATGACATTGAGTCGCACGTATGCGAAAATGTAATCGCATATTTTGGCAAAAGAATACTGACTTGCCGGAACAGCGGAGGTCACTTGTCTGATATTCGTTTTCATCTTTAACCGGGATATGTCTTCTTTCATTTTCAATAAAAATATTTCAAATATTTAAATTTTTTACCTGAAATTTGAACACTCTTTATATGACCAATTACAACAGCGTTAAAAAGATTCTCATTAGCGAACACTTCTTAATAACGGACAGTTTCTTTGGTACCTCGAGTATCCGGCATCGAGAAGTTTTCTTACCAAAAAACTGTCTTTAGAGTGGCGGCGTTTTGGAAATATAAATGCGACCTCAGTTTTTAGAAATATTTCTAACGAAAACCGTAGAAAGAAAATGTAAGGATATCAAACTTAATCTAAGATTTACCTCGAAGTGTCATACGGGTGCTGAAATATTGTGTCTCCGTAAGACAACCGTTATATATGTTATAAAATTCTTTTAAAGCAGGTTAGAAAATATGGTAGATAACCTGTCAGCAGCATATATACAGAAATAATTACAACGTCATTTCCATGCACTTCTGCTTTGTTTGGTGCACTTTGCAATTGATTGCAACGGTAACGAATTGTGCAAATTCAACAGTAGAAAACAAAATGTGGGTATCAGATACTTAATAACGGATATACAGGGTGTTTATCGATTTTTCCTATTTCTTTCATAAGCCATCGTCTTTCAATAGAACGACTCCGAATATTTTTTTCAATTTTCGTAGACGTGTTTTGTTTCAATAGCGCAGTCGTCTAGTATAGTAACCAAAATTGAAATTCAGGTCTGGCTTCAAAAAACAACGAGAAATTCGAAACTGAGGGCTTATGAAAGAAATGGGCAAAATCGATAAACACCCTGTACCTACCTCAGTTATTAAGTATCTGAGACCCAGTAACTGTAGGTGTTCACTATTTACAGTTAACGTATGTACATTTACTTCCGAAACACCCTGTACAAGTGATATCAAAAACTTAAAAATACAAAAGACGTTATCTAATAATAAAATACATTTCCACTAAAATATTTCTGAGCGTCATTACTTTATCGTGTATGCATTCTGGGAATTCGCCAAACAACCCATCCATATACATATGTATACCCTTTATTATTTTCGACTACTTTACAGTTTACCGATTAAATAATTAACGCATGCGATATTTACATATTTTATACAGAAATCTTTCGGCAAAGACCGATACTTGTTTAAAATTTTATAATTTGTACACGGAACAGTTGTCATACGTTACAAATCTCCATACTTAGAAATATGGAAGAGATTTTCCTCGAGATGCGTCTGTTAACTGTCACGTTAGATTTAACGATTCTGAAGGCATGCATAAAATATTCTCGGATGGTGCTCTGTTTTGTCGATAACGTACAATACAAAATAGTCGAATAAGATCTTAAATAAAAATATAACTTTACCGTTTACTGAAAGATATTAAAGCGTAGTAAGAGATTCGGTTTCTAAAGAAAAGGCGTATTCTTAGCCTTACGCACACAATCTTTCTTTACTCCTTCATTCCTTTTATAATCCAGAAAGTTTAACGCGAGCGCTTGAAAATTGATCCACATATAGGTTACTTATATAATAAATCTGTTGGAAACAACCTCGAATTTCGTGCACCGTATTATAGCGGTAATTGTAGGGTCCCGAAAATGAGTCGTTGATAATTATATTCGTTAAATAACTTTAATTGTTCCAATAATAAATTCAAGTCGATAGAAATGCGAAATGTCTTTTGTCCTGCTTCTGATTTTGCTTAATTTAATTGTGCCAGTAATTTCCATTTGAATATTATAATATTGTAAGTAAAAATCCGATAAAGCTCACACTATTAATTGTCTACTTGTTATACACTGTGATCCATAAAGTGCGAAAGCTTTTTTATTATGGATTTTTAGCAAAAAGTTATTCTTCGTAAAAGTTAGTGTTTTTTCCAAAATTAAAAATGCATAAATAAAAAATTTAAAATATCTCATAATATACGAGAGAGATCAAAAAGTATAATTTTGGCTTAAGAGTAAAATACCTTTATTTTTAAAAAATATCGAAAAATGTTACTTAAAAAAATTATTTAGAATTAAAAGTTATAAAAAATATGAAAAGTCACAGCTAACTAAAGTCTAATGTTTTTTTATGTTGGTTATTTTTTTAATAGCACCTATGAAAAATCATTGTTGATCATAGTAATTCATGAATGTCATTCTTTTACCTTAGGTACACTAAACAATGTGAAAATATCTTAAATTATTTAACATTAATATCAATTCCTTATAAGTATCTAAAATAGAAGTCAAATTTCGCTAATATTTTGACGAGAAATAGTTTTTATAAACTCTACACATTTAAAATCGCCCAAAAGATTACAACATAACTGAAATGTAATAAATTTTACTAAATATAAACGTGTTCAGGTAAAAGTGTTTTAACAATTAAACATTTTTTGATTAACAATGCGTATTTATTTGAAGTTGTCATATTTTTTATTTTTTATTAGTCCATTTTTAGTTTTCGGAGAAGCACCAACTTTTATAAATGATAACTTTATTTCGAAAAATCCATAATAAAAAGTTGTCCATATTATGCATACTTTATGGATCACGCCAATGCCGTAACGAGGGCATGAAACGTCCGTAGCGAAGCGCCTGTGGCAACTGTTTATAACGATGTACTGACGATTCCAGAAAACAAGCATAAGTGCATACGAAATGCTTGTGCAAATATTGAAAGAGCGCTAAACCTTTACGTACAGTGGTCGTCATGAAAACTGGGACATATCTTAAAGTAGATTTCAACGAATATTTAGTGGTGTGAAACGAACATTTGTACCATCTACTATTGCTTTAAAATTTCAAATTTTTACTTCAAAATTCTAATCAAAAACATTTTTCAAAAGTGCACGTTACGTATTTTTGTTGATAAAAATTTTTATTTTAAATAAAAAAATGACGTAGTACTAATCAAATGCTGCAAACAGTGCCAACACGAGTATTGTGTTTTTTAAGTACATATATACTTTATAGTGTGTTTGAAAAATATCTGGCCAAATTGTAAAGGATACTAGAAGGGCTCAAAATAAGCATGTTTTTGTCTAAGATTGTGGGTCCGAAAATGGCGCGCTTAAAAGCGCTGGCATCTAAAGCAGGATTTGGAAAACAATATAAAAAATAGAAAATAAAATGCATCAAACCTTTTAACGAGTCCTGTTTTTACAGTAGATGCTTAAAAGAGTAGATGAGCTCCACATCATCGGTGCATGGATTCTCGATTTTGCCGGAAGTCAATCGGACATAATGCTCTTCATGAGCCAAATACATCAGATTCATATCTGCGAGTTCCGAATTCGTGTAGCGATGCATGCCATTGAAAATCCGAGCGAAAAACGACACCTTACGCCACAAAACGGTGTTATTGCCTGATCTAAACAGCGCCCTCTAGCACCTAAACGCGACACTTTCGGACCCACATTCATTTACTATCCTTTACAATTAGGCCAGATATTTTTGAAATTCCCTGTATATTTAAATTCTAAACACCTTTTTTTGGTCATCGGAACATAGTCCATATACAGCTAGACACGCTGTACGTCTTTCTAAACTCGTATGCCAGAGACGTCTTCACAAATTCCAACAAAAACCCATTCACTCAATCGTCGCTCAGACATAACCGGTGCAACAAACTGGCAGGCATGGCAACACCCTTGAATACCTATAATAAAATTGTTTGCTAATTTCAAGAAATTAATTTTTCAATTGAAAAATGGAGTTTTAAAATTAATGATTTTTCATAGAGATTTAATACTGAGAGCATTAGCTTGTATAAGTTTTAAAACTAATGTATGTCAGTTTACTTAGTTAAGATGTATATTATATCGACAATGATTCAGCAATATTCAAATAAACTTCAAAACATGTTGAAAAACGGGGAATCTAAAAATTCAATACCTTTTAGATATAGATGATTATATAAAGTTACCAACACGTAAACATATTTACCTAGCTAAGCATGAATGTAGAGAATGTAAATGATAGATGGGAAAGTAACGAGTTTGAACTTTGAATAAGTTAAAAAATTCGATATTATAATTTCTATGATTCTTAAAAGGAAATATAAACGTCGTAGATAAGTATCGTTCTAGTAATTTGAAAACAATTGACCCGTTCAGGCAAAACTCGCTAAATCCAATTGTGTCGAATTTGAGTTCTTAATGTATTCAGGTCGGTACGATGCTACTTTTTATATCCAAAAACTTGCCAAGTTTTACGTCACATAGGAAACAAATTGTAGATGAAATCATTGTTCAATAAATCGCCTGACAAGGTTCAACTACCATGCAAAATCATTTATGTAAGTAGGTACAGAGCTGTTGTAGTTATTGTTTTTTAATTTGTATTAATTTTCCTGTAAATAACATAATAAGTATTAATGTTGGTTACATGTTAATATCAGTTTCCTATCCGTTTAATACAGAGTGGGGCAGAAAAACCCGACGATTTTAAAAATTGTATAACATACTAATTACTAGGAGCTCGTTTTTATTCATGTGCTAGATTAAAAGCCATATACAGGGTGTCCCGTAAATAGCGGATAACCTTGGAACTGGTGATAAACCGAGTCATGACTGTTCAGAATATCACAATTTGACCTTGTACGGTCGGATTACACCTCTATTGTGTATGTGTATGTGTGTAGGTTTATTAGGGACTTATGATATGATGCTTAATATTAATAATTTAGAAAAATGAAAAGTTACGTGTCGTAATAGATGCTATTATAGCACCCGTTTCGGTGCTATAATGACCTCATTATGGACGCAAAATATAAAATTTTTATTCCATTTAATGTGTTAAAAACAAAAAAAATGTTTAATTATAAAATTTGTACTTATGGATTACGAATATTTTTTGTTGAGGTATTTAATTTTAGACAAAGTTCTTGCTACACAACGGTTGGGAATTGGTTCTGTGTTCGTTAGATCGCAAAACGGAAACTACTGTTCCGTTACGTAGGTTCTTATTAGTAATTAATATCCTGATTTTCCCGCATACTGAAATTGAAATTTTTTTGTTTAAATTTTCATTAAAATTAAGCAGCAAATTGAATTGTTATATACGACTTTTAACTACCGGATCTTTTTGTCGCCGCTGTAAGTTTGTTAGTACCAAATTGAAAACTACACTACATTAATATGTAAAACATTAAAATTAAATATTAAACCAACAGCGAGTTCAAGAATTAAAAAAAAAACCTGAAGAACAGAATTAATATACATTTGATGATCAATTTTTATATTAAAATATGTTTTCTGTACTTAATATTTTCGTTTAAAAGTTATTTATTGTACAATAAAAGTATTTAAGAAACATAAATAACTTTTTCAGTATTGATTGCGAGGGGTTAATTTATCCACTAATAGATAAAGTAATTTAATAAACGGAAACTTCACTAATACAGCTTCCAATTTATAATAAAATTGCTTTTATACGTACAACTATAATCAAAAACTTTCGTAAAACTTTGGTAAAACTTATAAAAGCTACAGTAAATACGTGACAAAATCTAGGCAAACACGGGTAATATATTTGCGGTGTAAAATCTTCATTCATATTTGAGTAGTAATAAAACGAAACGTGATATCACAAACTATCTTGTTATATCAAGCTTTCAGAATAATGCTCATATTGTTATATATGACGTCATCATTACTGCATTGATTTTAAAAAGTTTGAAGGTATATAAAATTCAATTATTCCTGTTGTTAGTGTTATTGTTTACTGTATAGGGTGTTCTAAACCTATAGTGCTCGGTATAGTGGTGTAATTTTTTATTATTAATTTTTATTTAATATTCGTATGTTATTTACGAAAACGTTTTTAATAGTAAACACCAATAATATACTAAAATATGTACTGTGGTACAATTATTTGCAAAACTCGTGTCCGCTACTTAAACTATCTCGATTGAGCGATCCCTATTTGAGCGGTGATCTGTTTCGGCGTTCCCCGTTTCGACGATGATTCTTTTTAGTGGTCCCCGATTCAGCATTCCCAATTTCAGCGGTTATGTACATATTTTAACCTGAAATTACATCGTCTATACTAGTTTAAACTTGCCTCATCTACACTAACCTAAACTAACATAATCTACACTGACCTTTTCGTCGTAATTTTGTTTCGTATTAAAATATAAAAGTTAATAAAAAAAAGTTCGTTACCTACTTTGTTTTAGTTGCCCTTTGACCACAGCTCAAACGGGTTACCGCTCAAAAGGGTTTCCGCTGAAACGGAAAACGTCAAAATGGGTCATCGTTCAATCAGAGATCGTACAAACGGGGTGATACCTATTTGTATATATGATCTTACATTGTCAAACTACTTTAAGCAGCGAACGCGAATTTTGTAAATGACTGTACATAGAAATTTTGTGAAAAATGTGACGTTTATCTTATTATACAGTGCTCAATTTATACTGAAGTTGAACCGATTAATCGTAAAATAAAAATTATTAATTATTTGTATTGGCTTATAAAATAGAAAAAATACGTAACCTAAATTCACATTAGGTTAAGTTTGTATAAGAAACTACTAGTTCTATAAACAGTTTATATGTAAATAATTTGCTCGTAACTCGAGTTGGAATGGAACTAAATGTCTATCATTATACATAGATAGTATTATGTCGTTCTTTGGCATAGTTCTGTTGTAAATAGCAGAAAACAAACGTTTACTACTGCAGTAAAAAGAAATTGCTTACTTTAGGCGAATAACGATCATTTATAGTGATAAAATTTCAGCTTAAACGATTCTACACACGATAAAAACATTTTATCTGGAATTTAGCGGACTAACCTAATCAGTAAATAAATTATTTTATAGGTATCAGTGAAAATTTTTGCAAAATTAAAGAAACCTGTTTGCGGGATTATTCATTATGAACGGAAGGCATTTCCTATAGATTTTTTATTTCATTTTGTATCTAATACTGTTTGAGCTGGTTTTTATTTTTAAATAAAATTATATAAATATTTTTAACTAGATAGTTCCTTAGTCTTCGTTATGATAATAGGATTTAATGTAGTCATTTATTCGGGCCTGCAATATAAATATGGAAAATGAGAAATATGCGTTTGACGTTTCTTTTATTATTTTTGGTAGAATCGCATTTAAATTAGAACCCGCGTAATTACACGTATTATTTCGTTACGGTAAACATAAAATGTATAATTAAAACTTATATGTAATAAAACTTTAAAAGTTTTTGAACTCATTTGAATAATTAATTAGGGTACATTTAAAATATATTATACATATATGTATGTATATGTATATTGTTTCCATTAACGGGTGGTCAAAAAAATGCTTATACGTGTTAATGTAGACCCTAGTAGAAACAAATGCTGTGGTGAGGTTGTGTTTATATTGCATTGCATATTATAAATATTATAGATTAAAAAACAAAATTAACACAATATTGTGTTTACACCAATAAATCAATATTCAAAATTAAATATTTTATTAACGTTGCTTGAATATTGTGTTTACAATATACGATATTTTAAATATTGTATTAACATCGTTTTTAATATGTTAATCTAATAATGTGCGATCATTATTAAGAAAATATTTATCACACAATATTAATGTATGGTTGTAAACACGATGTTTGCTCGATATTGTGGTAGTGATATTAAAGAGAGTAATCTCGTGCAATTTTTTTTAATCCTGTAATTAGGAATAGTTAGTTTCTAGATGACTGTTATAGTTGTAGCTCACTTGTTATGTTACAACCCTACTGATTTTAATAGAAACTGCCGTGCCCAGAAGTTCATTACCTAATGCAGGGGTCACCGTGATCAACAAAACGATTCTCCTGGATAAGGGTTCCTCATTATAATACGATTGGTTTATGCCAACGTTGGCATCAGCTATATAATACAATTACATATAATAGGTAAATAAGTAGATATACTTACATTTTAATATTCAGGGTGATTCATAATAAGTGTAACAATCTTCGATATTTTGTTGGGAAGGTAATTTTGAGTAAAAAATGTTATATGAACCTAGATACTACTCCAGATCGTTGCAAAACTACAAGAGATTAAAGTTTTATGAGTGTAGTAGCAATGTAGCAAATTCATACATTTACACAAAATATACATAATTACCATTAAAAAAAAAAACACTATTATAATAATTGATAATAAGTTATTTGTTGACAAACTATAAAGTTATTATAATTACATAGGTACATTAGTTGTTTATTGTAAAAAAGTAAAGTTAATAATTAGCAATTACTGCTTGTTAAAAAATGTCAAATTTCAGTGAAAATTCGCAACGACAATGCCATAATTCGTGTTTATGATTTAATGATTAGCAGGTGTCGTGCTTGTATTCAGGCTCAAGGGGCACATGTTATAAATCGTACGTTCTATTTTACTTTTCTTATTTATTGTATTTGCTATTTTCTATTTATTTTAGTCCAAAATACTATTAAACCGCGACATTAATATTGACATATCTATTCTACATAATAATAAGTATCTCTTCGACCTTTTTCGAATTTATTTGGCTTCCTTTCATCTTGTAAACATTATAGGGTCATAAAGTAGATCTTCGATCGTAAAAACCGATTATTTAAACTCAATAAAATAATCGCCTACCAACAAATTTTTATAGCGCATTACCTTTAGTACTTTATCTTTGGATATAGATTCAGTCGAATGAGAAAGCTAGCTTTTCTTTTTTGTGAAATTTTAGAAAATTGAGCAATTGGCAATATTCCAACGTATAAACCATTTATGTTAAGAAATGTAATTTAGATACTGTCAATTTTAATGTTTGACTACACAAGTTGATGAAAGAGACGGTTGGAAATTTGTAGGCTAACTAGTTGTAATCAGGGTTGCGGATCGATATGCAGAGTTATGCTTTGCAATAGCTGTTTGACAGAATGACGAGGGTGTAATAGTCTCGACAGTAGAACAAACTACCTGAGCTAGAAATTCCGTTTGCTTCTATTGTTTTGCTTATATGAGTTGAATTTAGGGAGCTTAACGGTATTTTCTAGAATTCGCGCAAAATGTCACATACTGTAATTGCTCCATACATAGAAAGGTTTTACTCTGGGTTTATTCATGCAAATGAATATTCAAAATTATATTATTCACTGGTATAATTAAGATATGTAGTTTGTTAAAAATGTCCGATTTCCTGCAACCTAAAATTATCGTGTTTATTCGAATTCGTATTACAAAAAGTTTTACTACACAATATAAAACAAAACGTAAATTACCAATGTAATTTAAAAGCTTCAGACTTTTACTGGTCCCTTAACCATAAATTCTGAGATTATAAAATTCTGCTCCACGTAGTATTCGGACGTGTGATTACTTACGAACAATTTTCGTTTCTATAAATTTGATTAAAAACGTTATGCCGTAGGCAATTACTTAATGTGAAGGGTCAAGCTAAGATCTTGAATGTAAGAAATTTAATAAAGCGTCTAAATAAAAATTATGCCGTCATTAGCATTAAGAGTTAGTAAAATTTTATGCGTTAGGCTTTGATCTGTTACAGTATTAAAGTCGAATTTTCAACGAGCAAAATATGGTGACGTAATTATCAGATTTGTTTTAGAAAATTAATAAAAAAAAACATTCCGTAATTTTTATATTTTTAAATCAATATAGACGTCATGGTATACTTTTAAAATATGCATCTCATAAATGATATTTTGTTATATGTTTACAACCGAGTGCAGATGTAATATCGTGGATCACGAACATTGCGCAGGCAGTACATGATACAAAGAACAAATTACGACCAGCGTATTTGAAGTGGCAAATTTATATCTGTAACTTGTCCACTCGTCGTAAATAGGGGAGTGCGGGGCGAATTGGAATATTAATTTAAACAAATAACTTGACGCGAAATTCGTTGATTTGTGAAAAATGTTTCTTTTATGTGTTGGCATCTTTGTTAAATTCGAAAATGACGTTATACACGTGCGTACTATGCGTTGTGATCAAATTTTTTTGCTTGACCTTTTGTTCATCGTATGGGACAAATTGTAATGTGCGTCATTCCAAAGTACATATTTTAGAAAATACTTGACGTAAAGTCAATAAAACCTTACAAACTTTATAGACATAAAACGATAAGGATTATATTACACTATAATGAAGTAATTAATCAAGTTTTAATTCTTTTCCATTAAGGTGCCTGTTGACGCACCATCTATATTAAGAGCGATGTGCGCAGGCACAAGGAGTGATGGCAGGTGGGGACAGTAGAACTTTTTCGAACTCGCAATAACATACACGTGCAGTAAAAGACACAGTAGAAACCAATTGATACAATTAATGTAAACAACCAAAAAATGAAAATAAAATAAATAAACAGTGCCAAACATTTTAACTTGTTAAGTCTTACACTTTGTCCCACATTCCCTTACTCGTCGTAGATTTTGTTTATTGTACATACTATCTATTGTCCGGAAAATATTTGTGATTCACGGCAGTACATCTTCATTTGAATGTATACTCACAAACTTAAAAATCGTAACTGACTCTTGAGGGTTAAATTTCTAAAATTTTCGCGCACTTCGTCGTGAAAGCTCCATTTCGCCAGCCCCCCCACTTTTGATTTGGGGGTTGAAACTTCGTCAGTCGTTAGTGCTACGTTAGTGCTACTCGCTAAAGGGGTGAACTAGCATGAGCTAATAAATAGCTCCATTTCGCCAGCCCCCCCACTTTTGATTTGGGGGCTCAAACTTGGCCAATCGTTAGTGCTACGTTAGTGCTGGTTTGTGCCGTCATCCCCGACGTTAGTGCTACTCGTTAAAGGGGTGAACTAGCATGAGGGGGTGGCGAAATGCGAGCCCCCCCACTTTTGATTTGGGGGTTGAAACTTCGTCAGTCGTTAGTGCTACGTTAGTGCTGGTTTGTGCCGTCATCCCCGACGTTAGTGCTACCCGTTAAAGGGGTGAATCAGCATGGGGGGCTGGCGAAATGTGAGCCAGTTTAGAGTTGGAAATTGTAACTTGTTTTCATTTTATTCATTTTCTTCCTTTAACTTAATTTTTTAAACACGAACCTAGTATGAAAAGCTGCGGCTTGTGAACTAAATAGGTAATTTTTTGTAACATAAGCTCGTCTTTTAAACGGAATGATGTAATAAAAACACACCTTATGAAACTTGTTCTTTTAAGAATATTATGAATATTAGAAAAAATTATTATTATTTTGTCAGTTAAACGCTGGTTGCCAACCTCATTAATGAAATTGAAGAAAATAAGGTACCAGCAATATTTTATTGTCCATTCTAAACGAAAATATAAAAATGACGTTTTGCAAATTAACAAGATGAAACAAGAATAGAAACAAGCTATAGTTGCTATACAAGCTATATGGATAAATATACATATACTAAAGTTGAACGGTTTTAAGTGGCAAGTGACGAATCTATTTAAAGAGATTTGACTGTAGTTACAAGAAATTTTTATGATCATTTAAGATCCAGCTGTACCGACTTAGGGTTAATTGTAACTCGCAATTTAAACTATAGTTTTTTCTTACTACGAAAATGAACAGTTTCAACTTTAATTTAATTGTAAGTCTAAACTGACATTTTACAATCAGTCCTGAACTATTTTTTTAAACCACTTTATTAATGATTTTTCTTTTATTAAGTAATTTATTGTTTATAAAATATTCGCATATTTGTAGGATGATTATAAAAATTTGCTTAAGTTCATCATTATTTCAGCGCTTGGTCGGTAATGAGTTCATCACAGATTTTGTGGAAAAGGAGGTTTGTATTTATTGCCTTTTATCAAAATTATATTCCAATAAACCTACCGTTTATACGTAATTAGGCAGGTATAGATACTTTAAAATTCAGTTTGGTAAATATATGTTACCTACCTACTAAACAGCATAGCAACTATAGCTTATCCAAACCTATATGATATTCACGTCATCAACAAAAAGTGACTAGATTGTTTATTTGTAATTCAGTTTAAAGTGACATACTCTATAGATGATTTACTTGTGCACATATTAGATGGTATAAAGAAAGGCTACAATTTATTAGAATTGTCAAAATACGAGGTACGAGATGACAGCACTGTGTGAAACGTCATCATCTAGTAAACTTGTATTGATGATGTGAACATCATATAGGTTTGGATAAGCTATACACAACTTTATCAGTTGTTACATAGGTATGTATATAGGTAATTATTTAAACCATAATCCAGCTAATTTAACAGCGACATATAATGCACAGTACATGCATGAGTACACATACATATCGACAAAGTTTTTCTAAAAGGACGTAATTCACAAAAAGTAAAATATACAGGAGATCACATTTTGTTGCATCGCGTAAATATAAGAAAATACGTTTCGCGGAAATAACAATCGATTTCTCTGACGGAAAAAATCTGAAAATTGTTACTAGATTTTAACAAATGATACCTTTGCTTTAAATGCATAAAATTAGTCAGAATAACTCATTTTCACAAAAAGTGTGGGTTATGTCCTTTTGGTAAAACGCCATCGATATTATGTAACAGAACCACATCGCGATCAATCACAATCAAGATTTTATAAAATAAGGTGCGGAGGAATTGATGAATTCTCCATGCTGGTTCACCCCTTTAACGAGTAGCACTAACGTCGGGGATGACGGCACTAACGACTGACGAAGTTTCAACCCCCAAATCAAAAGTGGGGGCTGGCGAAATGGAGCTATTTATTAGCTTATGCTAGTTCACCCCTTTAGCGAGTAGCACTAACGTCGGGGATGACGGCACAAACCAGCACTAACGTAGCACTAACGATTGGCCAGGTTTGAGCCCCCAAATCAAAAGTGGGTGGGGGGCTCGCATTTCGTCAGCCCCTCATGCTAGTTCATCCCTTTAACGAGTAGCACTAACGTCGGGGTTGACGGCACAAACCAGCACTAACGTAGTACTAACGACTGACGAAGTTTCAACCCCCAAATCAAAAGTGGGGGGGCTGGCGAAATGGAGCTCGTTGTGAATGAAAGTTATATTTCTAGTGAGCTGTCCAATTTTACATATGTCTAGTGATCCAAAACAAAAATTTTTGTTTTGTCATTTTTGCTCGTTTTATTGTCTCAGATATGAATATACTAGATTATACAAACATATACCTATGTATATACATATAATTTAAATATGTATCAATTAAAGACAGAAAAATGCTATAAGCAGAAGTAAAATAATAATTATAAACGTCATCCTTAAATGTAATATTCAACGTATTTAATATTACTAAATAGAAATGCATGCATATGGACTACAATACTAGAATATTGATTAAAAGACAGTAACACGTTGACATACATAATATGTGCGTAAGTGTAGAAATACCTAAATATAAATATCACAAATAGATAACGTCACCATTCTGCTGACTATCTCAGGCAATCTCTAATGTAATGTTTCACTTTTAAATATATTAAACCAATACACAAGAGACCGTAATGAACTTAAAATGCAATCAAACCTACTTGTTAATGGAAATATATTCAACCAACTAAAAGTACGAACTGATAAAACTCAAAAAATGTTAGAATATTTATGAATATTTAGTACATATACATTATTTTTAATTGCAATTAATTTATAGAGAATCTTCAAAAACGTTCTTCGTAGTAGACTCGTTTGTATACTTTCGTGTGCATTGAATGAATAAATTTAACGAACTATTTTACTTGATAGAGGGTCAATTGTAGAGCACGAAACCACTTCTTGGCCACTGCAAAACCGTGTCCTTTACTCCCCACCATCCCTTAAATGGTAAATATTTCAAAAGTCGCTATCTCACTTATCTTTAAAGATAGAAATCTCATTTTAAAACCAAAACACGACAAATTTTATGGAGAATAAAAAAGTTTCTAACAATAATGACTAATTTTTCAATATTAAGCGAGATACTATACTAAATAGATACTAATACTAAAAATGATAGTAAAAATCGAAAAAAAATATGTCTAATAAAAAACAGCGTTTCTGACCCCAAGTTGTGGGGTTTTTGTCGATGAAATTACCTCAGCTTTTAATATTTTGGATGTACACTTTTTTGGGTCGCATTGTATACTTATTGTTAGTACTGCACATGTTTAAAATTAATGTACATATATGTATGTTAAATATGCAGGGTGTCCAGAATCTCTCCTGCCAAATGAAAACGTCGAATTCTAGAGATGATTTTATGCCGATTTGAACTAAATCACCTTCTACAAAAACGCTTCCTAAGGGAGTTACAGTCCTTTGAAGATGGCGGCTTCCCATTCATTTTTTTCAAATATCTTTAAAACTTTAATTAAAAAAGTTCAAACTTTACATATTAATTAATTTTCAAATGTTCAATTTGTTAGTGTAAATAAGAATTTTTTATTGCAGATAACAGATTTAAACGGATTGAACATTTGAAAATT
Source organism: Rhagophthalmus giganteus (assembly GCA_036326145.1). Taxonomy (NCBI): domain Eukaryota; kingdom Metazoa; phylum Arthropoda; class Insecta; order Coleoptera; family Rhagophthalmidae; genus Rhagophthalmus; species Rhagophthalmus giganteus. Next base: position 9,614,782 of record JARFJA010000075.1, on the reverse strand, counting down.
AATTAATGTGTAAAGTTTGACCTGTTTTATTAATGACGTTTTGAAGTCTTTCTAACACATTTATCATTAAAAAAAAACGAATTATCAATGTTAAAGTGTTAAAGTTTCTGTACTTGTTAAATATACAGTCGAACTCGCTTATAACTAACGAGATTTAACGAGGTTTAACGAGATCCTGGATGTTACGAGTATTTTACGTGCTTATGTTTGTAATTGTATTCACTCAATGCTAGAAGTTCCCGTTTACTACGAGCTCGGATCTCGGATATAAAGAGCAAAAAGTTTAAGAATATTGCCTTGTTCCAACTCAATTTTAAAGACAAGATAGATAAAGATTTTCTAAGAAAACTAATGGCAATAAATTTAGTTCGCCAGTACCTACATGGCATTATTTGAACCGCAAAATAATCACAGGCCACTTGTAATAGTAAAGAAGCAAACAAAGGAAATCGTAAAGTCAACGTAGGAGACTTTAATATAACCACTAAACCCAAAAGAATTGTAAAACTTCCGGCGCCTCTAGATTTAGGAGGGTAACTTTCAAGTGCATTGGATGAACATGTTAAGTTTTAGAATATTTTTTAATGGAGCTTTTAATATTAAATTAAAATTACACGATCAAGCCTATCTTTAGATTTTTTCGAAGTACTAGTTGAAAGCCAACTTGGAGTTAGGAAACTCAAATATGCATTTAGTCTTGTTCTTTTCTACTTTAGGAAAATTGTAAATATCAGATAAACTTATTGAAAATAAAAATTTGAACACGATTGTTTAATCAAAAAATTTGATTTACGACGTACTTTCATAAAGGTTAAAGTGGCAAAGTTCTACATAAAACTAAAGATACAGATAAATGGGAAAATACAAAGAAAATGACTTTCCGTTTGTTCTTTTAGGATATTGAAGCCTAAGAAAACTGTATAACCATAGTTACGTTTGATTTCTTCGGTTTCTCACGTTCTGAGTTTCATTAATATATACCTACCTACATTTAACATTTGTGCTTTATTAATTTTATTTGTTCCAGAATGAAGGGACGAGGTTACTCATCTATATTTAGGTAAGTAAAAATAACTTTCGACAACTTTAAATTCTTAAGTGTTAGGATCAAAACATTTATCTCAAACGAAGTTGTTCAAAAGGTCAGCCAGGGTAAGTGAAACCTAGAAATTCGATAGTCCAATTTTAAACACGAATAACTTTGAAGGAATCTGGTCATTTGCTTTTAACTTTTCCATTGGGAGTAAACCCTTTTCTAAAAATACTAGTAGTTTGAAAAAAATAACTTAATTATTTCGGTGTAACATAAGAATGTATTATGAAGCTCAAAATTTTATTAGACTATTGCATTATCGGTATGATATCTCCACTCTCGTCAATTGATTGTAGCTGAAATTATTTTAAGAACACTAATTATTACGAATACGGTATGAAAAAGTACTTTTCTTTGTTTAACAAAAATTAAAAAAATAAATAGAGATATTAACGGAAATCGGCTTTATTTTTCACATATTGTAAATTACTTTTTATAATTATTTTAGCTAAACTTACACATTTATGATTTATGCAACAATGAACGCGTATTGCGCAATGACTGTGTAGGGTGGTGAATTTTCCAGGCTCTCGTTCTCACGTTCTAACCATAAATTCAGACCCTTCTAATAATTCGATGTTAATCCTTACTTCGATATTTCATAATAAATTTTTACATCCTAGTTTAATTTGTTACTACATTTCGATAATATCCCGAAAATTTGTAGGAAATATTAATACGCTATATAATGGGAGATTAAATCGTAGAATTTGTAGGAAAATTTAAACACCAATCAATGAATCTGTATGTGTTAGGTATTTAAATAACTTCTCTAATTACATAAGTTATCGTCTAAAAATCTTCAACTTCCTGCATTTCTTCTGTAACTATCAGAATCAAAAACGCTCTTTGATGATTAGACTGTTGAAATGATAATAAAACGTATACAGGGTGTTTCATAGGTAAATGTATATAAGTTAACTGTAAATAGAGGACACCTAGGCGATTCCAAATAATCTATGGTTATTGGATTTCAGATACTTAATAACCGACATACAGGGTGTTCTATAGATTTTGCCCATCTCTTTCATAAGCCCTAAGTTTCGAACCATTCTGAATATTCTTTTCATTTTTTGATAGACGTGTTCTGTCTCTATAGCAACCAAAATTGAAATCCAGGTTCGGTTTTAAAAAACAATAACAAAATCTTTTATGAAAAAAAATAGTAAGAGATAAATAGTAATAGATAAATCTGTTTTTATTGTAATACATAAAAGTAGTACATATACTGTACATAGACAAAATTAACTTCATGAAATTGGACAAGTTGAGATCCAATAAACAGTTGTTTCAAAGTATTAAATGGTAATTTGATTTTTTTTGTTATTTAGAAATGTATTTAATTTGTAATAAAAAAATGTACCTATTTAATAAACTTAGAGTTTAAAATTTCAGAAGTAGAATACGACAATTAACTAATCGACTAATTTTTCTAAATGCGCAATTACAAAATGTATACAGTTTAACTCAATTTTTCAATTATCAAACAAATTTTGAAAATTGTGATGTACAGAGTGTTGTTTTGGGAGTTCGAGACTTTGTTATTGTTTTTTATTGTTATTAAACTAGACGACTGCACTCATGAAACAAAACACAAAAATGAAAAAATATTCAGAGTGGTTCGAAACTTAGGGCTCGTGAAAAAAATGGACAAAGTCGATAAAACACCCTGCATATCGATTATGAAGTATCCGAGACACAGTAACCATAGTTATTTGAATTTGCCTAGGTGTCATCTATTTATAGTTACCTATGAACATCCTGTATATATAATTCAAAACTAATTTTAATTTGAGATAATGTAAATATTTTTTAATTTACGGATAACATGGGGGGATTATGTGAAATGTGATACACTAATTATTTAACCGTGTTCTTAATTATTTCATACTTCATATTGTTACCTTCTGATGGTCACGCACCTTGTATGCTATAAATTGCTCCCAGGGTATTAAACTAATTTCTCATCAAATAATATGTAAGCTGAACCTACCCTAGGAAGGGATTTAAATACGGTCATTCAAAATCGAAGCTCGTTAGCATACCGTTTATTAACTCGATAGTAAAAGCCCCTCGATGATTTAACTGGCTATAACTTTCTAGAAGTTTAATTCCGTTAATATAAAACAGTTTGCACTATTTTTGTATGCTTAAATCTACAATAAATTAATCTATCTAAAAGAACCTAAATACCTAAATACCAAATATACCTAAATTTACCTAAGTAGTAAAGTATACCTAAATTTTGACGACTGGTTCGACAAAGTTGTATTAACTTAAAATTTGAAATCAAGTTATAAGAAAAAATAAAGTAGATCATTATTTCGCTTTGTTCTTTACTTTATTAAATATATAATATTTTAACACGACTTTATATTTGAACAAAAATGGCTCTATCGTTACAAGTAGTAATAACTATGATTGCCATCTAGCGACAAAGTGCAGAATTAAAAAAACATTATTATTACAATATTGCAAGAATATTTTATTCACAGACAAACATCAAAATTGTTTTTAGATATTTTTTTGAATATTGAGCAAATATTATTAGGACAATATTTTTGAATACAATAGAAATAATATTGTTACAATATTTTTAGTCATTATACTTTCATTAATTGAATTACAATATTCACACAATATTGACTAAATTTAAATGTATAAATATTGACTAACCAATAATAAAACAATATTGCATTCATGTTGTGTTTCATTTAAAACTGTTCAAATATTTACACAATATAAAAACGTGCTTAATGCAATATTCATTTTAACTTGGGCGTGAATAAATAAAGGATTTTATGTAGATTTTAAACCAAAAATACTTCATTATATTTAATGTAAGAGTTAATCTTCGTCTCGATGAAAATGTTATATATTCTTATTTAAAGTGTTAATACAAATGTTAATAAATGATTTGCGTAAAACACTCTGTATATAATTGGAATTAATAAAAATGTATTTTGTCGATAGTTTTAACAAGAACGTTTACCCATTTGAAATCTGTGAAAACACAATAAATATTACAGTATGAAAAATTATGGTGGTAACAATTTATTTACTTTTTTTATTTTATCACGGTCAACGAGGTGATCAACGAGATCACTAGCACCCCTTTTTGCCCCTTGTTTTTTCAAGCTACCGTAATGAAACTCGGCACAGTTACTAAAAATGCAAAATGCCATATTTTGACATGACGTGTGATTTTTCAATGACTGTATAAAAAACTATATTCCACAAAGAGGTACATCAATATTTTCATCCTCTATCTGACTTATAAAGTAAGGCTTTGGCAATTTCTAGTGGTAGCACGAATATTAAGCTCAATAAAAATAAGAAAGTTATTTACTAAATAAAGATTTTAATTAAAATTTAAATAAAATTGACTTTCATTCCGTTGGCTATTTCGAAAATATAATTCGAGGATAAATGATTGTGTTCATAACGTACAATTTACAAGAATTAACTTTGTTTTCAGTTACCTAACTAAAAACAATTTACCTTCTTACTGTAAAGTTCCGTTAGCGTTGCATGGTCTTGAAAAACAATTTTTTAAATGACGGTAACGGCTTATAAGAATAAACACATCAAAATTGAAAAACGTAAATATAATAGATGCCGTTAATATCAAATTAATAAACGCACGAGGGGTATGCTAGAATAAAATATTAAAAACTCTTTAGAGGGTAGTTTTTTTTGTACATGGATTAATGATCGCAGTGTATTTATTTAGTGCTTCTTTTAGTTTACTAAAATTACCTACCATCTTATTGTTAGATAGTATACTCGTGACAATTAGTCTTGAGGAGAACTGGTGAAATCAAGAAACGCCCATAAGCAGTGAAAAAATGCGACTAACGAACGCGAGTGTACCTACATACTTTATTGTATTCAGCAATTTAGTTACTTATCGCAAATCGTTGAAACAGGTAATAGTTTATATTAACAACAAATGTTTAAAGTGAAAGTAAAATTACTTTATTAAAGTATTATTACGTTGTTTTTTTTACGGCGCACTCTCTACACCTCTCTATTATGGACGGTCTGTACTGAGATTTCAGAGATTTCACTGTAATACGTAATTTGTGATGTTAGTGTAGCTATATCATCATCATTCTAATTCGAAATATTGACGGTTATCATTTAAAAATGTAGAAATTGTGAATTACTAGCGAATTAATCAACTTACCTCCCTAGTCAATGTTTCCCACTCTACTATAAAATTGTATTTACGCGACATAATTATTAAATTAAAGTGATCCAAATATTTTATTAACTAATTTTATCGAATAAATTAGTTAATAAAATATTTGGATAATTATAATAATATTTGGAATTAATAAATTCATTTCGTTAAATTATTTTTTATTTATCAAATAGAGAAAAAAGTAAGCGTGAACTAAGCTGTTTATTTTTGAACGCCACTTAATCCCCATTGCGAATATTACTGCGAAGGTGAAAGCAATAAATTATAGAGGTCATAATTTTCCAGATATTAGAAGACAATAACGAAACGAAAAAAGCCGTCTGAACTGAAATGAAATATATATTTTGTAATACTTAATAACATCCTAATTTCGACTGAAAAATGTTGAATGAATAAACTCAATTACTGTATTCAAACAGAAGAAAAACGGCGTACTTGTAAATGTTGGTGTACCGTACATTATATATATAGTATAATATCTATGTATTATCTATTGTTAGGTACTTAAAATTAGGATGAGCTTGTAGATCTAGAAAAATTCATTTACTAATTATTTATTTTCAATCTGATAATAAATTTTAGACGTTTAAATCTATTAGCCATCTTATTATCTTGGGGGGGGGGTCGATTCTACCCAAAATTCATCTTTAATTTGAAATTACTTGCTTTTTTTTTAATTTACTTCAGATTTTTTCACATTGTTTATATGTCAGTAGCACATCTATTTTTAGGTTTAATTTTTAGCTATTAAAATGTTTGAAATATTTTAGCTACACGCACCTATTATCTTCGGGGTCGTTTTGACCCATTAATAAACCAGTAGGGTAACGACATATTTTCTTAAAATATTAATGCAAAATCTTAAAAGATTAAACATTCCAATTAGGATTTAGATAACTACTTTACATAATTACAGGAAATGCACTTTCCATATTGTAGGAAGCACGAATTTCCGCAAAGCTACCGCGTAAATAAAAACAAAACTGTAAATAATGGCTAATTAATTAGTAATCATATAAAGATAAGTTGTTTATATTGTTGTTTACGTATACAGTTGCTTACATTTACAGTACGGTTATATGGGATAATAATATAATTATCTAACTTTTTGGAATCCTGAAACATTCTAGAAGTGAATCATTATGAAAACGTATATTGGTTGACTATTGCTTGCTGGTGTGTACAAATTCATTGATGAAGCAATTTCAAGTTTGTGGAATGAAAATGCCGGACACCCAATATTTGGGGCTTTAATGTCTTTGAAAAAGTTTTACACAATTTCCCGAGTTTTGCGATTTGATAAAAAAAGTGACAGAGCAGAAAGACGTGTAAAAGATAAATTGACGGCAATACGTAATTTATGGGACAAGTGGATAAACAATTTGCCTAAATTATTCAATCCTGGGGAGAACGTAACTATCGACGAACAACTGGTGGCATTTAAGGGTGCTGTCTCTTTAGGCAATATATGCCCAGTAAACCGTCCAAGTATGGCATCAAATTTTGGGTAACTTTTGAAAGCAAGCGCTTGGAAAATGCAAGTGTATACTGAAAAATTAGCAGTCGACAAACCTGAAAAAATCAAGGACGTCGGGTAGTAATGGATTTAACTCGAGAATTGAGAGGACATAATGTAACGTGTGATAACTTCTTTACTTCGTATGAGCTAGACGAAATGTTTCTAAAAAGAAAAATTACTCTTCTTGGTACACTAACAAAAAATAAACTTGAAGTTCCAAAATCAATAATTATGACTAAATTAGTACCTGTTTTCACTTCAAAGTTTGCTTTTATAGAAGATACTACAGTTGTTTTGTATTTTCAGAAGAAATTTGATATAATAATGGACTATAACAAAACGAAAGGGGCTGCTGATACTTTAGATAAACTTGTTGCCACCTATTCATGTACAAAAGGATGGCTGCTCGTTGGGTTGTAATTATTTTTTATAATATGCTCGATATAAGCGCATATAATGCTTATGTTTTATGGCGAGCAATAAATCTAGATTGGCATTCAAATAAATTGCATAAACGAAGGCTTTTTTGGAAGAATTGGGGTACCAACTAGTAACACCGTATATCAATTCACGACAACGTGTTCCCAGAACGGAGTAAAGTCAAAACATTGTGAACAGAATACAACTTCATGAATCTTTTACAATTCTGATTATTATTATTTAAATTATTATTCTTTAATATAATATCTTACTATATTAGTATGTATCTATGTATATCTTTATATAGTTTACAATAAAATCATTATAAATGCATATGAGCAAATTTGTAATTTAAGCGGGGTCGAAACGACCCAAAAGATAATCGGTGTATACTAATTTTGAAGATAATAGGAAGGTTAATATAGTAAACTTATTATCTAAGATTTCTGTTAGATGGAATTTATACTTTGGTCTACGTCATGAGCAAGTTTAAAAACAAGCAAAACTAATTCAATACCGTTCCCATTAAACGTTTTTCTGATGCTTTGATACCGCGAGTATAGAATTTATTTCGATTGTTCGTATTTTCAAGCATACCTACTAAGATCTAAATGCTTAGAGAAGTCGACGATAATTCTTCGCGGTACATTAGCGGCGCCACTTTTATATAATACTCCAGAATAAAAAACTTATAAAGAAGTTACGTTATATTGAAGGTAATAATTGTATACTAACTCTTATCGTAAAAGTATAAAACAGAAAATGTTTACTTTAAAAGCACTTCGTACCCTCTGGAAATGGCGATACCGCATCAAGTCGCTAACATATACTATTCTCTTCGTGTTATAGCTTGGTAGGATTAAATCCAGCAAGCAATGGATATAAGGGATATACGGTGACAGATACTTTACTCGACATGTATAAACTGTTAAAATAAGTTGCGTGCTCTGTATTCTGTATATAAAATGGATACGAATATTCTAATTTGCCTTTTATAAATAATCAAAACACGAGGTGATACAAAATTAATTGATCCGTTGCTCGATTTGAGTTTAAATTTAAAAATTATTAGGACTCAGACGAGCTTACTGGTCGTCCGGCAAACCAGCTGAACTCCGGCCGGAAGTTCGAACCCTCCTGCAACCATGAACGTTTGTGAATGTCACAGAAGTTCAGAAAATCAACGGCTAGGTATACTACATTACCATCATCGAGAAAACAAGCGATGAACTTGATTACCTAGTAACCAACTAATTTTAATAATTAATAAAAAGGGTTATTCTTTGTAAAATTGTAAAATGGAAAATCTCAAATATTTTTAAAACTAATAGTTTTACAGAAAATTGAATCTTTGTACGGCCCGTTAAAAAAATCAAGAATCACCGAAAGTTACCTTTGGACGTATCTAATGATCACCCGTTGCCGAATTTCTATATCTTTGTTAGTTACAAAAATATTCGCCCTGGGGAGTTTTATTTGAATCACCCTGTATAGTTGATTTTGCGTCATAGAAAAATATAAAAAATATGTTAGTTTTTTATTAAACCAAATCAAAATAGACATTTAAATCAATCAATCACCAATCAATCGTTCAGCACAGATTATAAATTATTTTAACATACTTTATTCTATAGGCCAACAACAGTTAATCGTAAGGTGCTTATGGTATGTATTTATAAATTATTGATCAGTTTATCTAACCCTGAAATGTAAATTAACTGTTGGTTTTTGTAATTGACATGAGCTTTTCGAAAGATTGATGGGTCGATACGACATTTTTCTAATACCTATGTTTTAATTTAGTTAATAGCTTTAGTTTTTGGACCGAAAGTTGTAGAGTTTATCTGCATAAATTATTATTTTACAAGCTACGCTTTATTATAGAAGATTTATAAAAAATCAATTTTATTCACGTTTTATATACATATTATAATTTCAATGAACTTTGTAGTCTTATCAATAATGTAAATAATATAATATTAATATACTTATACGTATGTGTCACGCAAGCTATCGAAATTAATGGTCCTTCGAACACTAATAAAATAAGGTCATACAATTTCTTTAGCGTTCATTTAAAAATTATGATCATAATATGTATATTTTATTCAAAATTATAAAGATGTAGTCTGCAACGTTGTATAAAAACTAAATTATCTGAAAATTAATTAGCGTGTTCTACTCAAATTTCTGTTATTATGGTAAATTGCGCACATAAACTGTTCTGGCGTTAACTAATTATTGTTTACATGGAACAGCGCATGTAAATTCCGTTTTCGAGTGTAACTTGCCTCCTGATCATGTTTCGTAATATAACTAACTAAAAATTCCGCGTTGCAACTGCTAACTCGATTTTATTCTGTAATCAGCATAATTTAATGCGATCCAATCAAAATTAAATTAAACTCTGCATTAACCATCATTCGTTATTGAACAAATCGTACAACATTTATTACAAATTTTATTGTCTTACTGTTAATTAGACCGTGTAATTTGTTTATTATTAATTGAATAAAAATAATGAGATCATTTCTTATTATTTATAGATAAACGCCAGTGAAGATTGAATTAATATTTCCGATTCACTAAAATTTTGCTGACATTTAGAAATGAGCGTTATCGCTTATTTGACAGTTGTTGATTGTCATAAAAGGTAATTCAGAATTCATATTACAAAATTACCTGGGTAAACTAACACAAGACACTAATAAAAACCAAATATTTATCTACTACATTTTTTTGTACTACATGTCACGGCGAAGTTCGGACGCGACCGGATCTTATAATTTTATCGGACCCACCGGTTTCATCGGTAAGAATTAGGGAATTTTTTTTAAAATAGCGGCTTATTCCCGCGACTAGGGTTGCGAGGTTCGTAGATGTGATGGCGATATGCCTACCTATCCTATCTAATGAAAATATGGTATTGTCTGACAAGTACAGATGTTGATAACAATACCTTCGTTTCTTTCAAAACAAGTCTTATCGGCAAAGTATAATTTACTGCTTGTAGTGCTTGTTAGGTAGGATGTCATTTTTAAAAGTTCAATTTTCAAAAAATCACGGACGTCGTTTTTTTGAGATTATGCGAATATTTTAAATCGATTGAAACATCTGCAGTTTGTCATTTATCGTTATAAAAATTTGAAAAACGACTTTTCAAGTAATTCCGGATCTGTTCTGAATGTTTCGTGTGGGGTCAAAATGTTGCCAAAATCATGAATCAAAAACACGTCGTTTTTTTGAGATTTTGCGAAAATTTTTAATCGGCGGAAAAACGCTTAGATTATCATTTCTTGCTTTGTTATACTAGAAAAACGAGTTTTGTAGTCGTTCCGGACCAGTTCTGAACGATTTAGGCTCGACCAAAATTTTGTCAAAATCGTGAACTTTTTCGTCTTTTTTTCGAGATTTCTCGAAACTTTTAAATCGGAAGAAACGCGCTTAGATTGTCATTTCTTTGCTTTGTTATTCTCGAAAAACTACTTTTCAAGTAATTCCGGACCTGTTTTGAATATATCAGGTAGTGTCATTTTATCGAGACTGCAAACATTTTAAATCTATTTAAACGCCTGCAGTTCATCATTTATTAGACTTTGTTAGACTAGAAAAACGAGTTTTCTAGTCGTTCCGGACCTGTTCTAAACGTTTTAGGTTCGGTCATAATTATGCTAAAAACCGTCCACCATGGCCTGAATCCTCCTGGATCCATGAATGTTTATGAATAACATTACTGATCCATTTTACTAAATTACAACAAAAATATTGACAAATTGGTACTACTAAAAAACTTTATTTTAATATTAGTTCACATTCTTTACGTAATAAATTGAACTTTGCATATTTTTGTTAGTTATTAAAATTATTATATTTGTTTGAATAATATATATCTAAAATATAGAACATTTACAAATTTACAATTAAATCCATAGAATACTGTTTTGAAAGGTATTCATCGTTATTCAACCCATAATATTTAGGTCTTGTAAACTTTTGTTTCCATTTACCACACGTTTGAATAATAATAACACACATCGGAATGAACCATGTTATAAGCGTAAATAATAGTTTACGATTCTCGGGAAATAGGTATTTATATAATTTGACTATTTTAGCTTTTATTGTGGTTATAGTAACTATAGAACTAAAGTTAATTGGTAAGGTTTATTCATTAAATACTCAGATTATTTTTTAAACAAATTTTAAACATTATCAAGCGAAGTAAATGAATAATTTATTCACTAATTCATGTATCGAACAATCCACAAAAATAGGAAATAGCTAAAATTGTTGATGTCTGGAAACTTCCCTTCGATTATTATATTTTGTTATAGTTTTAATTAGGTTATCGACTAAACTTTAATTTAAAGTATTTTGCAAGCTTAAAACTTTAAATATTCTTTAATGGCGATTGTGAGTTTGGCAGCAGTGTATCAGTCAATATGTCATCCTTTAATTTTCGAAAATCAGTAAACAAAACAGATACGCGAATGAGCTTGTGGAAGGAAACGAGCTTATCGAGGCGTTGATGTTTATAGAGAGCAAATCTATTTATAGAATAATAAGTATAACCTCAATTCGTGATGTCAACGCTTTAGTAAAGTACTCTCCTGCTTTGTTTGTTCAACTTCAAAAGTTAAGGATTGCTATGTATGTATTGACTGAAGTAAGGCTGCCAGATTCGCAATTTCTATAAGAGATGTTTCAAATTGTGCTCCTATAAAGTTTCGGGTTTGTGAAAATACCATAAGTGAAAACCTTGCATCTTACATAGTCTATTAATTGTAAATCTCCTCGACCTATTTATATTCATTTTTTTTTATTAACTATAGGTAATAAACTGCTCAATAATATACCTAATTATTTTACGCTTTCTTTTTGTTTTGTTTTAACCAGTATGTCGTCTTTTCGTCGTTAATAACTTTCCAACGTAATAATTTATAAATTATTTCGTATTTATGCATTATACGTCACAGTGAAGAACGTATAATGAAGCAATAATTTCACTCTCGCGCAATTGTGGATATTTCGCAGTCGATAATTAACATTATGTGTTATTTTAAATAGGTACTTATATTTAAAATTTCAAAAATTATCACATTATAAACTGTGTAAAAATTAGATTACATCGAAAAAATACAGAAATTTTAAAAATAAGCCTCACCTAAACCATGTTAAATCAAATTATACTGTGTTTACACGGTATAACTATGCTAGATAGTTTGTTTTTATTTTTTAAACCGTATTAGTTCGATATCATGTAAAAGAAGAAAATGTAAAAAAAGAATTAGATGTAGGGGAACATGGGGCAAAGTGAACGAGTTAGCACACAAAACAACAATGCAGCAAGATTTGTAATCAAATGGCCATAATAAACGACGTTTATTTAACGCCATATTATCTACACTACATATCGAAGACGTTTTGCCAAAAAGGCGTAACCTACACTTTTTACAAAAATAAGTTATTCTGACAATCTTATGCATCTAGGGCAAAGGCAACATCTGTTAAAATTTGGTAACAATGTTCAGATTTTTTCCACCGGAAAAATCGATTTGTATTTCCGCGAAACGTATCTTCTTATAGCTACGCGACGACACAAAATGTGCTCTCCAGTAAAATTTACTTTTTCTGGGTTACGCCCTTTTGACAAATCGTCATCAATATAAGAAAATAATGGGTTATTGCTCCTTGTATTTTGAAGTGTAACGCAATAAAAAAAACATGCTCAAAAGATGTCACTTTTTTTAAAGATTTATAAATACATATTTATAAGATATCTACTTTAATTAATTTTCAAATAAAGAACTTGGAAATGCTTTATAGAATTTTTAAACTTTGAAGTAATATCATAGGTGTTATACAAAAATATTTCAAATTTTAATTGAATTTTGATGTTTATATTGAAAATGTTATTGTCCATAATAATTATTTGACCTTGATTTGTCTCGTTAATTGAATTATGAGTTGAGGTCACGTGAACTCATTTGAAATTGAGACTCGTTGACAATTGAACTGAAATTAAAAGGTAACACTTTCAGAAAAATCAATAAAGTTAAGGCTTTAATCAATTTTTTAATAAAAAACTTACAATTAGAAATGTGTTTCGTAATTTTCATTAATGTATTAAAATATCAAACGTCAAAATCGAGGGTCGCAGATTCGCAAAATTAGCACTTGAAAGGGAACCAAAACTCAATTAAAATTTTGTAAAGTATTTCGAATTTTTTTATTATAAGAGCTGATCTTTCGATCTTCTGATAATTTGACTTGTGAAATAGGTACTTATTTACCATAGAAACGTTTGTTTGAACAATTATTTCCATGGTAAATATCTGTCAGGTAAAATCGCAAGATGGAAAGATTATTCCTAATATTAATTAAAGTAGAAGATCTTGATTTAATTTTATTAATTTTTCTATCAATATATATATATATATATATATATATATATATATATAACTATATACGTTATGTATTATTTAATGCTTAGAATGACTATCTGATCTTATACTATTAATTATATTCTTACTTCAAAAACAATATGTTGTAATGTCATATCCATAATCCGCTAAACTATTTCGAAATATTAATTAAGATAATATGTAGTATTATTACATAATGTGAGTAAAATTACAATAGTTAAACAATAAAAGTTAATTTATTGTAACGTAAAATTATACCCCTTTAAATTTTAAAATACAAGTTATGGTGTGAGATCTTGCATTGTTATCTAAAACTCTTAAGCGCAAATCTTTTCGTTTTCAACGGCTTGAATACATTGTTAGGTTGTATTGAATTAATAAAGTTTTTAAAGAAAATTTTAAATTACGAGTGATTGCCATTATTTCTCGAATAATCTGTTGAAAGTTTGTAACCGTTACAAAATTGTTAGATAACTAAATCTTTTAATTCTATAAAGACTCGATTTCTGCTTCAGAGAGTAAAAATCGTGTCAACTATTTATAAAGTTTGTTTTTTTTTTTAATTCCACATTCCACTTCCTGTAATTGTAGAATTTTAAATAATGAAATTGTCTGATTTGGTTATTTCGTTACAAAGTAAATTGTTAATATAACCACCAGAGACCCATAAAATTAAAACAAGTTATTTATGATTAATAATGTATTCTACACAAAAATTTCCTTAATCTTAAAATAAAGCACAAATAGTGCTTTTATCATAATTAACATTATTATTCAGTATGAAGGAATATCATTTTAAATTAATAACAATAAAAACGACAAAATAGATAATACATCGCTACAATACATCCATTATCGCTATTAACATCACGTCGTTGGTTTTCGACATTGATTTATATTAATCAAATTGTTAGCGCGTGTGACGTGTAGTAGAATTAAGCAACAAATTTCACATTAACATTTTATACACCTTATCAAATTAATGCGACGTGCGAACTTAGAAACGTAATTATATTATTAATCTCTTATTTAAATTAATTAATATTTAAGCTTGAATCATAAAGGTGTATAATGATAATCAATTATCATACTCTACATACATTGTGTGGGTGCTTTCTTCCTATATTTGTTGTGTTTTTATATTTGCGCTTGATTCACGTCCAGGCTATACTTAATCTCAGGATAATTGCCGGCTAGAGCAATGAGTTCTTTAATCTGCAGAGGCCTTATGAGGCGAATAAGGGTTTGCCTTGTTTTATTCAAAGTCAAAGTGGGGGTTGGAAATAGTTTAACTATGTTTTATAAGATTCAAACGCTAAATAAGGCCAAAGAATCTATTATAATAATTATTTAAAAATACTCAACAAACGATAATTAATTTTCAATACATCACATCAAAAAATTATGTCCCCGTCTTCTATAGCATTTTTACAAAACGTATAACCTAAATAGATCATATGCATACATACACCACTTAACTCGTTTTCACTAAATTCTTTAATTTTTACACACAAACATGTCATCTTTAACAACATTTATTGGGTAATATAAAATAGAAACAAAGCAATTACAATCAAATGATACAAATAAAGAACAAAGCTCAATAATTTTATTCTACATAGGAAAAAAAATAGGCTGAAAAGTAAAAAAAACTTTTTTGAAAAAAGTGACTATGATTTCGATTTCATATTTTTGTACGTGAGTATATCCAAATGTTGACATGTGTTTTTTGAATTAGGAACAACATTAACAAAAACAAGGAACAATAATAACATTTTCTGAGAAATTTCGAATAAAAAAGTTTTCCATTTGTGTCCAACTTTACGCCGCAATCGCTGTATTTTTTCGCTGTTCATTTTTTTTTTAATAATGATCAACTTGAAAAATAAAAATATCTACTGTTTAACAAACGTTCCAATTGTATAATAACAAATAAATTATTTTTACCAGAGGCGGGTACCTTCAAAGTTACCTAAAATGAAAAGTAAAATTAATCTAGGTCACTTCAGTGTCGAAATTATTGACCGTTTTGTGCAGTTGTGTTATAATTCGTACTATGAATTATTGTATTCGCCTATTTATTCACTTACAAGAAAAAAGGTTTCTGGTTGTCATCGTTATTGCGTATTGAAATATTTAGTGAAATTCTTGAAAATATGTACTTAAAAAAAATGTATATTTTTGTGATTAAATTGATTTGTAAAAACTCAAATTTAGGTTTAATTTTCGAGCGCAAATATCTAAATTTTAGTGAGCGCACTTTCTTACGAAACCACAAATTTTAGCAGAAAGCAGCTAAAAATCGCATTAGTTCAACGACTAGAAAACCGTTCGTTCGCGCTTAACCTTATGAAATAACATAGTCTATAAAATGGCTCAATTAAGCGGATAAAACCGTTCGTGCGCGCTTAGCCTTATCGTCGACATAGTTGTTACTGTTATTAATAGATAAACTCTTTTAATTTTCATTTTAATATAAAATAAACACTTTATTTCATATTTGTCTTTTATAAACATATGTAGCTTGTGGTATAAACGTGTTAAGAAAAATCGAAACTACTTTTATTATACACGTAGGTACATATTTATACCTGAAATTGTACCATAAACAATTGTCCCAAAAGTATTTATTTTAATTTTCAATGTTTCGTTATATGAAACACTGCATTTTTATCCATTAAGTTAACTTGTTTTCAAGTTTTTGGTTGAACATGTCTTTTGTCATAACAAGTACACAGCGAAGTGTAACAGTTCGCTATGACATTTCCTGACGCAGTAGTGCCACACCGTATGGTAAGACCCGCTTGTGTACTTTTGTGTGCATTGAATGAAGAAATTTAGCGACATATTTTACTTGATAGAGAATCAATTGTAGAGTACGAAACCACTTCTTCGCCACTTCAAAATCGTCTCCTTTACTACCCACCAACCCTCAAAACGTAAATATTTCAAAAGTCGCTATCTCACTTATCTTTACAGATAGAGATCTCGTTTTACAACCAAAACACAGAAAATTTTATGAGGAGTAAAAAATTTTCTAACAATAATGACTTATTTTTCAATATTAAGCCAGTTACTACGAAAAAACGCACTTTTAACATCAACCTTCTATAAACTTTGGTAATTCTTTCTGAATTTTTATAAAAGTTACGGCCAAAATACTTCAAATAAAATTTATTATATTTTTATGATTTAGGGACCGAGATCGGAGAAAATCCAAAACGGCACGTCTGGGTCCCGTCATTAGATAGGCCACAATAGCTATATTGTCTATGAAAATTCGCTAAATGTGCCTACAACAAACATTAAATTGTTTTGAAGTTTTCCACACCACCTTCGAGGTACTCCCCCAGGTGCCTTGTCTCTGTAAGGTCAAGACTTCACCTGTAGTCCTACTGCACCTTAAAACTCTCCTACGTGGGTTACTACACGCAACCCACAGCAAATAAACCAAGGTCAATTCAAGATCTTTACTTTCACAGCATAGTCAGTGTAACTTATTTTATGTACATACATAATAAGCACACAACTTGTTCTTCTTCGCCCAACTATTGTATGGCGCGAGTTTAGTAAAATCTTCTACAGCACTCCGTCAACCCCTTCCATGTCTTCGTTTCTTCCTGAATGCCTCATTTACATCAATTCGCATCGAAACATCCCAGTCGTTAACGTGTCTTCTTTGAAGATCAATTTCCAAAAGAAATACATCTTGTATCTGACTTAACTTGAATTAAGTCTAGCTTAACAATAAATAGTAAAACTAAAGATCAACTTGCATCAACTAAAGCTCATAAAAACTAATATCGAAAGCGCTTACTGCAGTTTTGGTGGCAAGTTCTGAAATTTTCCTTATTTTTCAATAGGTAGGTAATCAGGAAACTAACCAAACCGTATCTACCCTTACATGTTACTTTATCTTCACTTTGTTAGTAAAATAACTACAACAATTGCATGAAAGTATTAAAATATTTATTTAAAAAAAGGAAAAAATTTAGAACAAGGATAATTAAAAGAATGCCACGAAAAAAAACTGGAATTATTAAAATATATTTTTTAAGCAAAGAGGTGGCAAAATAAAAAGTTAATCAATAACAATGCGTCTCGTCAGCCTAAATTGTTTAAAAAAATTCATTTTTTATCCATAAACGAATGCATTGAAAAGGTAAAATCTCTTAAAATAAGAGAAATAAAAAAATTAAAAAACATTAAAAAATTAAAATCCTGAAATAATTTTGTTTTTACTAATACTTACATAAAATGCGGACTAACGCTGCTGCTGCGACTGCCACCTGTCTGTAACAGACTATAAGAAAAAATTATAAACTTCTAGATTTTTCTTTGTATTTCCTACCTTTTTCTCGTCATCGATTTCCCTCTATTGCCAATTTCCAGCATACATTTTTCCGTTGACTGCGAACTTGCATTATTACGTACCTATACGCTTCATATTTCACTGTATTTCACCAACCACTGTGATCGCGAAAACGCGCGTAAGATAAAATTTCGTTCGTGAAATTAGACCGTTGAATGTTTGAAGGGAGCCCTAACCAAAACTCTAACCGCGTCCCTATCCAAGGTCCTAACCAAGCTCGATTTTCAGAGAATCTGTGTTAGAGCTTATATAAATACATGGAGAGTTAGTTGACAAAGAAAGATTCTACCTTTCCTGATATTAATCCATTTTGTTTGTAATCCCTTTAAAGAACACAACACAACACACATTACTCGCGCACTCACATGTAAAAAGGCCTTATAAACTGAACGAACACTCCTCGCACACACGAATAATACGACGCTGTAATTTAAAATTCGAACTACTGAAATAAGTACTACCGCTCTATACCACTAACAGAAAAGACTTGAAGTGGTCTAGCGAAAATTCTATATATAAATGCATTCGAGTACTAAGAAATCCCGTTTTTGTTTTAAAAACATTCAATTTTTGTTCGCCCTCCGATAAGCTACGAAAGTAGGTGGCGCACATGTTTTATTAGTTACTTTGTATTTTGTTGGTCACTTAAAAATACGATTAAACTTTTATATGGTTTATAGTTTGTAATAGGGAAATTTTCAATCCTTAAGGGCACACGAATAGTTTTTAGATTAAAAATAGAATAAATTTATAATTCTGCGGTATAAAGGCTAGTGATTATTCAAATAATTTTAAACTCGTAGGTATTTGGTTTTTTGTATTTTTTATTTGGATGCCGATATTTTTTAAAGGATGGTGGTACGAAAATTTTTTGATAGATATTTTTTTGCTGGTATGCGTAACCCAAAAGATTGAGAGCCACTCCAATAGATTCTTGTCGAAAACAAGTCACTGACAAAAAACAATATACGAGGTTTTCCTAATAGTTTCAAAGCCGGTCATCATGACCATGGTAAATTTTTATACGTAAGATCAAAAGATCGTAAAATTCAATTAACAAAAACGTTTTATACTATTTAATTTTTATATTTTCTTGAATTTTGTTTTGTTTAAAAATTTGTTATTATTCTTTACTTTCTACCTGACATGTATCTAAAAATAAGCAAGTATGTATCTACATATCACAATTAAAAATCCTTAAATTAATATGTAATTCCAATAATATTTAATACAACTACCCCTTCGCTGTGCTGACCACTCAGTAGTACTTGTGAGATCGGCGTCGGTCTACGCGACGCACGTAGGCAGCTCGCTTGCACGTTATACGCGCACGTTTTTGGTGGTTTTTACAAGGTTCAGATAATTTAAATTATATAAATATATATATCATATTAAAGCTGGAAGTGTGGGGGAATAAATTTTATTTGAAGTATTTTGATGGTAAACTTATTAGTTTCAGAACGAATTACCAATTATTATGGAGATTTGATTCTTAAAGTGCGTTTTTTCGTAATATCTCGCTTAATATTGAAAAAAATAGTCATTATTATTATATACTTTTTAATTCCACATAAAATTTTGCATGTTTTGGTTTTAAAACGAGACCTCCATTTTAAAAAATAAGTAAGATAGTGTCTTTTGAAATAGTTACCTTTTAAGGGATGGTGGGGGAAAAGGACGCGATTTGAAGTGGCCAAGAAGTGATTTCGTAGTCTACAATTGACCCTCTATTAAGTAAAATAGGGCGCTAAATTTCTTCATTCAATGCACACGACAAGCATAATATTAACACACGAGTGTTTATTAGTAATGCGGTACGTAATCTCCTAGCGAACTTTCGAGAAACCGGTAGTGTTGATAGTGTGATAGTATGATATCCATACCGAAGAGTCCACAAAAGTTTGTGCGGCGGTTGTCGCAATAAGCTAGTGTGGCTAATGGTGCATTTTCACGGCCCATAGTTTCACGGGCCGCGCCGCCAAAGCTCGCTTCGCTCGAGCCCGAAGTGGGCGGTCCGAGGTAGCGTGTATGCGACTGCGATGTCCCGAAGATACCGACTCACCACGGATCTAATGGATCATCGCGGATGCGTACGCGCCACCTCGGACCGCCCGCTTTTCACAGACCGGTGGTGCGGGTTTCGACGGTGCGGCCCGCGAAACTACGAGCCGTGAGAAGGCACCATAAGAACACTATGCTCGATATTCTAAGAAAGAAGTTGCGTTTCTATCCGTACAGAGTGTCTGTTGTGCATCAACTGTACGATAAAGCGTATATAATAGGCCCGTATATAATAACGCAAGTGGTTTCAGAACTTTCGAAGAACTCATTGATGTGTATCTACCACATTCTTTTGTAATATAAGTTCTAAAACACCCTGTATATTACACACAATTTTTTAATTTCGCCTATTAGAATTTTATTTTATGTATAAAAATGTTCTACGTAATAATCAAACGTAAGTGCATGCGTTATTTTACATTACAACAACATTATTTTTAAATTAAAAACTACTTCGAGTTCATTTTTAAACTCATTTTTTCGAAAATTTTTATATTCGTCGCACTCTGAAAGATCAAGAACAAGCGACTTTATTTTTGAAATGCAACCATACATTACTCGAGACAAAACGTCGATGAGACCGTGGCGCACTCTTTGATGCATGAAAAATTGAAATCCTCGTCGTTAAAACAAAAGTTATGACCTAATAAAAATCGATCTTACTTCTGAAGTTTATTGATACGTGTTTTTTAACGATACAGCGCAACGTACAGTCAAACAAAATTGAGATAAATTATTAACAATTGTTAGTTTTTGTTCAGTATTTTGGAATAATTCTGTATTTCTTACAGTTTCATTTCTGAATTAATTCTTTAAGCCCAATTATTTTATTTTTTTTACATGGTCAATAACATAAACCAAGGATTACCACTTGGTAATCAAAGGTTAAACTATTATTTACTAATACCTAAAATTATAAAATTGCAAAATGGTTTTTTAACTAAAGATAATTTTTTCGCTATTAATGCAATCATACAATTGTACATGAAGTACAATAGTAATGAAAAACGTACTTCAATTTTTTTCATGTTATAACTGATGATTTTTGTATCCTAGATTGCCTCTGAATTTTGTATAAATGAGTCTATATTTATTTTACCAGCAGATAGGTTAATGGATTTTCTGTGTCACGTTGTTGCAAGCCTTATTTGTTTTCCACATACTCATAAGTAATTACTTTGCGACAACTTCACTTAAAACAATTTCCAGGTTTTGGGATTGTGTTGAATATACTTACATATCACTATGTCACATCTTAAGCATCGCGTCTCTAATATTGCGAAAAGCGTGTGATATAAATTACAGACTTTAACGCTTTTATCAAAATTCTCAGTAAAATGTATGATCTTAAAATACTTTAATTAATATTTATATCGAGAAACATTTTAAAATTTTAAAAACATTAAATTTTTTTTTAAATATTCACTGCTACTATGTACAGCATGTCATAACTAATATCGCCAACAACGTTCAATATAAATAATAAGCAATTAAGTAAATTGATACCTTTCCATTAATTGATTTGCATTCTAATAAAAAGATTTTAATAATTTTTTTCTGGAAAATTTTCTATGTAAGGTATTAACATTTTTATACTGTCATTTAGACTATCGAAATCACGCAAAAATTAGGAATTGCCATTTAAAAACAATTCTGATGACGTTATAACTTAAAATCAAATAAATATCTGAAAATGTTTTTGCTGTTTTAAAAAATAAAATCGACGTGTTTCAGGATTTTTATAAAAATTTATTTGATTCAATTTTATTTCATATTTTTGATTCCCTCTGTATATGATATATTTGGAACATAAAACATAATATATAGACGCATATATACATATAAAATACGGCTAGAAAGAAGTTGCCGTCGATATTAATCATGTCCATGACTGTACAGCGCTGGACACGGGTAATGAACCGTCTACCGATACTTTAAAATTTTAATACGACCGATTTTTCTTTTCAACGTTCAGCCCTAATGGGAAATCACATTGACAGCTGAAATGCCATTTATGTACTACCATTATATCCAGAAAATTATGCAAAAAATCTTTAATATACAGGGTTCCATTTAAAAATCAAAAATTGATGACAGTTCCGACGAAACCGGAAACGGGTAAAACAAAATTTTTATGTCAAAAAGTGATGTTTTGTCTATTGTCTATATAAATATTGACTAAATATTTAGTACATTGATTACACAATATTCATACCATATAAAAGCGCCAATATTGCACCAATATTGTTTCACTATATTTATACAACATTCACAATATTACACCAATATTATGCAAATATTGCTTTTCTGCTAGAGGTATAGCTTGGTAAATATGCATCAACTAATAGGTTTTACGCAGTTATACTTAAATTATTATCTTAAAGTAAATATAATACAAAACTCACTACTCATACGATTTTTTTATTTCAAAGTCAAAAAATTTTGACACACTTATCATTATTATTATAAAAGCTAATTTTAGCTCATTTATTATATAGGTACATATGTATCTTTTTATAAAGTTAATAATCTTATATAAATATAATGGGCGTATAAAGAAAATCAACAATTTTATAAGATCAGACTACTAAATTAACTGCTAGATGCGTGTTATCTGTTTTAGACACCTCTTGATATATAAACCCTGAACAAAATAAACTTTCCGAGAAAAAACTCTATTCTTTCTAGAACCGTTACATTGGTAGATTACTTTTTCGTTGGGTGTTAATTTGTAATGTACATATTAAATATCGCTTATAGTAGGCGATTGAAGGTCATTTAAATATGAACTATTAATTTATTATAAAACGTCTATTCTCATCGATGTTTCATTTGGCGTAACATAATAAAATTGTCAAGCTTTGCTCCTTAGAGTTGTATCATTTGAATGTAATTACTTTGTTTTTGTTTTTATTAATAAATTTTGTTAAAGACTACGTTTGTGTTTTCTTTTTATAGGACACAAAAAATTCGGTTTATTTAGCGTTATGGTAAATTTCTATTCATCAGATGATCGAAAGTTAAATTCGATAGTACATTTTTATATTACCCAATAATAAATAAATTTTAAATAAATTCGTTTTTCGTAATACATACAGGAAAAGGAAAAAGTAGGCCAAAAGTAAAAAAAATATTTTTTTTGAAAAAAGTGATTATAACTTCGTATTTGACATCTTGTAATTCTTTAAAATAACTTTTCTAAATAATATTTTTGTGTATTTTAAAAAATAAGGGTACTTTACTCTTGAGCCGATTTCATATTTTTGAACGTTCCTCGTATACGAAAGGTTATATTCAATTTTTGACACGTATAGTTTGAATTTGGAACTATACGGAGATTTTTAATTAAATAAAGTAATTCGAGAAATTTCAAATAAAAAAGTTTTTAATTTGTGTCCAACTTTATGCCGGGCACCGTATATTAAATAAATGGGCGAATTTCTTATTTCGTTTTTGAAATAACAGCTTCAGCTCTAAAATGAATGTTGAAAATCGATTGTTTAAGTTTAATTCGATACTTTTCTTGATTAATTTTAAATTTTATTAAAGACAACGAGGTTCGAATAAGGTTGGGTCGGGTTCTGTTCATTTTTTGTTCGGAACGTCAATCTAGCCCTTTGTCGAACATTCTTGGTGCAGTCCACCCTGTGGCAAACCCAAATTCAATCCGCTCGACCGAATTTGATTTAAATCAGACCCATCTGACTCAAAGTGGTTTAACGAAAACGAACCTAGTTTTAAAAATATTAAACTACTCTAGAATTCGGGATTTTCGATTTTGTTCTTCATGTAAATTAATTAATGGTGCACTTTATCTCGTATAAAAATTATTTAATATGTGAAATTAATTAGGAATATATCCGTGTTTATTTATTAGTGTTATATAAATCATCTAAACGCGCACAATTTGAGCACGTTACTAAGTAATCAATATTAAATTAGTAATTCTCTTTGTAGTGAAAATTTCAACTCAAAGGAGAATATCATCCGGTATTTTATATTAAATTTCTCATTTCCAGATTCTTCATATTTTATAGTAAAATATAGAATAATACCGTTTGTCAACCACATTTTCTTGCAATTATGTATTTCTTGTAAAATCTTCCTTAATATTTACAGTAATTTACTTGTCGTTATTAATTATACCATAGTTATTAATTATCGATATTTTAATGCTTGGTTAATTGCCTTGTATTGTTATACATACTTGTATTATTTCATATTTCGCTGACTTACGCTTCTTGAAAATTTTACCAAATGAGAAATAAGTAATTTATTAAAGTATCGATTTGATACTTATCCATTTATGGCCACGATAATATCGTTAAAAACGACATATAAAGCCATCCGATAATCTCACTTAAAGAACTAAAGAAAATCCTGAAAGTTGCTTGTTTCAGAGTTCGTTATGTCTTCTTGATTTCCCCGTAGGCTTTATTATAGTATCGTTTGTCATTAAAGATGCGCCAACCTCATTCTTTTATGTTTACTCGACATAAGTTAAGATTTACTTTAATACTTATCTAGGAAATCGCGCGAAAAAAACATTATCTTCAACGGAAGATAATCACAATAATTAAAGCCTACAATTAAATGTTTTGCTTTCGTTTTTACATAAGTATTAGCAGTAGACCCGCTTGTGTTAATATTATGCTTGTCGTGTGCATTGATTGAAGAAATTTAACGACCTATTTTACATGATAGAGGGTCAACTGTAGAGTACAAAATCATTTCTTGACCACTTTAAAATCGGGTCCTTTACCCCCACCATCTCATAAAAGGTAAATATTTCAAAAGGCTTTATCTCACTTATCTTTAAAGATAGAGATCTAGTTTTAAAACCAAAACATGAAAAATTTGATGTGGAATAAAAAAGTCTATAACAATGACGACTGATTTTTTTAATATTAAGTGAGATACTACGAAAAAACGCACTTGTGTCCAACTTTATGCCGGGCACCGTATATTAAATAAATGGTGTGAATTTCTTATTTCGTTTTTGAAATAACAGCTTCAGCTCTAAAATGAATGTTAATCAATTAACAAAAACGTTTGATACTATTTAATTTTTATGTTTTCTCGAATTTTGTTTTGTTTAAAAATTTATTATTATTCTTTATTTTATACCTGACACTTATCTAAAATTAACTAGGTATGTAGCTACATATAAATACCTACATAATTAGGTAATATCAAAATTAACAATCCTTAACTAATATGTAACTCCAATAATATTTATTGCAACTACTCCTATGCTGTGCGACGCGCGTATGCAGCTCACTTATACGTTACACGCGCTCGTTCTTGGTGGTTCAGATAATTGAAATTAAATATATATTAAAACTGAAAGTATGGGGAATAAATTTTATTTGAAGCATTTTGGACGTAACATTAGTTTCAGAAAAAATCACCAATGTTTATGGAAGGTTGATATTTGAAGTGCGTTTTTTTTTCGTAGTATTTCGCTTAATATTGAAAAATCAGTCATTATTGTCAAACCTTTTTATTCCCCATAAAATTTGTCGTCGGTTTAGTTTTAAAACGAGATTTCTATCTTTAAAGATAAGTGAAATAGCGACTTTTAAAATATTTACCTTTTAAGGGTTGGTGGGGAGTAAAGGACGCGGTTTTGCAGTGGCCAAGAAGCGGTTTCGTGTTATACAATTGATCCTCTATCAAGTAAAATAAGTCGCTAAATTTCTTCATTCAATGCACCGAAAGTGAGCAAGTGAGTCTACTATATCTAGTGACATCCGATTCTTAACGATTAATTTGATAAGACCATTACTGACTTGTAACTAGAAGACTTGAGATTATAACAGGGTTGACGTCGTCGAGACTTAATGTACTGTTGTAAATTATTGTAATTGTACTACACGTGCCGACAGAGATTAACTTTTAAAGACGATATCTAGTTAACCATAATATTTTACTTAATTCATAATAATTTGGCGAATCACATTTCACATACTAAGTAAGAGCGGTAGGAAATTTAGCGAGTAAATAAAGCACGGAGAAAACGCTAATAATCCTCGATTTGCATAAGATTATGTGGAAGATAACCAAACCGTTCCCTTAAAAGAGATTCTATTCTATTTAGAGTAACAGTTTAAATATAATATCATATCAATTATAGGGAGTCTTCTCAATTTGAACTACATCTATTAATAACTTCTTTATTTTCGTAAATTATAAACGGCATATTTGTAAAAGATTGAGACAAATACAAGTTTTTTCATTGCTTATCATTAATCCAGAACTTTTTTTGAAAAATATTATTATTGTACTGTAAAATAGACTTCGCTAATGGTTCAATAAAAACGTGTTTACATATGTTAGTATGTATAGTTTATTGTGTTTATAAGTTGTTTTAAAGGTTTCTAACGAAAGGCTACAAGCAAAATTGTTATTTAGAGATACATACTATAACATTTATTCACAACATTAATTTGTTTAAACAATTTAATTATTTACACGAATCGTACAATTAATTATATCACTATATGGAACGATTCGAATTATTTATATCAATACCGAGCGCGAACATTTATCTCAAGAATATCAATTGTATAACTGCCCGGAACTGAACCGTTACCGCCTATTCGTACAAATTTGTAACCGAACTTACCCGAAGAGTGACTGATCTCCAGAACGTTCTCGAATATTCGATGCGATTGAATATTCGAGAATTCTAGTATTTTATCTTATCCCTTATTCTGACTTATTCCTGACTCACTCTTCGGAAAATGTGTTACGCCTTAATTTTCTCGCTACAATATTAACAAGTACTAACTCAAAAATTGTATTTTTAAACTTAAATTTATAACGAGTTGTCACACTGTACGTCAAAGTACTACCAACAATAAAACAACATTTTAAGGCAATAGTTCCACAAAAATAAAATCGAGAAATTGTGATAATAGGGTGTTTTCATTATACTTATATAAAAATTCATCGAGTATTGCAAGTATTATAATGTTTTTATAAAAGCGTAGATTAGTAATTATAATCATTATACATAATATCAAATATCAGATAAATACTTAATAAAGAAAATTACCTACCTGCCATAAAAACTTCTGAATCAAGGTTGAATGTATACATTTGTGAAATCGTCGTTCGTGTATATAATAGATTTAAACAATTTATTTATGATATGGAGAACAAACATCAAAATAAACGGCAGTCGTTCACAAAATTAATTCGTTACAACATGAGGTCCCTCGTAATCCGATTCACGAGAATTTATAAAAATAGTTAAACTTGTTCTTTTTCAATTTCTTTTTATCAATAAATTAGATACAAGCAACGTTTTTGAGAGTAAAAGCATTAATTTTGTGGATGATTGTACGGGTTTTGTTGATAATATTACGAATGTTTACATCACGTTAAATATTAGGCAATAAGTGGTACTACGTTGTTATTTTTTTTATACAAAACCCTTTTATGTATATATTGAATTTAAAAAAATGTGAAAATCTATTTCATAAAGATTTTTTATTAAAGCTAACTTCGTTAATTTTTATTCGTACAATAGTATATTTAAGAGCTCACCACAGTGGTCGCCATCTTTGTATTTATTTATATATGAATCATTTAAATGTTATGCAACTTTTCGAAAAAAAAATATAATAGAAAATTGACTTAACATATTATGTAACTAATCTTTATCAAAAATAAATTTAAATTTAATGTTTTGATTTTCCGAAAAACAGTTGCGCATTTTAATATAATACAATTTACCTAAATTTGTATTTTTGTAACAGTAATGTTCATTACGATGCAACGTTCTCTGCGTAATGTTTCTTTTTCTAAAACAATAAAAATAATACTCCCTAATAGATAAGAATAAAAATATTAAATAAATTAGTCTTTTCATATTATCAGAAATCGAATGAAGCGTTTCGACTCTGAAACCTACTTTATTATATATGATTATGATTGGCTAGACATTTTTTCTTTCCTTTTTTACTTGATATTCATATTTTTTTAGGTTTTGTTGATGTATCGTTCAAGTTTATTTTTTTATGTAATATGTAATTACAAAAGTATGCTTAAAGGGAAAACAAATAAAATTTGAAATTGGATTTAATAAGTTCCTAGATCTAGTGACTTAAGTGCTGGTGCCATCTAACAACAGCTGCTATAACTTCTTACATCTGTTTTGCAATTTGGGAAACTCCGTCTTTCGCGTTACCACCCCCCTGATCGCACTTTACAGCAGGTGGTACCAGACCTACTGTGTTAGGCTCTTAATTAACATGAATCAAAAGAACCATCAGCAGAACCATAAAACGTTATTTGTAAATTAGAGTTGGAGAATTATCTGATACGACGTATTTATTTCTAGGAAACAGACGAAAACTTTTTTCGTTAAACTCGTTAACGATAAATTCAACGCCCACAATTTTTCCTCTAACAACCGTTTTTCTAATAAAATTAGCTCCGGATTTATTTATTTCCAATTAGCATTCGAACCGCTTCCCTAAATTTAACCTTACTATATAAAATCAGAATTAACGGCGTCCGTCATTTAGGGATAGCTTTAATTAACCGTCTTGCAGAATTTTCGAATCGATAGTAATTAATAAATTTATCAAAAATTTTAGTTATTCTCTGTTTTTCTTTTTAAGCGAAAAATTGCCGGTCGTTATCTGTAACTGACTATTATACAATTTGTAAGGTTAAATTAAATTAACGTCAAATGAAGTTATGTTTCATGTCCTGTTAGTTTTGTCAGCTCGTGTTATTTCATATTAGTCTTTATTTTGCTTCAAAATTAAGTTTGCTGTTACTTATATGCACATTAAATTTTTATACGTCAACGAATTTTAAAATGTAATGTTAGGAAAACACAAGTAAAATTGTATCAATCAGATATTATTTTGCAGTTATTGCTCCGGTAACTTCGGAACCTCAATAATTTATTGTTATACAAACAGTAATTACATTGATTTATTGTAGTCTACGTCTGAAATAGTGATTAAATAACTCCATTTAATACTCAGATTAAGACGGTCAAACTGAACTTCTAGCACACCGTTGAGCACACAGACGCCATATATTCGGGTTACATGTTCTCAAGGGAACTTTTCGAGAAAAACACATTAAAAGAATTGGTATCGCTTATTTTTCTTACCGATGCGATGGCCATATTTTGCAATTGAAACTTGTTTCGATTAGTGTGTAGTTAACTGTTTTATGTTCTTAAAAACCTCCCTATAAATCATTTATATTTCAGGAATTATATTTAAATGTATGGATAAACAACAAAAAACTATTTAATGTTTTAGGTGTTAATATTTATCAACTTGGTATAATTTTAGTCATTTTTACAACATGTAAAATTCGGATTTATTTTTTGCTTTCAATTTTACAAGATCTTTTACTTTCCACATTGTAACGCCTTTTTCCCGCGGGGTTGTTCGGTTGCTCGGGCACCAGATTTACTAAAGAAGTTTACTCTCGTGTTTTACGGAATACTTGGGGAATTGCAGTCCGTAGAACTGTAACAGAAACGCTCTGCGCAAAAATAAAAGTCCATTCAAAACAAAAATAATATTTCATTTATCGTAAACAACATTCTGAAATAAATTTTAAGACTAATTCATAAACTGACGGGACCTACAATTGGGTTCAGTTCGGGATGTGAATGTTTACGACGGACTCGACAACTAAATTGACACACGAACAGCACTGTACCAATTCGGTTCCCTGAACTTACGAGAAGTTAACACGATCGTCGGTCTCAGAAGAATCAGTTTAACGTACGAACAGCGTTACGCCAACCAGGTTCTATAGCGACGAAAGTGAAACCCAAGCGGAGCTCTTCTGAAAGGAGCTTCGGCAAACGAATTAGCCTACGAACGACGAAGAGGACGTTGCCATAGTTGGCCTTCGGCAGCACGTGTTTTACAATATATACTATACTTTTCCGACGACCACAAGTATGTTTATTACAAAATTTTGATTTTTGATGTTTAACTTCGACACTTTAAAAGCGACATATTCACAATTAGTAATAATACTGTTTGTGCGTAAAAACATTGCATGACAGGTTAGAAGATTTTTGATTGACCCAATAGCGTGTGCAATGATTGCACACAGGTTACAACGTTTTCGATTGACTAACGAGTTTATTTATAATGGTCAGCCTTTGCTAATGTTTATTGGTGTAAAATTATGCACTTTTCATAGCGGTCTGGTTCACACGAGATCAGTAGCGAAGCAAAGCAAGTAAGCAAGTAATCTGCACCAAGTAGGGTCGGTAGTTGCGAAAGCAAGTTTACGTGGCAAGTTTAACTGCAACTGAAGCGTTCCAACGGTGTTTTGAATGCGTCAAAATGGTAAAACAGGGTTAGAAGAGAGCAATGTGTAGCACAGCTAGAGGGCAAGTGGGAGTTCGCACGTGGAAAGTGAAAGGCAGGTTAGTCGCTTGTGCTGGTGGGGATATGGTAAACTGTTCCTAAAATAGAAACTCCGGTCTATTCATTTGCTTTGCCTCGTAACTTGTTCGGCTAGCTGACTTGCCTCGAATATCACGCAAATCGTGTCTACGCAAGGTTATTAACTCGAAGCAGATTGCTTGCTTACTCGCCTTTAGTTCGCCGTTGGCCTCGTGCGAACCAGTCTTAAGCAGCTAAAAGTATTCATAGTGTTGTACTACTACGCATGCCAGTTAAGCTGCGGTTACACTGCCGACACGTTAGTGCCAACATGGGATTTTACATAGGACGATACGTGACGCATCTGTTCACATGCTCGTGCACCACGTTCCAACTAAAAATATATTATGATCTTCCCGCCGCTATTTATTGGTCTGTAATTGGTATATCAAATAAACTTAGATAGTCAATTCATGTCGATGTAGTTTTTCCAAAAGGGCGTAACCCACAAAAAGTAAATTTTACAAGAGAGCGCATTTTGCTGCGTCGCGTAGCTAGCTATAAGAAGATACGTTTCGCGGAAATACAAATCGATTTTTCCGGTGGAAAAAATCGGAATATTGTTACTAGATTTTAACAGATGGTGCGTTTTCTGTAGATGTATAAGATGCATGTCAGAATAACTCATTTTCACAAAACGCGTGGTTGCGCCCTTTTA
Source organism: Rhagophthalmus giganteus (assembly GCA_036326145.1). Classification (NCBI taxonomy): domain Eukaryota; kingdom Metazoa; phylum Arthropoda; class Insecta; order Coleoptera; family Rhagophthalmidae; genus Rhagophthalmus; species Rhagophthalmus giganteus. Next base: position 9,583,582 of record JARFJA010000075.1, on the reverse strand, counting down.
GCAAAACGCCTTCGAATATATTTACTGATTATTATACTTTTTTTACACGCCGACGAGTAGAAATCGGTGCTGTAACGTGACGTGTCACCAGTGTTTCCGCAGCTTTATACTTGCAGATAAAATTGTGAGCACTGTCGCTACGGAGCGCAGTTCGCAAACTCCTGTCTAGCTTAAAAAGTTCACTGCTGTACTTTATATTATTTTTCACAACGTACTAAAATACGACATGTAAGCAAGTGTAGATAACAGCTAAAAATTCCTTTGCAATTAATAGTAAAATTAAAAGAAGCTTTGGAAGCCGATAATTTTTTTTTTTTTGACTAACTTATAAAACAATTTTTTTGGCATTATGTAAGAATATTATTGTTTCTTTAAAAATATTATTTAGATTGTCTTTTGTTTTTACTGCAATTTAAAATTGTCTAAAGTTGTCAATTCTTTCGCCTCAGTTTTAATGATCTTGAATCGTCAATCATTTTAATAATTTCCTTTATTCCCTGTCTTTAGAATTTGTCAGTTGGTTTTCTACGGCTGTTTTATTTAAGTAACTCCTCGTTAATTTCAAACAAAATACTATCAATCTTGAGATTTTTTGGTAACTAAAGCATTCATACTACTAAATCGTTTGTAATCGTTAGATGTTGGTTTACTAAAGTTTTTGAACACATGTCTTTTAGACTAACAATAAGAAATGGTTGCCGTAGTCAAGAATTTTTTTCGAGAGGGCGCAATGAATTATTATCTACCTCTTTTCTCGCAAGTCTCACAAGGACTCGAAGCATCATTTAACTCGATAAAATATTAATATAACAATAGAGCTCATAATTAAACCAAGGGAGGAAATATAAAATTTTCCTGCTGCTAGCGAAATGTTAATTTTTAAAGAAGCTGGGGGGGGCTATTTTAATTCATGGCATATTCGTTTAATTGATCTAGTTCTCTTCTAGACATGATGAACTGTGCACGCGTAGTATGTTTAGAGGAGATCTAGATCGACCAAACGTATACGCTATCAGATTTTGACTATGCCGTATTTGGTTGAAATTAATCTCGTAGCCATCTATCGGCGGTGGCTCCGTTATCAAATTAATATTTTTTTTGCAAGCAAGTGTGTAGAAATGGCTGCGATGCACTAGAGCTTGTGCCATCTAGAAAAAAACCCGCCAATCGTCCTCTAGTTCAAAAACACTCATTTAATTGAATAGTGGACGGGACCCGAATCCGAACTAAATCGATCGGCACATAAATATTATTTAGTGACCGTCTAAAAGCATATTTTATAATTTGTTCCGCTTCAAAAATACTAGTGTAATAGGGTCGACACACAAAATGATTGACAGATCTTTTTCTATTTGACACGATCTCTGAGGGGTTATTAGATACGCAATGCGTATAATTGAAATTTAATCATAAAAATGACAATTCCGGAAACCGCAAAGGTCACGTTCAATATCAATATTATTAATATCAATAAAACTAAAAACCCTTTTTATCGACGTCCACGGATGGGGTTGTTGCAAAGGAGGAAAAAAGTCACTTTGTAAAAAAATTTGCCTGTTAAAAGCTACATTGGTAATTAAACATTTGATATTTGATGTAGGAGGTGGTTCAAAAATTAACGAAACATGAATTGATTTATAGAGAAAAGTCTCATCGTTTTTTATTTTAGAGAAAAATATTATTAGGAAAAGTCGACGACATTAAAAAATAAGTCTAAATGCATTTGAAACTAAGAAATATTGTTCAAACTTTTCACTTTTTCTTATGTACATATCTGGCAACTTGTAAATGGCAAATGTCGGGGGAAGTTATGTTGAGTAATTATTCGTAGTGACATGTGAACGTTCATTAATTAAATTAACTGATTAATTAACTAGATTTAATTAGATATTGACAAGTTGCCAGATACGTACCTGCATAACAAAAAGTAAAAGAATTTGAATAATACTCTTAGTTTCAAATTGTGTAAGTATTTAGACTTATTTTTTTTTAACGGCGAACCACTTTTCCTCTAAAATAAAAAATAACGGGTCTTTTGTCTTTTCTCTGTAATCAAATTCATGTATCGTTAATTTTTTAACACCCCGTACATCAAATATCAAATGTTTCATTACCAACGTCGTTTTTTTTTTGAGAAGCAAGATTTTTACGATGTGCCTTTTTTGCGTACCAGCATTGAAAACAACATTATTTCCCTCTTTGCAATCCCATCCGTGGACACACTGTATATGTAGGTAAGCATAATTATTAAATTATAGCAAACGATGTGTAGTTGTTTACATCTTCGTAACTATAGGTACTTAATAAATAAAATTAATATACATAACTGTTAAGCTAAATATGTATGCAAAACATCATCTGCACAATTAACACAACAATTACAATAACGTTAAAATAGAATACGTACGTAAATATATCTATAATAAATTTGTTTTAAGGAAAATCGAATTAAATATCGTTAAAACGTACTGAATAGGAACAAACTAAAAGAGCATCATAAAGTTGAAATTTAACAGTTATAGATAATAATTTCAATTGCCTATAAGTATTGAGTCACTTAATGATAATAAAAGAGGAGACTATTTCTAATTGTAAGTTTATTTGTAGATTACATATCGATTGACATAATCAAATAAATACCGAGGTTTAATTTATCAAAACTTGTACGTGTAAATTATAGATTTATAAAATACTGTTAAATACGATGTTTCATTCCTAATTCCCACAATGTAAATGACAAATACAGCGATTAAGTGAAAACGCCAGTGACATTAAACACGATCCGAACTGCACAACATGCACATTTATGTAAAAAGCGTATTTGCTAAAATATTGATAATTAAATTAAATAAATATATATTAGCTTCACGACAAAATTTAAATTAAGTCATTATTATATAAAATTCAAACAGCTATTTAAATCGATGATAAATTTTTTGAGGACTTTCAATAAAAAAAAAGAATGGAACATCAAAATCAGAGAACGTCATTTAAACATTTCATAATTGTTGTATACGTTCTATCAAATTATACCTATTTTTATTTTAATAGCCTCATAAATTTATCCATTAGCCAGTTACATTATATGTATATTAAATGTTGATTGTGTGACAATGGCTTATGATATTTCCCAGTGGTCATCCATCCAGATACTGACCGCGACCAGCATTGTTTACTACAACGATTCGATGGGAACAGAAATTTGTAGGAATTTTGTACAATAATAAAATAACGTTTTAAAATTATACGCATACTCGATTAATCAATTTTTCGCTAAATATTTGAGAGCGTCAATAACACATATCTACATAAGTATTTTATTTGTCTAATCTTAAGTAATAAAGAACATAAGTATGGTACAATAAGTACCTATGCAATAATAAAAATTTATCACGATAAAAAATGGTAACGTAACTAAGCAAAATTTAATACATTTTCTTATTTTAGAAAAAATCGAAAGTTTGTAAAAGCATCATGTCTGACTGTCTGTTATATAATGACTTTTGTGCCCTGAGATTGTGAAAATGGATTACTTACTATTTGATGAACAAATTCTCTGGAGGCATTATTGAAATATACTTTTGAAATAACTACGAACCTTAGCTACAACACGTTGCTATAATATAATCTTTCAATTTGAATGATCGAAAGCTTTATCCAAAAATATATTTGAAAACTTCCGTACTTTGTATACGAAGTTAAAATAAACGTTAAAATATGATTAGCAATTATACATTATTAAAACCCTTTATTATACCCTTTAAAGACCAAATTGCATACATAAATAAAAGTTTTAATTAAAATCTCTTTAAGCACTTTCAAGTAGCTTTACTTGTCGTTTCCTTAATTTACTGTTAACTATTTAAATTCCTACGAATCGTGATTTAAAAATTGATTCGGAATTACTACTATCCGTTACGTCTGCATGACTAAAAAAGTATGTAAAGTAAAAGGTACGAATAAAAATGATATATAGTCGGAATTTTTCAATACTCGGTTTTATGATTTCAGAATTAAGCAGAAAGCTCCAGTATTGTTTGTTTAATGGATTAGAGGTTTACGAGATTGGCGAACACCTGCGTTATCTAAACCATGGGCGGTTTTTCTTATTCTGAATGAATTATTTGCATAATTTTATCGTGTTTTTACTAAAATTAAATTCCATAACGGAACTTTTCCTAAGAAGATCGTAATACCATTCGGCCTTAAATTAATTTAGAGACGAATGTTGCAGCCGCCACGCGACTGTTTCCGGAAACTTCTTTATCTGCATGAAAATTTTCTAATTACTAGAAATTGAATATTATAATTAGGTACCCTTATATCCATTCATAACGTTTTAAATGAAATAAATCTAGATGTTAATATCACCGTTAGAAAAATTTCTTATTATATTTGAGAGGGTAATTAATTTCAGTAATGCAGACGCAATCTGTAATTAAGTAGCACTCTACACATTTCTTCACATTTTCCGTAATTTTTCCACTGTAACGGTTTCAGCTGACAAATATACGTTAACAAAAAATATAGCGCGAAATTTCAGTCGTAGAAATTGTTAACATAAAATAAATGTGTTAACTTTTTGCAACGATATTCAATACAAATATATCGTACGTAATCAATCTGATTTGTCATACGTTCGTAAAATTAAAATGAAGGTCAAATAAATCGGCATGTTAGTCATAATTACTACATACAATTTTAGTAATTTGAGAGAACTATTGATTTGAATTAGAAGACAAGAATGTGGATCTACTTCGTTGTTACGCTCTGTTTAAAATTCCTTCTTAATTAATTAAAATTGAGAGGACATTTATTAAAACAAAGCTTTAGAAGCTAATTAATTCTAAAATTATGAAAAATGATAGGTTTTTATTTTGCCTTAATAGAAGATTAAAAATTCCGTTCATGTATACGCCATGTTGGAGCGGAGAGATGATAACAGCGAGACGTAAAAGTTTAATGGGAAAAATTGCATTGAAAAAAAAAACGATATTTTGCCTTGAAAATTTGATAACACATTAAGATAGGATTCAAAAATGTAACTGAATACGAATTAAAGAAAACCGATAAAAACAAAACGGAAAACACGTTTGTCTTACTGTGCCTACTATGGCCGGTACAGCGAGACAGTATTTATTAGCCTCATATAACTAGGAATTGTTGTCTTTTAGTTTTACCATGAGTTTCGGGAGGTGGAGTATGCAATTTTACAACGTCACCGTTAATGAATACTCGAAGCTTTCGTCAAAATAAGTGAATAAAATGTAGCTACTAAAGAATTTACTCTACGACTATCTGTATTAACATGCGGTTGCTGCTTGCCAACTATGACAGCAAACTTAAACAAACTATTGTGAGCCATATAACGCTAAGTTAACTTGCAATCTCTGTATAGTAGTTTTAATGTTAAAGTTTCGAAATCTGCTTAGATAATGTTCTTGTCTCGCTGTTAGTACTCTCCGCTATACATTTTCAAGTGCATTAAAAACAACTTTTGGTTTATTTTTAAATTTATGCATTAACTCGTTAAACAAGTGTGTCGGCCCGTCGAATATTCACACAGATACAGTCGACGCCTTAGAAGTCGAGACAAGTACTATAATCTTACTTAAAGTACTTAACTTGTATCTTACTTATGTTAGAGAAAGGGAATTTGCAGTTATCATAGTTTTAATTGTTATGTCAGAATTTTTGTTTTACCTCGTATGGTGGATATAGGGGAAGGCAAAGTAGGTTCGGCCACGTTTTTTTCAAATCCTCATATTTCTTAAACAATGAAGTATTTAAATTTTATGGCAACATACATCCATGTCATTTTCCCAACATTATGTGTTATTTAATGTAAAATATCAAATAGTATTTTAGATATCAACATTTTTGTGAACCCTTGCGTTTATTTGGACGTGACTCATAGCCGGTAGGTCGTCCTAACTTTGGCGAGATTTAACAAGTATGCCTTTTTTATGTAAAAATGATTGGACAATAACTTTTGATCGTTTAATTTTCTATATATATATATATAAGAATGCAAGAGTTAAGACTATTTTAATATAGTTAATATAGGGAGGTACGCAGCGCCCTGTGAAGGTTAGACAAAAAATTGAGAATCAATTGTTATGTCCCATCTCAAGCAACCCCCCTCACCAATTTTCTCTTCAAATTATGAAGAAAAATTAATAATATAATGTTTACTTTAACATCCTGTACCTATCTCTGTTAATATCAATTATTGGACTAAGGTAAGTTGCGCTAAATCGTAATATTTTAATGTAAGGAATTCGCTGTTTCTCTGTGTCCCGTTAATTATGGACCACCCTGTATATAAAATTGACAAAAATTGCCTTCTACAATAAAACAGAAATTTATTCTCGGGTCTTTTTTTAAATATCTTTATTAATCTTTTAACTTTATTAATACTTAAAAAAACGAACTGGAATTTAATTCGGAATTGTTTTTCCAAATGTCAGGTTTTTGTAGATTACACTCTCATTTGCGTTATGCACTCTTAAAAAATGTTAAAAGACTGTTGTTTGTCTGACCCCGTTACGATGAAAACCGTATATCGATAACTGTAATTATTACAGTTATTTATTTGCATGGAAATTACCTTAGAAAATTACCTATTGTTTATTTTGGGGATTTGATACAACTTTATTTAAGGAATATTTCATCCCATTTAACCAAATCTCTAAATCTTGTAATAAAGGAGATCACCATGTTGAGGATAAGTTTGTGGATAGACTGTATGAAGACTTTTTCACTTAATTAATCATTATAATTTACCGCAATTATCCCTCAAAATAAATATTTTATTACATAGCGATAATTAGATTTTAAATATTGAACACAAGCAATTCCATAGCATATTTTGATCGCAATTTATAGAAGAGTAGATCGTGTATATTTCATAGTACTTTAATTATACGTGCTAGTGATTTGGAGTTAAGGTCTTTAATTTGGCCAATTTACGATTTTCAATTTGAACTTAGTCATCACTTGCTATAACCTCAAATATCCATTTCATTTTGGAGATCTAACACCTAAATAGTAATTAAGTTTTAAACGGAATATCTAAAATCCACATGTCAATTAACAATTTTCGTATTTGAGTTATCTATATTTTAGCTCTCGCAACTTTGTTCTTCCCCAGTCACTTTGCTTTTTATTCCATTAAGTATGCTAAAGAAGATATGAATATTTATAGCGTTAAATGTAAGATAACGTTTCCATTTTCTCACTCTATCCACATGTATATTTATAAATATATAAATTCAAAATACCAAACTCGAGGCATTATTAAAATTAATTAAAGTAAATCAAGCAAAGTAAATTTTCAACACGATTATAAAAATATTGTAAAATTAATGTTATAAAGAATTAAATAATAATCCGAAACTGCTAAATTAATTTTTTTATATGTGTTGCTAAATAGCCGACAAGGTTATAAATTATAATCGCTCTCTAAAAAATAATTTTACCGACGATTAGTTCAATATTGAAACGAGGACCTTCTATGTAAATATAAATGAGGAGGCAATGAAATGAATTAGGGTAGAATCGTCGATACAGATAGAGGTAAAATATTACGCGATACACGATAAGCGTGTTAAATAGTCGACTATACCGGGTGGTTACGAGACTCCGGCCAAGTTTATAACTGCTATGTTTATGAATCTATTGTTTTAAAATTTGGAACATACTTATAAGGCATAATTTCCAATTTATTGACGTGTAGAGTCAAAATAGCCGACTTACTGTTTCAACGGAACTGATATCAAATTTGATTTTTGAACACCCTGCATATTTTAGAATTTTTTAATCTACGGACCAAATTCTATCGGATTACCTTGCCAAATTTTCATTTTTCTCAAAAATAAGTTTAAAATTGTTAATTTTATTTTTCAACATAGAAGGCTGCGACTGCGGTACATTAAATTGTTCTATCTCAACGTTGGCGCGAGGACTCTAGATACTCCTTTACTTCTTATCCTGGAAATATCCAGGCCTATCGTATTTGTGATTCAAATAAACAAAACGACAAATACATTCCAGATAGGCAATGAATAGACTATTTTTAAATTATTGAGTGTTAAATGGAAATAAAACTGGACATGTCGCATATCGTTGTATTCTCCATAAAATTTTCTATCTAATAATGCGGGTGATCAATTCAGTTTTCATTCAAAAAATTTGACTTCTTTCTTCATTAAAAAGCAGATTTTTAAAATTTATGGGCGCACAAAATACTTAATAAATCGTTATCGTTATTATTTATGAGGATAAGAGTCGAGATAGAATAATTGTAGTGTGCAGTCACAGCATCCTACGTTAAAAAATAAAATTAAAACTTTTGAAATAATTTTTAGAAAAAACGAAACTTAACAACGAAGTCAAATAGAATTTGGCCTGTAGATTACAAAGAATTCTAAAATATACTGCTTTCCAAAAAAACAACGAAACACCTATTACACACTAAGCGTTGTCATTGAAATTTTTACCTAACAACATAAAAAAAAATAAAAAAAGTTATATTTTAAAAATCAAATTTTGTGTTACTTCCGTAGAAACCAGTATGTTGGCCATTTTGACTCTACACCTCAATAAATTGAAAATTACGTCTTATAAGTATGTTCCAAATTTCAAACAATCGATTCATAAACCTAGGAGTTATAAGCTCGGCCCAGGGCTCGTGGCACCCGATATATTACTTTTTTTCAGCATAATTTTGCCTAAAAGTTTTTAAAACTCCCTCGTATTTTATATGAGTTCGCGCACATTTTTTTTTAATTTAAAGCTTGATGCGTTTTGTATCTGTTTAAATTAATAAATTAGCCTACAATCAATTAATGATATTAAATTTATATACGGGGACATGATGCTACTAATTAAAACTTTCAACAAATATTGCTATTTTTAACTCGTTTGTTTTGCGAGGTGTGTAATTAATAAATAACGGTTTAGGTATATTATGGGCTAACATCGGAGTAATTGAAATTAAATAAAAGGGTGCTGTTAGTATTTGAATGAGGGATTTAACGAAAAATGTTTCCTCTATGCCAATTTAATTAAACAGGCGTATACATTAATCATTGATCTTTTTATAACAAGCATTCCTTTTGATACCTAATCAGAAAAAAAAACAGTAGGTAAATGACAATTGCCTTTAAATAATAAGCGTTACGCGTTGTAAAGATGTAATTGGTAACTTACATTATTTCATGTAATTATCTGGCACTACTTTTAAAAACGTTGTTATATTTTATGACTTGTACAGTCGTCTACCAAATTAATGCGTACACTTTTGAAAACATTAACTCTTCAAAGCATTACCTGTAATTTATTGTTAAAAGCAATTTAAAAACCAACGAGTTTAACTATTTTTACAAACTTTACATCAGGTCAGATCAGTGTGATCGGTCGAAAAAATAGGTAATTTTAAGAGTGAATTACCGAACAAATAAACAAACTGTAAATCAGTGGTTTGGCACTTTATGCAAAATGAAAGAAAAATAGATAAATTTAATACTATTTATTACAAGGTTCTACAAAGTCAATTTTTTTCGTATCAGACACTGCTGTTGCCGATTTCGTTATATTGGATTGTCTCCAACCAGAACAAAAATAACTGTGTATTGTAGTTCCTAAGCATTAATCGAATTTCTTCAAAATTTATTAAAATTTGACTGAAAGATGATATTGTAAAAATCCTCCGTCAATGCTTAGAGAAACTTATGAGGATAATAAAAACCAAAAATTAAGCCAATCGGATGAGTACATTCCGAGAAATCTTCGATACTATTTTAAAAACGAGGTTTCGAGAAAATGCATTTAAAGTTTTACAAAGTTAATTCTAGGCGATCGGCTATAGGCGAAAACTACATTTTGTTCTTTATTCTACAGGCTCCATAAACGCAAAAAATATTTCGATTTTTTTTAAATTCTACACTGATTTGACTTCTTAGATGAAATTAAGAAAGTTACAAGAAATCTCATACCTACGTAATGGTCGCTCATCGCATCGTGTACGCACATTAATTTGGTTGACGACTGTACAACAACTGTCATTAAAAATGCCACAAAACAGAAATAGGAAAAATTATAGTATAAATACATTTTGCGAATAGACTTTTAAGTAGATTTATCTTCATTTCATTTTGTTTACCAATTTAAATGATCACCCATAATTATCCAAGCTATATTGCTAGTATACCGAATGAGTTTTTTAACTTGACATTTCAAAATATCTGGAGAAATAAGCGTCGAACGAAAAAATGATTCGACGTCAAAAGTTAATGTTTTCGAGTTTCACGTATGCTAAAAATTTTTCGTCCCCGCCTTTTCATTGGAGTTGCGACGGGGGAAGCAAGCATCCCGACTATAACGTTATTTGCACGAATTGAATAAAACGTTTCAGACGAATGTTACGTATTTTCGACGTAGTATTCGAATCTGCAATAATAAGTAGAGGTTCCCATTGAAGATTTTAACGTCCCCCCCCCGCTCCAACTAAAGGGGGGAATATTTTAGCATATGTGAATGGCCCCCTCGAAGATATCAACTCTTGTTGTTGAACATTTTTTTTGTTCGATGCTTATTTCTTCAGATATTTTATAGTCTCAAGTTAAAACCCTTACCCAGTATAAAATAATAACCTAGTATTCAATAGTTGTGTTAAAAAAAATAACTAAAAATACTAAAAGTAATATTATATCTCGTAGCAGCTTACTCTTAGTTACAGGACCATATAGATACTATAAGAAAACGTCAAAAATCTTGTGAATTGATATGTGAGTAATTGAAGTTTATGAGAATCTAGATTTTATTAAATTCCTCGTCATTTTTCCACATTTCTAGAAAATTCCGTATTTCAGTTTCGGGATTATTAAAGGGCAATATTAAATGAACGTAATTAGTACAATAAATGAAAATATTTCAAATTAATCTGTAGTTTTAAGAATTTCAGGTTTATACGTTTCAGACATTTCTACTACAATAATAGCAAGCTGTATTTAAAAACACTGACAGCCGCAATCGTAATAAATTTTGTATTTAAAATATGTCGATTCAGAATTTATAAAATATATTGTATTAATTTTATTTCTACAATCTTAATTTCTATTAAGGTTGCCTTTAAACAAAGATTAAGCAACCAACAATCATTTAGCATTTTTTAAGCCCGCATAACACAAATGCGAGTGTAGTCTACAAAGATCAAATGAAATGCCGGATCGTTTTTTAATTTTTGTAAATACGTACACTCGTGTCCATAAATTAAGGATCAAAGGGAATTTGGAAAAAATTCTCTTCAGGGGTGCAATGAGACCTGCTTTTTTTGTTTTTTGTGCGATAATGCACTCTGTAAGGCATATCGTGTCAATGAAATCCTGGAAACGAAGGACATCCGGTGCATAGACTGACCGGCACGGTCCCCCGATTTAAACCCGATAGAACGTGCGCGGGATGTGTTTGGGAGTCGCATTGCAGGACGGTATTGTCCTTGTCGTTCCCTCCAAGAATTGCGTACAACATTGGTGCGAAAGTAGAACTCTGTTCGTCAAGAATATTGTACGACTGATTTGTTTATGCGCCAAGACGTGTGCCAATAACTGTATAGGTAAATCTAATTGTACTTTTTTTTTTCATTTCAATGTATTATTTTAGTCACGATCGTTTAATATCTTTTTCAGTTGTATCACACGTATGTACACCAAATTAATTCACATTAAATAATTGTATGTATTTGATCCTTAATTTATGGACATGAGTGTATAAAGTTGAAAAATTAATGACGTTATTAAAGAGAAAAAAAACAATCCGAGAATAAATTTTTATTTTATAGTGAAAACCGAATACGCTTTGCAAATGATTTTATATAATTTCGAAAAATAAACGAGTTACGCGGATTTGAAAATTTTATTAATTACGAATAAAATCTGGCAACACAAACTGCAAGTTTAGTTTGCGGCATAGTATTCTAAAACTTGTCAATTAGTAGATTCCTTGTGGTAAGAAGGAAAATTTTCAAAGAAATTAACTTGTGGGCACATCGTGGTTAAAAACAATGAAAAATAATGAAAATCGCTTGCGCATTTTACTGTTTATAATTCGGCACTTGGTCGGCATATAAATTAGGGGGACATTATAGGGGGATCGTCCTTAAATCTAATTATGTATTTCATAAAATATCTTATTTTTTTCATTCACTACCATTAACAAATTAAAAGAATCTAAGAATATTAAACTTTTAGTATTGATTATAATGAAATAACATAAACTATAAATGAAAATCGAAGTAACTATGTGTAGAATTAAATTAACTTTACGATATCCGACCGCACCCAGGCCGCAGTAAAGAAATTCTCAAAATAATACGCCACAAAACAATTTTTTCAGATTTTCTCAAAAACGACAAGTCGTCGACGCATGCGCTTGCATATAATATACTCCTTCGTTTGTTGGATTTCGAGAGCTACGGGTTGCTGTATTGATTGACGCACGACTGCTAGAATCACAATTTTCTTTATAAGATATTGAAAAAGGACCTCCTATAAAATGTCGCGCCTATTAAATATCATCTCTAGTCTATATAGTTAAATCGTCAAGCAAAATTTAAATGCGAGAACAGTGTGGGTAAAAGTTATTCCAAAAATTTGAATCACATTCACGAAATGAGTTGACAGAAATAGTCGAATTTTCTTAATCGGATCGTGTTAAGTGATGAAAGATGGTCTTTAAATGTGACGACGGTACTGCTTCACAATTTAAAATACACGAGGAGGCTAAAATGAGTAAATCGATAATCGGAACAATGATAACTTTTTCTTTCGATTCTAGCAGGATGACTTATAAGTAATTTATACCGTCAGTTGCTATGGCGAATTAAAATATTACATTTAAAGTTCTGGCCTGTTTGAAAAAGAGGGTGATACGATTTCAACGGGAAATTCCAAATAATTGGATTCTTTATTATAATAAGGTGTTCGCACACACAACGTTGTCAGTAGCATTCTCGTTGCCTTCATAAGCTCCGTATTCTCCAAAGTCATCTTGTAACATTTTGTTCGCGAAATTAAAATCAAAATAGTCAAAAGTTATCGCTAAAAGCTGACTTCCAATCGTTTGTAACAAAAGTATATTTTATTCAAAGGAGCAACGTTGATTTAGACGAATAATTTTTCTAAAAATAAATAATTACGTTAAATTTTGACGTAAAAATGTTTATAGGTTGTCGGTTTAGAAAGGATAATTTAAAATTACATACTGTTGCACGATACTAAATCAGATTAACACATAATATCCGGTATCTAAATTAACTTTTTTACGACTCCTCAAATATTAACCAAGATTTGTATGAAATTGTTTCTCCTGCGAGAATTCAAGCTTAATGTTGTATATGATTCCCTGTTATCACATAAACAGTTTACTACATAATGTTTCGCATGCTATTAAAAACGTTTATAAAAAAAATACCCACAGAAACGAGTACGAAATTGCCGCTAGTTATTTTATACAAGTTATGTAAACCTTTGACATTCGGATATCTGTAACGTTTCGTACTATTATTACCTACATGTTTGTAATAGACTGAAATTTACAAAATTCGAGTGTTTGGTTTCAGTAAAAGATATTTATGTAGGGATTCGGTGGTTTATTCAGGTGCTTTCACCACATACATCCTATAAATTAATTTCTGTATCATTTAATAGACTTTCCAGAAAGATCTGGCTAAATTTATTACGTTGGCATAATTAATAAATAATAGTTTAATATAGTCCATTAAAATTATATTAATTGCCGTAATATGAAAAGTTGATGAATCAACATCTTTTACTTCAAAACCTAATTTATCCTCATAATAGAGTTTTATATTCGTTATACAGTATGTCCGAAAAGTCGCTGTGCATTGACACTTATAGTATAGTTTCTAAAAGATATGTTGTAAAAGCTGTCCGTTGACATCCAGACATGTTGTACGCGTTTCTGCATGTTGGCGAAAACGTTTTCCAGGGTTTGTTGAACAATTCGTTGGATGTTGGCCGCTATTGCATTCTGTAATGCCGCAAGTGTATCCGGATTACCTTCATATACTTCCTCGTTCAGGCATCCTCGCAGAAAAAGTCAGGCGGTGTCAGATTCGGTGATCAGGTAAAAAAGCCGTCCAGATTTCACCTTCCATCAGTTGTGACATGAAAGAGTGGATAATTTGGTCACAGTACCGTTCTGCGGTAAAGGTTACGTGGTAAAAAATCCAAATACCACACCAAACATCAATCTTCCGGTCGTGGATTTTCAGTAGGTATTCCACAAGCGAGTTGTCCGACTGTTAACGTACTCGCTCAGATGGAACAGGCCTTGTCCTTCTTCAGATAAAAATTTCTGAAACCATCCGCAGTATTGAACACGGGCTTCGTGGTCTCTATCATACATTATGTAGGTCTATACCTGCAATTCTAATAATTTACATGGAATACATTTGCATAATTCTAATTTGGATAGCTGCACGTTTTCTAGGTATTTCAATTTTATTGATATTTTTATAACTATAGGTAGAATTTAAGTTTTACTGTACAGCGATTTTTCGGACATACACGCAATACTTTTATTGCGGAATAAAAAAAAACTCCAATTTACTCTTTTTATAGGGTTGTGTTGGGCATTTTGTTTATAAAATCCTTTATTCCTCTAAAGTATTTGTAAACTAATCTCGACCGTAACATTTGTAATAAGTCTTCCACTAGTTCTAATATGAATTGCAATATATGCCGATGGAAACTAATTATTCCGTTCCCGAAACTTTACGAAACTCAATTCCCAATTCGGCCAAAATCAATTGTGAATAGTACCGGCGCTTTAATACTGAACAAATTTCAGAAATATCGGTAAACTACAAAATCGTGTGTGTGAATTTCCTTTTGTGAATGTTGTAGATAGCGTAATAGCTTAAGCTATCAGATAGCTCCCAATGGAATTTTCAGATCTTCTATTTAGTTTCTACCTGCATTGCGGTGAGCAGTGTTTGTTTTCTTAGTTAAACCAATTTACGGGTTCAACAGTTACACATGATGGATAATTTAATTAAATCTAGTTAAGGCGCTTATACGTTATGCGAAATTAAGCTTCACTAAAAATGATAATCTTGTCGTAATCAAAATACGATTTTGGCGGTCGGTATTGATCTACATTTTAAAACATTACGGTTAAATATCGGTTGAAAATTGAATGTCGAAAAAGCAGCCACTCATATACAATAGCCTTTGTGCAAGAATCCTTGTTGTATACGCTTAGTATGCCAATAGTATACCAATTTCATTGCGGCGAAAGAATGTTTTGTCGATAAACGTCTAAGATACTCGTATTCGAAGATAGTCTTTTTAAAGAATTTTCAGTAATAACAGGGTAAAATATCGATACCTTCCTTTATCGGTAATCGCATAATGAGATCGAGGAATTTATAATTAATATCGAAATTTCGCAATAAAAACGACGACATTTACGTTGTTATTAAGTTTTCATTATGTATCAAAATTGATTGCACCTCCATTATCTACCGTTCGATCGATAACTGAATATATGAAGCAATTAAACTAACTAAAAGTTATTTGGTTCACCATCATTTTCAGTCAACCAAAATTAATAAAATTAAGCTGTGAACTTTGAAGTAAGTTTGGCTTTATCTTTCATCTAGTTGATGAGTTTTATGAGTTACAGTAATATCAATCTTCGTGTTAAACGGGCGATAATGAAAATTCGATAATAAAGTATGTGTCGTCGGCTCAATTCGGATATCTTCCGGTATAAGTCCTATCAAAATTGTTTGGAAAAGCTATATGTCTTTAAAATTGGCATTCGAGAGTTTGGAGATTTAGCATGGGATTGCATAGAGAGTGGTTTGAATGCTGTTTGAATAGGTATCCGCTTCTAGATAAATGGCATATTTATATGCACTACGTGTTAGATATCCACGAAACGAAATTGAGTCAGTATCCTATGTGTATCTAGGTAACCGAACAACCGAACGTAGTAACAGTATGTACTTACTTATTAATGCTTCGTTTAAATAGAAATAAAACTACACGATTTTGTTAAATCCTATGAATTTTTAACGAATACTTACAAGTAAAATAGAAGGCATTATCGTTGTTTCGTTGCATGTCGTAGTAACGCCGACATTTTGAATATCTAGCGGAATTTTATTAATTTACGTAAGGGAAAGTAGGGATCATTCAACCAATATTATTAATTTATTTAATGTTTGATTAAGCCCCTTGCTTATATTAGGCTACGTAACTTCATGCAATAGCGTCCAGGTTGGCACCGAATATAATCTGCTTGTGACGCATAAAAAAAAGTTATAAAATTAATATCAATTTTGATATTTCACGGTACGATTTTGTCATATATTCATAACTAAATAGATTTCGTTTTGTGATGGAGTACAATGAGTAAAATAAATATTTTGTAGTAAAATATTTTTATACAAGACTATGATAGTAAATTAAATGTTAAAATAATTCTAACGTGAAATTCTAACTACGTTATTTTGTTAATAAACTATTTTTTAATGACGCATATTCAATTCAGTGCACCGGTTTCCAAATGTTAAAATTAAAGTAGAATAATTCTTAGTTATAACTCTAAAAACATATTTTAGATGCCTAGAAAATATATTCGTAAAACGAATACAGCACAGATTAAAGTCGGCTGCGAACTAGAGCGATAATATAATATCGTACAGGGTCGTGCAACAGTACGCCGGTCTTTCCTGGCGCCCTGGCCGTTGGAGATGGAGAAAAAACTTTCTAACAAAAATTCAATGGTTTAAAAAGATCTACTTCCTAAAATCATTTTCAGCAATACAGGGTGTCCCATACTTGCTGTGTAATTCAAACATTTATTTTTTTTTAGTGGAGCACCCTACGTTTTATAGGTATTCCGATGTAACTTTTTAACTTCTACTCGTGTAGATGTTCGTACATCTATTCACTTTTTAATTTTACGTCAGTGATGCCAATTTATCAATTTCTTTTTCTAAAAATCTTCCATAAGCAACTTTATTTAAAAAAAATCGTAACTTCGTTGTTTTTTGAAGTCAAGAAAGAAGTTTCAGGAATAATGTTAGTTCGGTTAAAGAGAAACATTTCGATAATGAAAAAATGGGATTTAGGGATACAGGGCGTTCACAAAAAAATGATAAACAATTTAATTGAAATGATTAATTCTTTTCAAATGGAACGACTCCTATTTTGTTATCCTATTAGATAGCATTGTTTCTCCTCTCCAATTTTTACAAGAGATGTCGGGGAATATTTAATTTCGACTATCACGGCCTACTTCGGTGCGTAAAAATGTAATTAAATGCGTACTTTTGTGAATACAAGTAAATATTTCAAAAACTACGCGGATTAAACATATGATTTTACTTACTTTTACTTTAACTTACATTATTATTTTTTATAATAATTGCTTAAAAATGCTTTAAATTGAAAAAAGTAGAATAACTATCAAGTACATAACTTTATAACTACGAGTTTTAGAATTTTAACCTCTCGAACCTCGAGCGGAAATGCGAATACGAATAGCATCGAGTTCTTATAAAATTGTTAATTAAGCAGAGTTTTCCCTGGCAAAGAATACAAAAAAATATTTTTATCCCATTTGAAAATTCAAACCAGCAATTCTTGAAATGCTATTCATTAAAAAATTAGGAATAATTGATCGATAAAATTGGGCTATTCTCTACAGTAAACTCCATTACCAATAATCTATCTCCTTCCTTTTTTTATACCCTACAAACATTTGTTTTGCCATCTTGTTTAACCAATGTGTAGCAGAAACTCCCTATAGATATCCAGTCTTTAAAATCTCATTTGCCGTAACTACCGCACCTAACGGCTTTGTACTGCTCTTATCTATTTTATTGTAATAGACTGATTATAAGTTTATGTAATAAATCCCAGTTATATTACGTTATTATTAAAAAATTAAAACAACTACTTTCAAAAATTTATAGTTCTAATTATGTATATGTTGGTCGCTAATAATTTTAGTATAAACACAATAACCTGTTTTTCGCGTGTCAATTGCTTTTGTACGGACTTAAAATGACTTCACGCAATATCGACATCATTATAAACGTTTTGATTCGATTATAATGATTTCATTATGTAATTTCAGGCGATTTAGATATTTTTGTGGAGTATTTAACAATAAAACGTTATTGTTATTTATGACGATTATCAGTTATTAATACAAAAGCGATTGATTTTTTACCGGGTAAATTTTTTTGACGAAAACCTATTTTTCACGAAAATTATTTGATAATTAAAAGTATGGCAAAATCGCGCCACTTCGTGTCGCAATTTTTCCTATGTCCCTTAATTCGAGTATAATTTTCTTATGGAAAATAGGTTTGAGTCACTAAAAAAAATTTTTCCCGAGTATAAGATTAACCTACAGAAGATTATTGTATGATTACTACCTATCTAAAATGATTATTATATAACAACAAAATAATTTATTTAGAATTTCTCTCATTTTGTATTAAGAATGTAATATTTTGAATAAATTACAAGTTTGACGCATGCGCACTCCGATAAAAGCAAGGTACATAACTATCGATTTGTTTTACCACGTATTCTCATTACAAAAGATTTCTATCGGTCGATTTTTTTAAACTTGACGTTTTGATTGGTTAATATAGTAAAAATATATTAATCGAAATTTAAAAAAAAAACATCCGAGAGAAAACTTATTGCTTTATTTCTTTTACCGTTCAAAGCTTATTCGGTGTAATTTTAATTGACTGCAAATGAAAATAAAATCGTTTTAATTACTATTTATATGAAAAATTTATAAGATAAAAGTAAAAGAAATGTTTAAAGTTTAGTTCGATATTAGGTTAGCTTTTTGTAAACGTTCAAGATTAATCTGAAAATAACAGATTGTTTTTATAAGATTTTATCCTGAGAATAGGGTTCGAAGGAATTCAATATCGAAAGTTGTAGCGCGATACGTTTTTTTAAAGGGAAACTTTTTAAATACCCTTTAGGCACAGTTTATATAGAAAACTATACCTATAAGGAATCTTTTATAAATTACATATGGAAGTTGAATTACGTAGCTCAATGCTATTTTACTATTCTTTAAAAAGTTATTTTATAAATATACGTAACTTATTTATAAATATAATAATGAGACATTTACCTTAAAATCGTTATAAAATGTATAAAATTTTAATATTATCAGAATATTATATTCTTAATACAAAATGAGAGAAATTCTAAATAAATTATTTTTAATGCATACTTATTTTCGGTTAGAACAGTAAATACCCTATGAAACAATATGTCATTCAAATTTTATTTATTAAAAAGTTACTATGTTGTAAAGTAAATTACAAGTTTAAAGTAATTCAGTTTAAAGTTTTGAAAGTGACATATTTTGCGGACGATTACCTGCACACGCACTAGTATGGCAAAGAAAGGCTGCCATTTATTAGTACTGTAAAAATATGAGGTATGCGTCGTACGTCGAACGTGCATCGGAATAAAATTTAGTTAGTCCATAGTTCCAACACTGAAACATACCGGGTGGTCCATTTAAGTCGATAATGTAAAATATGTAACAAAGCTTTTAAAAAAAAAAAAAACGTTTTCGTTAAAAGTTAATAGACGTTAAGGGAGAAGCCGAATATGGAATATCATTTTGTTAAATACCTGTAGTTCTCTAGTAAATTAGGATAATCAAATCTAATTTCTTAAAGAGTTATACAATACGATTTGTGACTAAAACGTTAAATCAGATCTACAGTATATTCCGTAAGTAATGGTCCACAGAAAAATAGGAGATTTTTGACTTCGAAATATTACGATTTGATCCAATAAGCCTTAATAAAATGTTAATAATAAAAAAAATATAAAGCGTCAAAGTTGAAAATTTAAAACTTATTTTTCGCAATATGTTTAATATTTTTGATTGTATGAAGGTAAACATTTGGAAGTAGACGTTTTTAGATATGATAAGTCATAATCTGATATCTATTGCCATGTATTCTACAAAGGACGCCACATAAATGTACGCTTAATTTTTTTATTCTTAACGTTATCGTTTTTTTTATTAAAACATTTTAAACTAACCTCATTTTGAACAAGCAAAGGTATTACACTTGTCATTAGCCTTAGACATACATTTAGAAAATTACACGATTAAAATAAAAGAGCACAAAAAAATAAGAAATTCCATATTGTTTTATTTTCGTCCATATCTATACTTCCAAAATTTTAAATCGCAACTCATTACTTTCCTACCTTCTTCTAATTTAACTAAAAGTTGCGTTTAAGGCCCCATGCTACTAAAGGTGTCATATGAGTATAAAACTAGTATTTTGAGTACCAATACTTTTTTAAACCATTACTAATTTTGAGTGTTATTTTTCAATATAAAATCTAAAATTTTTCATCAAAATCATAGTTTTTGTATAAATTAAAAAATAAATATTCAAAAAGTTGAATTTTAAAATTATTATATGTAGTTATTCGTGATGAGACTCATGAGACGTCGGTATAAACATATGTATGAAAATAACGAAAGATTAGGTAATTAACAGTCAAACCTATCATAACTCCAATAAAGTAAATTACTTCATGTTTGCATGTACTTATTGCAGTATTTGTAGATAAAGGTAAGCGAAATCACGTCTCCTTTGTAACGTAGACGCTATAATTCTATTCACTTTGCTGCATCACCTTAATCCGTATTATATAAACAACTATTGACTATTTGTACTTCATATTAAGTACGTTGTTATCTCTGTTAGTCGATTAACTTTAATTCACATTTTTAAAATATCTAGTTGCAACCCGAAGTCTTACATTTGTCCATAAATCTCCTCTAGCTACCTATTTTCCTTCATTACAATAATTACAGTACGGATTACGCTGTAAATCGGTCTAAAGAGTACACCACATTATTCAAAGTTTTAGGCTACACGGAAAGATTTGCGCTCAATGGATTTCGCGGATGTTGACCCTCGAAATAAAATCCAAGCGATTTTTTGTTCCAGGGTCATGAGGCATGAGGAAACCGTTACGACACAGTCAGTTAAAATTTACCACATACGAATGGATCAAAAATTTAACCGTAACATTTTTTTATTGACCGGTTTCATGCCAGAAGAATATATCGTGTAACTTATTTATCTCGTTTAATGTTCTTTTTAATACAAGTGAAAAATCAGTTAGTACATATAGATAGTTGAAATAAATTACTACAAAAATAATAACCTAAATTCAAATCGGGATATCACTTAATCTCAATACACTTTTGTGTTTTCTCTAAAATTAGTTATTTACCCAAAATTGTAAAATAAATGTCTTGATGGTTCTATGTACACACTCGGGAGATATGTAATATAATTATTATTATCCTTTATTATGTGGTAATGGTAGTTGAAGCATACGCTGTTGGAATTTTCAACAAACTCGTTTAGGAAACGTTTCTCTTGAGCAAAGAGAAAAAATGAGAGATTTACCGGTTAAACGACGTAGATATGCAGTTTTTAAATGGTTTTTACAATTCTAAAAATTAATTGCACGGCTAATTCAAAAATATGTTTTTAACGTGAAATGTTTCAAATCACTATATTTCCAATTCGAATCGTAATTACATTAAATTAAAGCAACAGAAAAATTGAATGGGGACGCGCAATTATTGACTAAATTTATTTCGCGGACAAAAACTTCAAATTTTCCACAGTTCGATGATTTAAACCTCGTGCAATTCATTTGGTCGCCGCGAACTTTATTCTGATTTATTGCAATTTTATACTTTGCCGAGTTGTAGTGATGAGTTAAAAGAGGGACAATGGCTCAATAATTTTTCTTAACTTTACAATCTAAATTTATTTTCCCCAAACCTACACTCCAACACCAGGGTAGAAAAATTAAAAGTGTAATGCAGTGTAAAAAATGGCAAGAAAAAAGAATTAAGTAGCTTTCCACCCTGCTGATAGTCCCGCAGGAGTAATCCTTTTAAGTTTACAGTTATTTCGCGAATGAACGAAATTTAATATGAAATTTTCGTTTTCGCAAGATTTGCTTTCAAGAATTGTGAACTAAAAAGTGTTAAATTACTTGTTATTTTTCTAACATTGTATAATTACGTTTTACTTTTATTTATCGTTTTATGTTCTCTCGATTAAATGAAGTACTTACATATATTTTACTAAATAAAGTAAACTAGTTAACTTTATGAGTTACATGCATACCTAAACTTCATTTTACTCCAACAAGAAATAGCGTTAACATAGTAAATAGACCTGCTCTGGGGCTTTGTGTTTTTTTTTTCAAGATGGCGGTTAAACTTTTCTTATTTTACATATTTATTCGATTCCATAAAGAAATATCGATTTAGGACCTATCATAAAAGTTAATGTACTTGAGATTACCTTTCAAATGACCTATAAAATTGTTACGATACGATAAGCGGAACTGCATGAAATCTGTAAATTTCTATGACGCTGTTATACAAGGTGTTCCTATATCGATTGAACATATTTCCAGAATGTACTCTCTAAGTCAAAATAAAACGAAAAGTTCCTATAATCACGTGTTCGAATACGTTTAGTTTCCGAGATACGGGTTTCCAAAGTTTCGAAAAAATAATGTTTTTTTCACTATTTCAGAAACGGTTTATTTAAATAATTTGAAATTTGTTATATTATTTGTTGTTGGCAATAACAATGATAAATTGTTTCGTACAGTGACGATCTAGGTATATCGTTACAGTTCTTCGGTTAGAACATCTACGCAACTGGATTTATTGAAAAGTTAGCAGTATTTTAAAACTTTTCAGCGTGTTCTCCAAAAATAAGACCACTTGAACACTTATCGTACGACGTATCGTTTTCGAGATAAACAACAAAATCCGATTTCATACGCATTTAAGCGTGCGTCAATGGAAAAAGTTCATCTGAACAAACTATCGGCAGAATTGTTGAAAATTTTCAACAAACTGATTCGGTAAAAGATAAAGAAAGAGAACAATAAGATGATAGTAGTCGTTCGCAAGGGCATATTGTTATGGTTTGTGAAAATCTTGCTAAAGGTCCACGAATGTCGATTGTTCGACGTTCACATGTATTAACGATTTAATTTTGAATTCGTATACTAATTAATTTTTCCTAGAAGGTCTCTTAAATCGTCTTTTAAAAAAAATTTTTTTTCTGGAGAAACCCTATTTTTAAGGCTATATACCAAAACAAAGGTCGATTTTCATATAGCCTACCGTGCTACGGCCGTGACGTATATTTAGAATCACCCAACGATATATCATATTTCCTTTACACAAACAGCACGTGTTTCATTTTCATGTAATAAGCAACATACCCGCTGGGCGATTCAAATTACACGACACGGCCGTAACACGGTAAACTATATGAAAATCGATCTTAACTTGGCGCGTACACAATTCGACAACATTTAAGAAAACTTTAAAATTTGGTTAAATTTTAAATATAATTAAATACCGAAGCCATCGCTACTTTTACAAGGTCTAGCAGAAAGTTGGGCACATGGAATGAAAATTACCTATAGTAAATTTCTCATAAAGTTTTATTCATGATGAAAGTTTCTTAATCTTTCCAAATTAAAAATTCACCTGTCAAAATTTGAATATTGATGTAAGCATTTTAGTAAATTCGACTTAAGGAATTAGTAGGAAGCGCAAACTTGGCATAGTTGCTAATTGGTATATTCTTGCCGATGAAAATATCGAAATCCCTATAAATTCAATTAGAATTTTGTCAAATACATTTTACGAAGCGAACAGGTTCTGGGAAAACGATTTTGAAATCGTGTTAGAGGAGATAAACCGTGTAGAAAAACAGAGACGGTTTTATCGGAACCGTGCAAAAAAAGACCGTGTAAAAAAAGTTGGGTGCACCTAAATGATAAAATAAACTAGGTAAATTTCCCTACAATTTATCGTATCGTTTTTCTGTCAATAGTTTCGGCATGTCAGTTCCACAAAGTCTACCCAATCACGTAAATCGACGTTAATTGATTACGATAGAGAAATTACACTTCACATTATGGTCTAACTACGATAGAAATTTCATGCTTTTCTCATAAAGTGCACGATTAATGTGCTTAGCCGCTCCACTAATTATAAGAGGTTCTGATGTACGGCCGACGCCTGATACCAAAAAAGGTAGTTTTGATAGCGGATACAGTTCAAAATGACAATCTTTGATTTGTTCAATACATAATAATTATGTTCTGTAAAAATAAAAATAGACGTTACTGAATTATTTCTCAAATTATATTCATTCGACTAGTTTACTTATTTAATTCGCCAGAGTAGATTTTAAAATTCAAATTAATTAAAAAATATAATTTTATGTATAAAAAGAAAATTCAAATTATTTCAGAATTATTAATTTTATTGGTGTTATGTAAAATCATTTAAAAAAAATTATATTTTCAGATTCTTGGGTCTATATTTTATAAAATTAATTTCTGGGGCAAGATGGCGTTATTCCAAGTAGGTACCTACGTTAAAAATGTTAAAATTATTTCTTTCATATGTTTATAAATTCAGTTATCGATATTTTATATTCTATAAAGTAATGTTTTCTATGTATGTATTTACTGCAGGTATTTACTCAAGATATTATCGTAAATTCTTAAAGCTCAATTTTTCACGGCATAAATATCTTTTGTTGTTCGTCTGTGTTCAAAGAAACTAAAGTCGTAATTGTTTATTATCGTTGTTGTGTATTCTTCCATCGGTAATTGTTAAACGATCTATTGATTTCATTATAAATTCAAAATTTGTTTTCTTACCCCAATTATCAACTTGCTCGAAACTCTCTTAATTTTCTCCAAAGTAACATATGTATTTCTATGAAAATACTTTTTACGAAAATACCTTCCTTTCTAAATATCATTTTGTACGTAACAGTCTCATTAAATAATAAACTTTTTAAAAAATATCTCTTCAACTGTTAGTTTTAGTAAAATTGAGTAAATAAAATTTGTGCTAAACAATTTCTAATTATTTCATAATTTTTGGGGTAATCAGTAACATAAATGGGTAATGAATTATCATTTTAAGAAAGAAAAATTATTTTCAAATCCGAAACAATTTCTTTTTAGTCTAATTTAAACCAACAGTCTACAAAACGCATGTATTTAGGACAAAAGTTGGGGTATAACCTTCTCTTGACAGCGAGGGTTTAAAGTTAATTAAAGTGTTAGTTTAGGTTTTATTTTGATTAAGTCAGATTGAGAAATTTTTTGTCGTTAAAAGTTACGACTTTTATTCGTTGGCGACGGTTTATGAAATAAAATATATAATTTGTCCAACATACAGGGTGTTTCATAGATAAACATGCATACGTTAAATATAAATAGAGGACATCCAGGAGATTACAAATAACATATGGTTACTGGGTCTTAGATACTTACTAACCGAGATACAGGGTGTTTTATCGATTTTGCTCATTTCTTTCATAAGCACTAAGTTCCGAACCACTCTTTGAATATTGCTTAAATTTTTGGCAGACGCGTGTAGCTTTAATAACGCAGTCGTCTAGTATAGTAACCGAAATTGAAATCCAGGTACGGTTTCAAAAAATAATGACGAAGTCTTGTAAACCCAAAACAACACCCTGTATCATCATGATCTGATAGGTCGGTAATTCGGTAATTTTAAGTATAAAGTTTCAGATAAACGTGAGGTATCGCGTTATCTTACGTAAATAATATCTCTGATAATATCTAAAACAACGTTTTAGACAATATTTGTTTTAATATATAATATTTGAAGTAAACATTATTTTGAATAATATATTTAAAAAAACTCTTAAGA
This sequence comes from Rhagophthalmus giganteus, assembly GCA_036326145.1. Taxonomy (NCBI): domain Eukaryota; kingdom Metazoa; phylum Arthropoda; class Insecta; order Coleoptera; family Rhagophthalmidae; genus Rhagophthalmus; species Rhagophthalmus giganteus. The sequence goes on along the minus strand of JARFJA010000075.1, from coordinate 9,557,710 downwards.
AACTGCGTTCGGTAATGATCTTAAAGAAAGATTTTTAGTTACGTTTTTTATAAGGTATAAACTCGAGCGCCACATAAAACGAAACATAGTACGTGTTTGATCTGTAGTAAAAAGAGTACAATTTAAATTCTTTAATTAAATCAATCCATTGTCAAAATTTCCCAATGTAATAGGGAACCCTTCGGTTTATAGCATCGTCTTTTTGTAACTGAAAACGTTTTATGTTGTTTAAATTACACTAGGCGCCTTTTTACAAATTCGCAACGTCAGATTGTTGACGTCAACAACGGCATGAACGGTGTTCATGTGTAGCGTGCGAAATTCAGTTTCAGCGTTGATGCCGAAAGGAGAAATTGAAATATATAAAAAAGATGTATTAATAACGAAATTTTTGTGTAATACCGGTGTCATTCCCTTAGCGACATTTTAAGTGTTGCACTTAATTTCCAAGGATTTCTAAACAAAGGATGCAATAATTTAAAGGAAGTCCTGTAAGGGAAGTTTTCCTAACAGATGGGAAGATATAAATTACTCACAGAAAAGCTTGTTTATAGCTGTCACATTAAAAAGAGACGCAGAGTTTGACGGCATCTTTTCGCAGTTCTAACGAATGCTTTCTACATAAACAATTTTAGAATAATTAGTTTGCCGTTAAATTTCTGTTTAATATAATAAAATGAGTGACGTAATGACATTAATGAAATTAATTTCGTCAAAAGATCTTCCATTATAAAATATAGTTACATACTAAGAACGTACAAATTAATAATTAAATTCATAACCAAAATTTAAGCTTTATTTTAGGTATAATTTATTTACTTTAATTAAAGTATTTTTTTTAATTTTTTTATCTTTGAATCGCCCTAACTAGGGGGCTTTTTGGAGCATCAACTGTTGTGGTTATTCTCCACGATCACAAACAGCCATGCCTACTAGGGGGTTATTTTACCACACGTGTCGGGATCTGAACCCAGGACGAAATCAGGTGATAGGCCAGTTTTCTGACCACTCAACCACCGAGTCGGCTATAATTTAAATTAATTAATACAAAAAAGTCCATGCTTCCTAAATATGTTCACTAACAAATGAAACACAACATAACGTGTAGGTATGATAACTCGACTTGTACTTAAGTATCAAAAACACTTTTATTTTTAACAATTTAATTTTTATTTAATTTTATTATTTATTTTTAAACAACTTTATCTGCCTGTGAGTTACACTATGTTATTAATTAGAGACATGTAGCCCGGGAATTATTAAAAAAAGTTATAATAAGTTAATAAGTTTACGCAAAATATTCTAAACAAATGGAAAACAAAAAGCTACACCATTCTTATTCTGTACTTCGGGAACGATTCATATCGGGATGGCGCAGGTACACGCAAAGTAAAACGTTTGTTTTACTTGTACGCTTGTACATATAACATCAACATTTACCAGATCTGTTTGCCTAATCTGATGTTGGAGGATTTTGAATAAAAATAAAGATAAAATATTAGGTGCGTCCACATAATTGAGTAGCACAAACAAAAAGCATTTCAATAAACAATAGGATAAAAACAAATAGAATTTCAAGATTTTCTTTTATATGTCAGCATCTAGCCTTAATCAAAACAATAAAAATACTTTACGAAAATAACCCATTTCTGATTATTAATAGATATTGTATTACAATTTATATATATATAACGTTAAAAATCGATTCATATAATACCCCCTCTACTAAAAGGGGTTTACTTGTAAGCTCTTAAGCCAAACGTCAATAACACGGGAAGAGAACAAAACTTACATTTTCTGGATTTAAACAAAATCCAGCATCTCCTATTTATATAAAGTTGTTTCAAAGTTTTCTAAATGTTCCTTTTTATTTTTAACTGCAACTATCGCATCTTCTAAAAAATCGATAGTACCTACTTTTTACTCTTGTCAATATTTTCTCTACAATCCAATCCTCTGAAATATAAAACGAGTGGGTGGTTTTGTGTCGAACAGTAAACGTGCTCCCGTGTATTTCATGTTAACATTTCATGTATTTTATTTTCTAAAACAACCTAATTTATAAGTACAACTAAAATCGACTTGACTAAATGTTAACCATACTTGCGGTGTAATAAATAACGCTTTGTAAAATCTACAATCCATTAAAGAATTAATACCTAATGAAAAATAAAGTATAGGGTTGTTAATATTTAAATACAGTATAACCCCTGTAGTCCGAACCCTGCTAATCCGAACACGCATCCTTAACTAAAATAATATTATCTAAAATGAACATTTTAGCGAGAAAAATCCACGAAACCATGGCTATTTGTTTGTATTAATGTATTACTTATGTAATACATATACAATATTTATATTAATATTTATAGCTAAAGTATAAATATTAGCTTACGAAATACACGTTTTCAACTGCATGTATGCTAATCTGAACGAATCAATAATCCGAATCACCTCCGGTTCTAATTAGTTCGGATTACAGTATTCTATATTTGGTGAAAGTAGTTATTTATTTTAATTCGAGTATCGATTTTCTAGTTTAAACAACATATTAAATTATTCACGATATAACTTACAATATTTTCGAATATACTTAATATTTGTAGTTGACTAAAATTTTATTAAAAATATAATATCGAAAGAGATAACTTACAATCAGATCAAGAAGGAACCCGTCGTCCTTTCAAATCTCTAGGGGTTAAAAAATGGTAAAGCTATATTCACAATTTAATTTACTTTAACAAGTTTGGAGTAGGTATGTTTTATAAAAGTTTTGCATCTCTAAAAATCGATTGAAACTCTATATTTATGTACCTAGTACTTGTCAATAGAAAACTTAAAGAAATGGTATGTATATGTACGATTATAGTAAGAATAATATAGAATAGTTCAAGGAGAAGATAATAATAGCTAAATGTCGGCCATATATTTTAAATATTGTAGTCCAGGTTCTGAGTGTAAAAATAATGCCGACTTCTGCACTTTGTGACACAAGCATGAAATTTTAGGCGTATATTCTATTCATCGTACCAACCACAATAAACGTCAGACCCATTTCGGAGCCACCCCCTCTTATTTAAAATATCTTCTTTTAGCGAATTTTCATAGAAAATAAAGCTATTACAGCCTATCTGATAATGGGACTCAGACGTGTCCTTTTGGCTTTTATCCGATCTCCACCCCTAGATTACGAAAATATAGGTCAGTAATTTTGGATCGGTCTTATATATATATAATTAATTTCTTGTGGACATGATTTCGGTCGCAATTTTGATCGTAGGAGGTTAAAATTTGGACAGCATATTGTCTTTACAAAACGAAGGACAAGTTTGTTAACCAGCCAAATCGATCGACCAGTTTCAAAATGGCGGCCATTCAAAAAAAAATTAAAAATAATCTAATCTCCGTTATTACTCATCGGATCGATAATGTGAAATATGTTTTGGAATCGGCATAAAATTCTCTACCGATCATGTCTCTTTATAATTTTCGATAAAATGCACCATTTTCGAAATAATCGAAGAAAATGATAATTTTTTTAAAATTCTTATAAATTCCTCTCGTAAATATTATTTAAAAAAAAATTATTTCTTTCGATAAAAATTTAAAAAAAGAGTTTTTGACATGCGACATGAAAATTCGATACCGAGGCTTGCGCGCGTTCGGATTTTTAATACTCGAGGCGCGTTATAGTACAGGGTGTCTAGGAAACGATGAGAAATCTTCCGGGGATGTATAGAACACGTCAAAATAAAACTTTAAGCTTATATAAACGTTTTTCCTACGGCGCTCCCCTGTCAAGATATTCATCCCCAAAATTGAAAGGAAAAGTCAATTTGTTAAAAATAACACTTATTTTTTTATTAAAATTTAATAACTAGTTACTATTTTTGCTTATGTTACAGTCTTCGGAGCAATGTTTAATATTGAGGCGAAACGGAATTATTGCCGCAACGACGATTTTGGAGGTTGTATCTCATGGTGTAAATTATAAAGTAGTTGCGCTCTTCAATTCAATCGAGCGGCGCACGTTTGCGACAACAAGCGCGAAATTGGAAGTGCTGCTTTCACTTTCCACGCATTCCCATTTATCATCCTACTTTACCTTTAATAACAAATTTTAAATACGGATTTTTAAAGACCATTTTATATTGTGAATTTTTATTTTATTGACGTTAGTGATTTCGAATAAATTACATTATATTAGCTTTTTACTCGCGACCTCGTCTGCAAATGATTAGAAATATTCGAAGAAATTATCCTACAAATTTTATAATTCAAAAGTAGTAAATACGGACAAACTGATGAATTTAAAAAAAACATATGTTCCTCTTTTCGTCTCCCTTAGAAGTGGAATTTGGAAAAATGCTTTCTTAGTGGGTGCTTACATCATAAAAGAAATGTATCCCTAAATTTCACGTTTCTAGAACCAGTGATTGCGACTGGGCGTTAATTTTTCAATTTTTATAAAGCATACTTAATCCGTTTGAAAATTTTGAAAAATTCTTCGTTAATAGGTACATAACATATCTTCAAAATATTACGTTTCTAGAACCATTAATTGAGGCTGAGCGTTGATATGTCACTCAAGTCTCTCACGTCTCAAATATTAACTTTTTGAAAAAAATAAAAATGTATATTAAACGTAAAAACGATTTTGTAGCTATGTAGGGTTACGCCCCTTTTGGCAAAACGTCATCGATATAATATCGAAATGATTATTTTTTATAGTAAGAACTGCTTAGTAATGAATTATAACTGTGAATTTCTAGGTTAATTTAGTACCCAATCGAATGCGCGCTGTGTTCCAAAGTTACCGAGATCGAAAACGTTTTACTCTCTGTCGCCATTTTGGTTAAGCGTGATAAAAAATTTCAAATCACTGAAATTTGAAGCGAACTAGCTAGCTACTAAATGGCTTTTACTAAAATTAAATATCTTTTTTGGTTTCGGAAATATTCTCCCCGGGAGTTTTATGTGTCATACCCTGTATATAGGAAAATATATTTTATTTGCACCCTAAACGCGCAATGCATTCGCCTATCTATAAATATTGAAAACGAAACCTTCCTTAGTTGCTTTTGCAAAACGCCTACAATAGTCATTCTAATGAAGTACATAATATTGTCGTCTGGCAAAATAATCTCTTAAATACATATAGCATTACAATTTACATTTACAAATGTTTCGCATTACTTCGCATTTGAACGAAATTTATTGACGTAATTGTCTAAATACACAACTTCGTTGCTTCTCAACGTTCTATTTGTATTCACTTCTATTCGAATACAGCAATAATTTAAAATCAAAAATATTTATATAGTATATCGACGGTGATAAAATTGAAATGCCAATTTTTATAGCGTAAACAGTAAATAAAAGACAGTTCAAAATCAACTTCAAAACTGTCATATTTTATGTTTTCGAGCATTATTTATAATTTATTTCTACCGCAATATAATGTGATGAACTGTATATTCATACAGTGCGTTTGAAAAAGTTCAGTCCGTACGAGAAACTTTTTTTATTAGGTATTATTTTTTACAAAAAAATTCATTTTTAATAAAAGTTGGTGCATCTTCTAAAATTAATAATGGGCCCAGTGACGTTGTGAATATCTGATCTGAATATCAAATAAATATGTACTTGAGAACTAAGAGCAGAAAAAAAAGTTTTTCCGAGTTCAAAATATGTCGATGAAAATTCATATTTGCACTATTATTAGGTACTTACGATTCTAAAGAATATAATAAAATTAAAATAAAATGCAATTTCGCATTTTCTCGCTTATATTTCCCTCTTTAATAACACGCGACGGGTCTATTATTAGTTTCAGAGGTTGTATTAATTTTAGCAATAATGAAATTTTCGAAGAAACTAATAATAAAAAAGATTCCCATATAGGTAGAACTTTTTGAAGCGTACTTTATTGCTAAATTTATTATTATTTTTTAAACGTATAGGCCTGTTTACGTCCCATTATAAATAGAAAAAATATGTAAGAAGTAATATTGTCTTAAATGATCAGTAATGAATTTCAAAGATATAGGACAAACATTGTCCTATAAATATTTATTTAATCTACCAAAAAGACATACTAGGTAGTTAATGTTAGTCTTTGCCAATAATTCCCTGTATAATTATTTATTACAGTTAAGGTCGGCTTTAAAAGGATTTTTAATCGAATTAATTTTACCCCAGTTAATAGAGGTGAACGAAAATATTTCCTAAAAAAGAATACTTATAATTATATTGTAAAACAAGATAAATTAGCACCAAATGCACCTTAATAGAATACGTGATCGGAGTTTTATTTTATTAACGCTTTCCTTAAAATACCAAAAAGCCGCCTTATAAATTTTCTTTGTAATTTCGCTGTATAAGTTTAAAACAAAATTATATTAGATGTCAAATCAATCGTCTAATTTAATAACGTACTAGATACATCTTCAGAGCAAAAAATAAACATTTTTAAAATTAAAGTTTTTACTGTAGGTACGTAACATTAAAGGATGCTACCGTTAAAGTCTATTTCTCGCTATTCGTAGAGAGTATTAACTTCAAAGCTAGCTCTTAAATTTGACCCTTAAAAAAACCAACCCTTTTCGGGAGAGTTCAGTAGTTACTACCACCTGTATCGATAGAAACATCACGAGTTTTATACTCAGACCCTTCAATTTGACTCTAAATTGTTTCACTTTTGTGAAGATTTACATTTCCAATCTATGTTTAACATTTTATGAGTTTTGTAAAGCCTTGCTCTATTCAAAGTAACTTCGCGATACTTGAACACTGATCTCTTTTCCGCAATTAATTATAGTCTTACTTTGAAAACACTAGTTCTCGAAATTCTTGCAATTAATTAAACATTATCACGTAACATTTTACAAGTAAGGTCTTTAAATTTATGCAGTAGGAATACTTGAATATAATTACAGATGTATAAAAATCGCGTGGCTCTAATATAAAATTATTTCGTTTTATAACAGTAAGTGTGATTGGATTTGACAAATGTTTGGTGTAGTTTTACGAGTGCAATTTTGAGGATTCGGACGACGTGATCGCCATGATGATGATGAATACGAACGAAATAATATGAAAGGTGACATAAACATTTTTCAAAAGTGTCGTAATCAAATAAAAATTTAAACCGTCAAATACAATTTGTTAAATTATAAATTAATTAATTAAATTCGTATTACTTACAATTAACCGACTTCAAATTATTTCACGTAGTACTACTGATTAATAATAAGCTTATTATAGTTTTCATTTGCAGGCATAAAATAATTACTTTTAAATCGTCGCCATGGCAGCAGGCGCAAAAATTGATTACTGCCTGTTCGACATTTTGATAAAATAAACAATTAAAATTAAATTATTACTAAATTATCGATGTAGTTCATGAACTAAAAAGGTAATGGAAATCGAATACAGGACGTTTCAGAATAACTATTTCTACTTTTCAGATGTGATGGACGGCATATAAATTAAACACTTTTTTGTAATAAAGTAATGTCCGGAAACGCTCAGTTTCAGAGATATAGGGTATTAAAATTTATGAAAAAAAATCATATCTCGGGAACGAAGCATTTTCGAATTTGTATCTGTACTTAAATTCATTAGTGATATAGTTTTAAAATAACATTCAAGTAAGTATAAAATGTATAAGTAATGCTTTTTTTTTAAATGGCGCTACAATCACGATAATTAAAACGTTCTTTCGATATAACAAATTAATGAATTAAAAAGCGAATCTTAAGTCTATATCACACTATCAAACAGTTTGGCCAAACATTACAACAGTTTGCTCAAAATCTCTAATTTTTAGAAAAACCTCTACTCCGTCAGTCAGTTTGATGCGATCTGTGACCCGATTGATTAATTTAAATGAAGAGAAATGGCGCGAACGAGACGTTTAGAGTTTTTATTTTTTGTTAGTATTCCGCTATCGTCGTACTTGTTTCTGTTTACGTTTCTATAATTAATAATAACATAAAACGCAATATCTCGAGAATTAAATAGTACATGAAATGTCAAAATAAGAAATAAAGTGAGAAATATGTAAAAATAGGTTAAGAAGTTTTATTGGAACATAGACGGGTAATTTAATTTACGCCAATTAGCAGCCGTATCGCATCAAAATAATATGTTAACAGTTTGATAGTGTGACGAGCAGTTTGAGTAGTTTGGTCAAACTTGTAATGGTTTACGTCATCGATTCAGTTTGATTAAACTGATTGATAGTCTGACATAGGCTTTAGGTAGGTAGAGGAATGTTGGACAAAGTGAGACTTAATAAGCAAACTTTTAATGGAGAAGAATTGCAACTTAATTACTCTACTGTAATGCAATACAATTCTTATTGTTTTATATCTCTGGAGTTTGTAAGGTTTTGTCGACTATTACGTTACCTACGTATTTTATAAAACGCTTTGTAGTGACACACTTGACACTTCCTCCCACATGAGGGACAAAGTGGAATCAGTAAGAGAAACATATTAAGGTTAAATAAAAAAACTTATTTTGACCATAACGCATAGTGGTAAAGCATGCGAATTTCCCTAAAATTTTATTTTGAAAAACAAAACTGGTGTCCTTAAGTTTTGGAAAAACAAAAATATCCTTGAATATTGACTGCTTCGACGTGCTTACTAACTAAAAAACGTTAAAAAAACACAAGTAAGTTTAAAAAGCAGTAGCTACTTGTATGACATTGTGGAACATTGTGGTGTGGAACCACATTTTATTTTGTCCTTAGTACAACTAACTGAAACAAACTTCAATAAAACACACAACATACGATTTCAATCAAATTAACTCAAAAAATATACGAAACAATAGATTGTTGATCATAATACACAGATAATGACAAATGAAAAATCAAAAATATATCACGTAACAATTTATTTATAACAGAATGAGAAAAATTCTAAATGTTTACACTACGGTTACGAAGGAGCAGCATAACGTTATTTTCGAATATAACGAAGATGTCAACACAAGAAGAAAACATTTCGCACGAATCAGTGAATTTCGCGCCAATAATATTTAATTAAATTTTCACTTTGCCCCACATTCCCCTATTTAAATATTTTAGAACGAAAAAGCGATAATGATGAAAAAATAAACTTAAGTTAATAATATATCGCCCATTTAACCAAAACACCAGCTCTTTCGAATAATAATCACTGTACTAAATTTGTACGAGTCGGTTTAATTATTAGTTAAAATTTAATAAGTTAGCTACCGTGATCGACGCATAAAAAGCATCAGCAAGCAAGATAAGTGTGTATCTTACGACCCTTACAACGAAACTGATAAAACAACTTTATAGGTGATGTTAATATTTGAGAGTCGGTTATGATAACAGTGTGGTAGAAACAACAAACAAATCGATAAATTCTAAAATTACTCAAATAAATAATCATTTTTATTCCCCGATTCCTAAATTGGAAATTTCAATATTCATTAATTAATGTAAGTATTCAACCGTTGCTTATACTGTCAAAAATAAAATACAAATATATAAATCTTCCGATTTCCTTTATTAAATCCATTACTGATAAAGTAGTCGACAGTTCTTCAACTACCGTTTTCAGACAGAAATCATTATTCCTAATAAGCGATCAGAATGCTTTCATTAAATCTAACTGAAGCTTTATCTTTTATAACTGAATTAATTATGTATTACATGTCACCCAATTACCATTTTAATTAATGAGCAGTTGTCATATAGTTAATACTAATATTTATCTTGAATTTCATAATATTCTGTTACATTTACGTTTAAATTAGTTTTTAAATTAAATTTTCAAAATCAATATCGTTGATAGAAATATTAGAATAGTAAATAAATTTATAAATGTGTTCATTTTTGGACTTGTTTACGGAGACAATTCGTTATTTACCTACAATTAGCAATGCGCCATTATACAGACCCGACTAAAACAGAAATATTATGCCAATATTTGTTCAATATTGTACATTTATTGGCTCAGCGTTGGTTGCCAACACAGGTTCAATTAAAAATGTGGACATTTTAAATATTGGTATTACGTCGTATAGCAATATTGGCACTACACCATATATCAATGTTGCGCTAAAAGAGCAAAACAATCTTGGCGTTATATTGATTTTTCCATGTTTTATATTAATTAGATTTTGTATTTTTTATGCAATTTTATTGTAGTTCTTCTTCTTGCCAATTTTTGGAATAAATGGAGGTGAAATTCTTTGACGGACTTGGTAGCGGTTTTGTCGTTTCGAATACGATGTCGTCGAAATATTATTCGTTGTGTCGCTGCGGAAATTCGGATGGTGACTATTGCCGAAATTTATTTTCTGTTTACGTAGTCTTGTATTTGAGTGATGGCTTTCAGCTGATTTCGCTTCTATACTTCGGCCGTATGAACACTAGATTGTCTTTTGATTTTTTCTAATTTTTGCAAGGAGAGACGATCGAGGGCTTGTTAAAAGACCACTCCTTGTTGATCTATCAGGGTTGACGAGTTGAAGAAGTGACAAAATAGCTTTGCAAAATCCGATCGAGTTAAAAATCAATACAAAAATATTTCATTTATCAGTTTAAAATGTTTTTTCGCATCACATATTCTCACACAAATATGTAACTTCAAATACTTTATAAATATTAAATTCTTTGTTATCGGGGGAAATTAATTTACATTCAATTAAGTTTAAAATTGCACGTAATCGTAGCGGTATAAAGTTGAGCGACTTAAAGAGTGCAACGCATTTACCCCAATTCACAAATTACACCATCAATCTCGAACAGCGTCTCCCTACATTTCCAGAAATCTAAATTAAATTGTAGACGTTAACGTTAACTTACCAAATTTTATTCTAAATGTTCGGTGGATTGCTTACAAAAGTCTTATATAAAAATTCATATTTGAAATGGTACAAACGGGACCGGTTATAAAACAAAAGGCAGTAATATGAGATCGGTGATCGGTGGCTATTTCTTTTACTATGATACTCTGGAAACGTCCTGAATTTAGATAGCAAAAGTAAGTCAGAAAAAGGCTATCTAAAACAGCAGTTTAGCGAATTACTTTCGTTACACTTAGAGACCCTTGGCAATTTCGCCCCAAAAAAACTTCACAAAATTAAACTAAATATATAGATACGCATCCTGCACATTTTTGTTTACAATTTAAATGACCTTAAGTTTAAAATATCTCCAAGGAAACCACTATTAACTATGAATAATTCGTTCCCACTTAAATAAATACTTCCCCTAGGAATCGTCTTTCCCGAATTGCACACTACAAGATATTCTAATTTTGACCTAACTATAGGGCTGTGCTATAACATCACATAAATGTTTGTAATCGATAACCACTATCTGTATGGAGTAAGGGCTTTTATTTCATAATTTTTAAACGTTCTTTTTTCAGTCTAACCGTGGACGCTTGAAATTAACTTGATAAAGCTAACGTAGTTTATTAACGGCATTAGTCGTTGAAATTGCTTTCCGATTTTCTCAAGTTTACCTTAAATAGGAAACGTAATTATTTCCGTTAAAATCAAATAAAGTTACAAATATATCGACGCTTTCGACACATCTTAACGTAATTTTACACTCCTTCGTCAGGTATTAAGCGGTTTAACGTTTTCGTAAATTCGTTTATTATTTCTATTTGATTCGTATTTAAAAACTGTTTCTTTTACTTCATAATTGGGTTAGTAGGTCAATCAAGTTTGGTATGGAGCTGGTTACAAAAGCTCATTATTATAAGTAATTCTATAAGCGCCTTAGCTGCATTAGGCTATGTATTTAGACTTTTATCTACACTTCATTTCTTGGATTGGCAGTTAAACAATCGAGGGGTCTCGACATATGTGTTTTCTTTTATAATTTCACCCAAATAAATATTGTTAAAGTAAATAAAATGTGTAAAGAAAAAACTTTGAACGTTCACCAAATAATTAAAAATCTTTGTGGACTTCTATAACCAAAAGCAACTTTAGTCCCGGTGCACACGAGTGCACTCAACCAAAAAAGTACGTAAATACAATAAAAAAATCGTTATATTAAGAACTGGCGTTCATTAATTTTCGTCCGAAGTACGATTTCATCATTACAACGTATGTCCAAAGATTACTTGATATTCGAAACCATTACTCAATGAACGTTTATTGGTATAATGACCTTATACATTGCTACATCGAATGCAGTTCATTACGTTAATGAATAATTTGACTGCTCCAATGAATAAGCTTTCTTTGTTTTAGTAAATTAATGCATAGATAATATGAATTTGATTTATAGTGATAATAGCTGTGTTTATTAGTTTTATTAATATTCTTACATAAATTCAATAAATTATTCCACTGAAATGCAAAGTTTGTTTATTGTATCGATGAATGTGTTCATTAAATAAAGGAATATTCTTGCATTGTTACAATGTACACTTCTATTCGTATTAAAAGAGTACAGTTACTATTTCACATTGTAAATAGGACAATGTTTATGTATATTGTTTCTATAGCAAATTTATTTTTTGTAATGTTTCAATTAATTATCGCTCAAATATACCTACATAGAAAATTTGATTATTAATTTTTTATTGTTCAATGTTGTCGATTGTAGGAAATACAAATCGATTTTTCCGGTGAAAAAAATCGATTTGTACACGTTTCTCTGGAATTTGATATGTAATAACAAACACAAACCGTTTTTAGAAATATTTTTCTATAATAGTTCTAATATAAATATGAATGTAAACGTCGTGATATTTTTTTGCAATTATTTAGTTTGAGTTTCAAACTGCACTGTCTTGAATTTATCTTGTTTCTGCGAAGCAGTTAATATTCCTAGATTATTCTATATATAGAATTAAAAAAATATATAATCAACTGTATTTATACTGTATATTAGTGAACATAGTCATAGATACGATAAATGTAGTTATTATTTCAAAACGACCTTACATTAATATGATGTTTTAAATTCATAAATTTTAAGTTATGATGTTAATGTAGAAATTCGTAGATACAATCAAGTAATAATTGGATTGATGAAAAAGAGTCGTTGAAGCAATCAAGATATCCATTAAATTATGAAATATGTTCATCAGTTTCTAATGTACATAATAACATTGGGACTATGAACGTGGAAATTAAAAAAAATGAACATCTATTAATAGTATTAATGAACTTTTCATTGTATCAAAGATCAAAAAGTCAATAACTGGTGTTCATTGATATTATATACAATAATTTTTTGAGTGTGTAACCTAACGACACAAAAATCAGCAAAATTCCTTTTAGGAAATTACTAAACTAGAACAGTGTCACATTTATATCATTTAAATGTAGGTGATGACAACTACATCTTGCAAATTAACAAATTCTTTTTAGTGAACAAATTAGGTCGGTGTCGACATTTTCGTAAACTTATAAAAAAAGGTTTAGGTCGACACGACGAGGTTCTTCGAAGAGAGTTCTTTAAACGGAGTCAAATAGAGTCGATTCCAGTTTTGCATAAGATTAAGTTTGTGGTGGTTCAGATAAGTTAGTAGAGAATAAGGGTGAGTTATTTCATGTATGAATACAAATTGGAATAGACTGTCGTGCTATATTGTTTATTAAATACTGCCTTATACTTGTTATTTATTTGTGAGTTTTGTGGATGTGTCGTAATACCCCGTTCCTCGGTTACACGAGCGTAAAAATACGTAGCGGTTACGCTACTGAAACTTTACAAGCGATTCACACACGGCGTAAACTTCGTGTATTCGTGAAACGTCAGCGATCAGCGATGACATCGCGCGTTGTCAATTTTTGCAGTTGCCTGAACGCCGAAGCGTGTATATCTGCTCATAAGAAATATAGTATTTTCGAGCTGTGCGTAAAATGCGGTCGCGTAATTTAAGTAATGTAAATGTGAAAGATCACAATTTAGTAATATTATAATATAGCGAAGTTAATTTGAACTTGTGGAATCTTGTAAATATATTAAATATAACAAATGACAAAATAGAAACCGGCCTTTATGGCCAAAGGACGTCGAAAATTTCAATTTGCAATCTCAACTACAATGCAGCAAAAGCTACACACACACAAACGCGATTTTTGTATTAATTTACCAATTTTAGATGACGAAATTTCATTTTTAATATCGGGCTAAACGTCAACATTTGCTGTTTCATTTTTAATAAAAATTAATTGGACGCTTGTTTTTAAAAATAAAACAAACATTAATTAGATATCGATAGACTTGTTTTAGGTAGATTACTTATTTTTTACTGGAATGTAGAACTATTTTATCGCATAAGAAATGGTTATATTTGAGAGCCACATTCGGTTGCTATTGATCGAATATAATGAAGTTACGACTTGTTTTTAATGTAAAGGAATTAAAAGTTTTTACAATTATAATAATACATTTTTTACGTTAATAATAATTCCTTATTTAATATCAAAATAAAAATTAAAACTCCAATATAAACAAACTAATCAATCATTTGTACAATAACTCAGTAACGGTTGATAATAATCGAATATATACCCAAGTTTATTAACTTTTTACTTACAAAAACCTAATGAATGAACCTTCAAATTTATAAGTGTACCCTTTGGGACACCCTGTATATCTACAGAAAGTTACGCGTAAAAATACACGTTGGAGTCGAGCAATGTTCCCGAAAGTGCCATTTGCGAATTTACATAATTGTTTACACAATTAATTTATTTGGTCGTCGAAATTAACAAGATTTTAACATAAATTTGCACCTTATTTATATTTGAAAGCTTCGAAATATATTCGAAAATTCTTAGATAGTTACGTCGGGTGGCATCCATAAATATCTCCTTTTACGTGTTAATATGTAATAAATCCGGTTGCCGTTTAATTACAGAAGGAAATTCTGAAATGCGTATTGTTTTTAAATTCTGTCGATAATTTTAAGTAAATTAAGGGAAAGGGCTTCATTCGTATTTTACTTTTTAATGGAATTCGATAGCAATGTTGTAACAGAAATACGCTTCTAACCACAAAAATATTTTAGAATATATTAAGCAAAATTTGGAATTTATACATGCGGGATCAAAATAGCAGAATATAGGTAAGTATTTTATAAATTATAACATCTTCCCAAGTAGCAATCCAAATACTAGATCAATATAGGCTAAATTTCGCTATAAATTGACCCAATACAGTGCGTCAATAACCTACCAATTATAGAAATACAACATTCCGTTGATAATGGCGCAATATTGATTACAAAACTTGGTGAAATATTGGGCCTTAAATCTTGCTATATATAAATAAAATAGAATGCACCCAACTTCGCCCCTCCACTTTTTATATTAAACCGCTGATTAATTCGATTCGCGCTCTAATCGGTGGATTATCGCGTAATTTGACGGCTGACTTCGCGTATTTTCCCGCGATATCATGTAATTCGTTGGAACTTGCCACGACCTGCGTCTTGTGCGAAAAGGTCGCATGCATTGCGGAGAACTGGAAAGAGGCGGAATTATCGATACCTAATAATATCTACTTTTTTTTTAATTCTCGGCCGTTGTCAAGATTTGAACCCGAGTTTTATGCATGGAAGTCTGATTATCTAACCAACGGAACCAATCTGGGCTGGTTTGTTAAGGTGTTTTAAATGAAATAGTTTAGATTGGTTCAATATTTGGAATTTACATTGGACCATTATTGGTGCAATAGTTATTATACACTTATAATATTGGCCTAATTTTATATAATAATATTGGACGAATATTAGTCGAATATAAATTAACAACGGCAATATTCCTACATTGATTAGCCAATATATATTGCTATGTATGCATATGATTAAAATAGGTACATTTTACATACATTACGTTTAACAGCCTGTATATTTTAGTAGAAATATCAAACAAAAAATTGAGATCTATTCGATTTTTAAACAAATTAGAGTTTTTGTGGAGAAAAAGGGGATTTCACGAACTTCACGGAAAGCTCCTAGTCCGTTTCGTAACTGTGCTTTTCGCATAAAACTAGTTACGGTTAATTCTATTATGTAGGTACATAATTGGGATTTTAAAATATAATTAAAGGGTGCAAATCAAAACACCATTAAAAAAATATTACCGGCCTACGTTCGCCAAAGTAATCTTGCCCCGACGCGGCGTATGCTAAACCGACGGCGACGTTCAAAGGCTTAGGATAGGTCGGTAACTTTCGGTTTGGATCGGTAGCGACGCCAACGATGCCCGGCGTCGCGAATTCAGTCTCTAATCGACTTTGCTTCATCAAAGCCGCCTGTATACTTACCGATAAGAAAAATAAACCGACCACGCTAGAGCGTATCTTTTCTGAATAGAACGACCTAAAATTGTATTACAGTTGCTAAACGGCAATTTTTCTTTATCGTCGTCATTAAGAGCGTTACAAATGCGAACAAACGATTTTGAAAAATTTATCGAAAAATAAAGTTAAAAATGTAGTTCGACTGGGGAACATTTTAATATTTACGCAAACAGTTACGGCGAGATTGTGTTATCCGAATGTATCATCATAAATGAAAGTGATTGTGAAAATGAAATGTTGAGTGGTGATGTTCATTAGCAATCTAATACAACTGCTCGTAGGAGGTAAATGTGATTTACGTGCAAATTTCTATCGTTTAAAACGTCAGTTCTCCATTGAACGTTATTAATTTTTAAACGACCGTTATATTTAATTAGTTTTAATAAGACGAATATAAATTTGCGACCGTTCGAATAGCCCAAGATCGATTAGGTAATACTCTTAATACTCATTTTGAAAGCATTTCCATTCCATGGTCACACGCATCATTTAACGTCAACTCGGTTATACCTTGAAACTATCTATTCGGGAATCGCATTGCGATTTTTTTGGCAAATTGACATCGGTGTTTGCATGTTTTTCAATTTTCTTTTGCCATAAAAGTTCGGAAAGACGCGACTAACGTTGTTTCTGACGGAATATCTTTGAAAAATTTGTGCGCAAAAATTTGGATACCTAACGATAACACGATTTTATTTTATTTAGTTAGAAGTGCCTGTCGCGCAATATAAAACCTATAATTATAAGATCAATTTCTGAAATGCCTTTATCGAAATAAGACGCGACGTTTATGTAGATGTACACGAGTCTCGAATGATAATAGGCACTAAGCGAATTTGTCGACTGAAATGGGGAAAAATACATAGAACCTTAAAGAGTTTATGTTCGCAATACTCGTAGAATCATTCATTAAGATGACGAACTTGTTTCCTTATTTATCTTAATTTACCCTTGGGACACAACACGTTGTTATTTTATAGTTAAAAAATAAACAAGATAAAGATTTTATTCTCCACGAAACACCGAGCGTTAAAATTGTACAAGAACATAAACGAGATGAAGAACATTATCGAAGACACGGAAAACTTTAACACAGATCTAAAGAAAATTTCAGTGTACCTTTCAAACCCTTATCTTGATCTTTTCTCGCGAGAAAATCGTTACAGGCTTTTACAATGAACTGACCCCAATAAAATTTTCTTTTTAAAAAAAATCACAATTACGGACAAATATCAGATAATATTCGTCGGAATTGAGAATCAAATCGTTTGATTTTTAAAAACGTCGGTAAATACGTTTCGTCTTGTTAAGGGCCGTTCACACGGTACGTTTTTGAAAATGTTTTTTTTTTGCGCAAACTGATGCGGCTCGCGGTGGTGTTCGGTTGTATTTATGAAACTGACCTGTGTAATGCAGTAAGTCATGCAAGTTGCTCTTTTGGTTTGCGTAAACCTCTGTTTTTCTGTCCACATGCTGTACGCGTTACCTGTGAAAACCTCTTTACGACTATGATAAACGATTTTTATAAAAGTTCCGCTTCGACTCCAACGTAGTGCGAGGTGAGATTTAAGGCTATCGAAAAGTTTTGAAACGTACTTTTTAAATCTTTCATTTAGATGAATCGTTAAATAGGCGTTGTGAAGTCAGTAACTATTTGAAAAAAGTAATTCATTGCGATTATAACTTATTGGGCAAAGTAATGAATTACGCCGGTTATTAAAGGCTAAAATTTATTACGATCGAATATTAAACGAAAATAATCAATACTTTAAATTTATAATAAATAAAACTTGTTGTAACTCCAAATTTTATAATAAATACTTTTTGTATAAATACAGCGAAACAATATCGGTACAATATTAAACGTTGACGCTTTTTATATTGTATGAGTCGTTAATCATCGTGATCATTATAATCATTGTGCTAATATAGTTTAAATATTTGGTCAATTCTGGGTTCTGTCCATTATAGAGTAACTTATTTCTATGACTCGTATTTCGGGAATGAGCTACGCCTTAATTTGCTCGTTACATAAGTATTCAACCGTGAAGTTAAGGCCGCAAACAGAAAAGGATCTTTCAGAAAAAGGTGCTTTATACATATCTTTTTAATTTAATTTTATTATTTGAATTAATAAAATGAACTGGGATTTTGCGGGCCGCGTGTTTAATACCACTGATCTACAGCAATTTGTCTACGAAAAATTTACCTAGAAAACAATTTGTTTACAACACCGTTATTAAGCACGCGGCCCGCAAGACCCCAAAATGCTCTCGGGTTTTCAATACTTGTCAAATTTACACTCTTCTCATCGCTATGCAACAAACAAATTCGGCGCTGTTATTGTATTATTACAGATAAATTACGGTAGGTGAATTTGCTCAGATCCATTTTATTTTTTAGTCCTTGATAATAACGAGCCATTAAAATATAATCGGCACCTATGCAGAAAACTAATTTCATGGTTTAATTCGTTATAAAAAAAAATAAAATGTAGATACGTAATATTTTTGTAAATATTACAGGAGATAACTATGTTCGCAACTTGTTAATAAAGACAAAATTCAGCAATTTATTGCAGGAGATAATACCTCATTCTCGCTATCTTGTCGTACTATTTATCAATATTCTATCTCGGTTAGTACGTGCTTTTAAATCGCATTCCTAAAAATTTATTGTGAACGGAAATGAATTTTCGCAACTGTATTTCTGCAAGTTTAATGTTAACAAGTATTTATTCATAAACGATAACGGATCAATTTTAGTTTGTGATCAAACAGTTTTATTTACGGTATTTTGAGCAGGCACGAAACTTTGTAGGGAGACAGTTTTTGAATATCTCTTATCGGAATTGCGTGTCCGACAGCTTGCGCTGCACCGGTTAGTATAGCAACCATGAGCCGTTAAGCTTGAGTAAAAAACGCAAAAGAGAGAGACGGATCATGACACTGTCATACAAATTTTTCTATGAACAACAACGTGTTTGTAAAACTGTAATGTCTTGATAAACGCGCGTCTGCATATAATCTTATCATTCTTTCTTATCTGTCTTCCTACAAAGTTTTGTACACTGCTCGAAATACCGTGAATAAAAACGTTGCCAGCTCTTATTGTTCTTGTTTATAATTTTCATTTTCAACTAGTAGTAGGTTATAAATTATTTTTATTATTTAAAACTATTATTAAATAAATTAGCTTCTTTGTTAAAAATTAAAAACAATATAATTGTGTAGGTACACCTGAATCTAATCACTGCTAAATTATTTCCTGGACTTTTTAATTCGATAAATAAAGATTAAGTTTAGCTATACGTTTTAAACTTCAACATAAAAAAAAAACAGATTCATTTAACATTTTCAAA
This sequence comes from Rhagophthalmus giganteus, assembly GCA_036326145.1. Lineage (NCBI taxonomy): Eukaryota > Metazoa > Arthropoda > Insecta > Coleoptera > Rhagophthalmidae > Rhagophthalmus > Rhagophthalmus giganteus. The sequence continues at coordinate 9,538,019 of JARFJA010000075.1, read as the reverse complement.
TTTTGTACGTATGTCATATGAGCATTTTAAAAATAAATTGAATCGTAAATAATTTATCCACGTCACGTGTGATGCGTTTATGCGGTTTAAAGGCACTTAGGCCATTTTTGCACCGAGAAGCGACTATTGTGGCATAGAAGTTTTATGAACTTTTTATGCATTGTTCGGCATAACAATTTTTCTTGAGCCGAACCAAAGTAAAATTGTATTGATTTATTATGTATAAGAGCATGCCGCGTTATTCGCTAAAGATATAAGGTTTGTTCCTGTTGGTAGTTTCGAACTTGTAGTTCGCTGGACGTTCGGTTCCGAATCTAGTTCTGAACCAGAACCAATGGAACGTGTACGCACGAGGTTAAATCTATTCTCGGGTAAATTTTCGACATTTGAAAATTTGAAAAATATTTGACCCGTGTATAAGCCCGCTCCTCCATTTTCAGCTGATTTTTGTTCAAAAAAAAGTGGGCTTATACACGAGTATATACGGTATTTTTGGGTTTCCATGACTCATCGCGAGTCTTGTGTTGTGCGTCGTTGCGTTGTTTAAGGGAAAAAAGCTATACATTTAAAGAGAGAGAGAGAGAGAATCCAGGCTTAATCAACAGAAATAAACTTTAAAGATTGTGTTTGAAGTAGTTTCCACTGACATGAACAAACAAGGAAATAATTTTTGAACTAGAACTAGAACGCAACAATCGATTTTCAACGTTCGATGCTACGAATTATAACCACCATAAAGTAATTGATATAGATTTATGCACAACCTGTCACACGTGTAGATGATATCGTTCAAATTCCACATTTTGCGCGCACGGTTGTGCAAAACCCTATGGTAATTACTTTCAGGCGGTCACAATTTGCAGTGCGTCCTTGCCCTTGAGCAGCAGAGAGAGACAGGATACAACTACTGTATTAGACATCGTGTTTTGACCAAACAGTTTTACTCCATCTCAGTGAAAATGTTTAAGTCTTTTAAAAAGCTTTCTGGGTATCGATACCTGATGTGTTTTCACGAAATATATAAAAATTTAGAACTCAACGGCCCGAAGTTTATGGTGCGATCAATATTGTGGTGTAGACTGCTTTAACATTAACGTTAAGTATTTTTTTCGACCTAAGCATTCAGCGTTTCGCCGCTTTAACGCTCAATTTTAACGTTTGGATGTTCGTTATCGGTATATCAAACTCTAACTTAAACAGATAAAAGTAAACCAACGTTCTAGCGGTTTAACGCTTTAATACACACCGGTATATCTGGGGACTTGCCGTAATGTTGACGTCAATTTGTTACAATATATGCGATGGCATAACTTTAAGTTACTTAAGGGTTTACCAGTGCGTGCAGTTCGCATCGCGGAAATTGCATTTACCATTTACTTAGAACTAGAATTAATGGCAATTAGCCGGTTATTAATTATCACGAAGGAAAAGGAAACGAAAACAATTATCAGTATATAAATAACATGTATATGGTGAGTCATTTAAAGAATGCCACGCGTTTCTCTCGAAAACGGTTAGAGATAAGTAAAAATCATTTATAATAAAAATTGTAGAATATGAAGATGATCGTCTAATGCTGACGTCGAATGATCTTGAAACCCATTGGTTTTGGAGTTATAAATCTAAGTTACCGTTTTTTAAATTGAATAGGATATCTTTTCGATGCCCAATCGATAGTCCGTAGAACAATTAAAAAGTTTTACGTAAAGGTATTTTTCGAAATAAGCATTCGTTTCGAAGATACGAGTCAAAATAAAAATTTAGTCTCGGAAGTTTGTTGGATATTCATTCTAACAAATCTTCTTCAAATCTAACATTCGCTTTTTTCCTGTTTTTGTTTTGCTTGTTTTTGACACAAGAATAACCTGGTGAAGTAATAAACAATAAATGTAGGACACCCTGTATAAAACGAGACTAGGCTAGGATAGAAATTATGATAATTTGTCCCCCGATTAGATTGAAAACGTTAAGTTTTATCAAAATACGATGCGTTATGTTACGTTACATGATATAATAGTAATTGATATATAGAATCATTGATCGGATCGCGTCAAATACAATGAACTTATCTAAAAATTGACCGTTAAACGTAAGTATTTACTAATGTAAGTCACGCCGGATGTGATAAATCGGTTTTTTTTTAATTTAGCGATTCGGTGTATCCGCTGCGACTTTATAAATAGAACGTATCTAAATTTATTACAACAATAGTATACGACGCAGAACTCCACTGCGATAACCGCTTTTAACGCCGTTGCCGCTTTTTTCATTAATCGTTATTTTTAATATTTCTTTCAATATCGAAATTCGTTAAAAAAATATTTTAAGTAAATACATATATTCTGCCACACTTCTACTATGAAAACCATGATTAATGATTATCGTCATCGTCGTCGTAAAGTTTCAGTTTTGTTTATACCGTGGGTCTGTTAATGTCACCTTATAACCGCGGTATAACCAGAGACTACGGTATTTGTTGTAATAAGAAGAATGTTCTTTTATGATCGTCTACCGGGTTGGGGAATGCTTATTTGTAGTGCTTTATTTGTATACTCTTTCCTTCTTTTTCCTTATATATACTATAATAACCACGTTTTATTACCATATCTTGGTGTCTTATATTCATAAATATCATATGAATATCAAAAATATGAAAGTTACAGTCTCTGCAACATTCAATAAATATTTTATTGATTCAAATAACTTTAAATATATTCTAAACTATGATACATATGTTGATTTGAATAATCAAAAATTATCTTTTGTATTTATAGGGTTTTAGGACAAATAATTTTGATTTATTTGATTATGAAAATAACATTTTGAAACGGCTGTAGAGATTTATTCGGCGTTTAATCATCGTCAGATAATTATCAATATTTTAAAAATGCTTAATTTATTAAATAGATGATGTAATACATAGTTGCCACTTGAACTTTGTTACAATTCATTGTATTGACATTTTAAATGATAAAAATTAAAAATGATCAAAATATGGAAAATAAGTATTATTTCGAAATAAATTAAAGAATAAAAATTATTTTCATTCATTAAGTTTTGCTTAATTACAAATAAATAGCGCGAAATGTAAAGTGAGAATCAGCACAAAACATCGATTGATGTTAAATTCTAGTAAAATTATTACATACAAATCGAATGACAAAGAAAATGCCATTTCAAATATGTACGCCTATATTTGAAAGTCGATATTTAATATATTGTACAATACAATTGCTGTTGTCATATTTGTACATGTCATATTTTGCATCAATTTTTCTTTTATATCGTAGATTATAATTAATTTGTTATAGATCAATAGATTAATTTTTTCTATAACCATTTATGTTTTAAAATGTCTTTTACTTGTGCAGTCGAATACGATTAAATAGTTTTTTTACGATTGCAATAGATACGCTAATTCATTTTAAAGTTTTAACACGACAACGCTCGGTGGTGATGCAACAATTTATTTATATCACTTACAAACTAAAACATTTTCCGTACAAGATTAGGAACAATTACTATTGTCTTTATAAATTCCAAGAAAAAAAAACTGTTCCTGCACTCTCAATTCCAAAAACTGGTTGCAAAATCAATACATTTAGATTTTCTTATAAAACATTTCACAAAAGTATCTCTTGGGTATAGTAAAAAAGTGTGCAAAAACATGTAAATAATATATGAAAGGTATCTCGCGCAATAATTACCGAAGAAGTTTACACATTATTTCCAAAAAATTTTATAATAATTTTACTACACATAGAAATTTTATTTACTAGATTTGCTTTTAGTTAATGCCATATTGAAGTTGTGTTTTTAATTGTAAACGTTCGAATTTAGGTAATTTTATTTTAATTTAATATTGATTTTGTATAAACAGAAGCTAAAAGAATCTTGTACATACCGTCGTTTAATAGAGAAAAGGAACGCAAGAGAACTAGCCTAAGGTGATAAGTTGTGGAACAGAAGTTGTTATTTCTAGGAGATGCTGAAATCGTGTAGATGTCGTCCTACCGCTGCAAGGTCACACATTTTTATCGTACAGTGTTACAACTTTTTCTTGTTTTTTTCTTTTCTTTTTTTTCTTCTTTTTTCTTTTTCATTGTTTTAAAAAAGATAACATTTTGCGTGTCGAATAACGAACAAGTATAAAATCATATACCGTGTGTAACAGAATCGTGGTACACCCCTTCTAATCTTGTTATTTATTGAGATAAAATTTTCAAACTAGTTACATATCTAATGTACTTATCAAACGTCACTTTTTGGCATAAAAATTGGGTTTTCCCTCTACCGGTTTCGCCGGAATTGACGTCAATTTGCGATTTTCAAATGGAACATCATTTGTATTAATTACATTTTTGAAATTCGTATAATTTTCTGAATATAACGATACCACATAAGTGGCATTTCAACTGCCAAAAAATTTTTTTGGCGCCCATTTTATTTTTCAAACCAGAGTGCCATAATCTCCTCGAATTAATGTTAATCGACCGCATCAACACAACAAAAAATAAAATCACGCCAAAAAACGTAATTGTTTGATCTTGTTACGTCGTAAGATGAATAGGAGTAGGTGGGGTTAGTCCACACATTAAAAGCAACACCGCAAGGGTACTTGGAGAGTTTGAGAGAGCGAGTCGCGATCCACAAGTGTGTGAACAAGGTGTACATCAGCAGGAGACATTATTGTACCATCGGTCTAATTATTGTCAATTATCAATCAAGTGTGAACCTCAACGACGCGTGTCTTATTATCCAAAACAGACGTATCATCTGATAAAGTTACTAATAATAGTCTTTGTATCAAAAGTTGACTTTTTTAAATAATACTACAATGGTACTGGCAGTACTACTATGACACTACATTCAATGACGAATCTACCCACGTGCTCAGTTTATCTGTGAGATTAATATAAATGATTTTGCAGGAAATTACAAGTATACATATATTTAATATTATTTTATAGCCGAAAATAATACAACTGGAAGAAAAAATCAAATACAGGCGACCAAAAGTTGTTCGAAAGAAAAAAAATTACAACTATATTTATTGGACAACGATCTACTAAATTACTGCGCAAATCTTTAAACATTGTTTTTCTACTATAAAAGCTTTACTTAAAATAGGACATTTTTCCATAACACGATGCATTTTCAATTTTTTTACTTGACCCAAAAAGTATTTAATTACCATCATATTTAAAACGTCGATAATTATAATATTAAGCATGATTTCCTTCAAATTCAGAACATTTACACCTTCGAGCTTCGTAATGAAATTGGGAACAAAAAGAAAAAAATTATTTATATCTTGGTACTTTGTACAAAGTAAATAAGTAAAGTAATAATTAAAAATGAATTTCAAAGTCAAAAGAAATAACATGTTCTTTAGAGTGTAGCCAACCGAAATATTTTTTTGGAATGTTTTTGTGTCGGTTTCTACATTACAATAAATTTCTAAAACGGATCCTTATTTTGTAACATAACGTTTGTGGTTAAGTGATCGCTAGCGATCCGACCGATGTTTATTAAATGCTTTCTACGAGTATTGACCTCATTTAATGGAAATTTGTTCCTATATATTATGGAAATTACTATATTTATCTGTTTATCTGTTCGAGAACTTCTTTTAGATTGACGACTAATTTAAATGAATGTCAATCGATAACATTATTGAATTTATCTGTAATACCTATTGTTTTTAAATTTTATTCGCATTTAACGTCGAGCTATTTCATTTCATAAATATAAATAAGTTATGTATTTTTAAATTTTTATGTTGCAGAACTATTATTATTTTCACAAGCGTTTTTGTAAAACAACAATATACTAATAAGTTAAACTGGAATTTGTAAAATATTTCTGAGTATTTATTTATACTGAATATTTATTAATAAAAGTGTGTATCTATATTTGCTTGTACTACAATACTACGTGGACATCCGCCAATATCAGATTTATGAAATTATTTGTTTTTTTTTATACAGGGTCCTGCAACAGTGCGTCGGTCTTTCCTGCGCCCCGGCCGTCGGAGATGAAGACGAATTTTTCTGACAAAAATTCAATGATTTAAAAAGTTCTACTTCCTAAAATTATTTTCAGTAATACAGGGTATCCCATTTTTGCTGTGCAACTCAAATATATATATTTTTTAAATGGAACATCCTATATATTTATTGGTATTCCGATGCAATTTTTCAACCTCTACATGAACATCTACTCACTTTTTAATTTTGCGTCAATGTTGCCAACTTATTATTTTTTTTTCTAAAACTCTTCCATAAACAAGATTTACTTTAAACAATCGCAGCTTCGTTGTTTTTCGAAGTCAAGAAAGAAGTTTTAGCAATAATGTTAGTCCGATTAAAGAGCAACATTTCGATAATGAGCAATTGGGATTTAGTGATAGAGGATGTTCACAAAAAAAATGGCAAACATTCCAAACATCAAAGTGCCATAAATAATTTTTTTTAAGTAGGTATCTGTTAAGAATAAATTTTCGCATATCACTGTTTGTTGGAATTCTGGAATTTACTGATTTCGATTTATATACAAATACAGGTAAGTACATACCTATTACTTCTATAAACTAATGCTTATAGTAATAGGTTCAATTTAATTTAATTTTTGAAAGTGGCGGCGTTTTCGTCGACGGCCTTTTGACATGGAACCCCTTTAACCGAACTAACATGACTGCTAAAACTTCTTTCTTGACTTAAAAAAACAACGATACTACAATTTTTTAAAGTAAAGCTTGTTTATGGAAGATTTTTAGAAAAAAAACATTGATAAGTTGGCAACACTTACACAAAATTAAAAAGTGAATTGATGTTCATGTAGAGGTTAAAACATTACATCGGAATACCTATAAATATATAGGGTGTTCCATTTAAAAAATTATATTTTGAGTTACATAGCAAAAATGGGACACCATGTATTACTGAAAATAATTTTAGGAAGTAGATCTTTTTAAACCATTGAATTTTTGTTAGAAAGTTTTCTCTCCATCTCCAACGGCTGGGACGCTAGGAAAGATCGACGCACCGTTTCTGGACCCTGTATAGTGTATATTATTAAATACGGGGTTCGGTAACAATTTTTGATAAATTGCTCTGGATAAAATGTATTAATATAACGAGTCTTCATAAAAGCGCTGTATTTTTCACATTTGATGTACAAAAACAGATGTGTTTCTTGAATTTAATTTACGAGTGAATTTAATCCTAAAAATAAAAAAAAAAATAAATAAAAATGTAATTTGAATTTAATCCTTAGTGCAGTTTTGCGTCCTCACAAAGTTATGCGCGTTGAAAGAAGTTTTGTTTTTTTTTTAATTTCATCTTTTCACGATTACTCGCTTATTTTTGGAGTTATCTTTTTCCCTCGGTTTCGCGCCTCGCACATACTCTCATCACACACCCTTACTAAAAAATGCATTACTAACAACTGCCAGCACAGTCAATCTCAAAGTTTTGAAAATATCAGAATGTCCTATGTAAGGCTACCGTCCTAAGTATGGGCACTTGACTGTACCATTTAAAAAAAATAAAATCGGTGCGTTTGCTATAGCCTAGGGCACTTCGAGAAAAGCGTTACGTAGTCAGCATTAGTGTCTGAAGAAAGCCGACATGGTATTTTTCTCTAACTCACGTGTTGCTTAGTTTGCGTGAGCGAATTCTTAATCTTCCGAACCTTCCTCTCGTAGTGTCCCAGCTTATAACCAATGTACGTAATGGTTTAAAAAGTTGCTATAAGGACAATAAAAAGCCAATTAGCCAAAATTATATTTTTGCAATCTTTATAAAGTTATTTAACGCAATTTTCGTAACTGTGATTTAAGACTGCGATCACATTAAAAAGCAGTCTCTCAAAAGGTTAAATAAACGACTTGTTAATTGATACGTCAAGTTAAACCAAACCCACCAAATTTTTTAACTTTGATTTTATACTACAAGTAGTCAATAAAATTCCTTTTGCATTCCAGGAATCGTCTACGAAAATCCAGTAGACATTCCATTGATTCTTAAATTTGAGTAACTCCCCTGCGATGGAATACTATTCAAGTTATTTTTGGAGAAGTCGACAAATTTATGTACAATTTCTTAGATTGCGAACAAAAACGATTTAGATGATTAAAATTCGTTTAGTCGAATATCTAAAATAGCAACGAATTGCTTCGTCATAGCTGGAATTTTTCTTCAGTCAGCTACCGCTAAAATGAATCAAACGTGATTGAAATAGTAACATCTGGGGTAAGTGTGGAATCGAAATGAACTGTGACGATGTCCTATAAATTATTTTATAAATCGTTCAAAAACATTTCACTTATGAAAATTATGTAGATGAGTTTTTATGAAATTAATGAAAATAAAATATTTTAGTAATTTTAATTAAATACGACGATTAAGGGTAAAATAGCGTTAAAAAGGTATCGTTACTTATAAATTTTAAAGTAAAAATTTAAAAAGCATTTCTAATTAAATTCTTAAGTGGGAGGATTGCTACTAAAAAAAAGGTTTTCGTAAAATCCAGTAACAGTAAAGATTTAGTGAAAAATCACTTCTAGTGAAACTTCCCATGGGAATGATGAGCAGTAAGGGTGGCACGCCTGAAATAATTTCAACCGTGAACACTTTAGCAAAGCGGACTTTTGTGTTAGTTCATACGACTGGTGAAATAAATGCAACAAACTTATTTTATATTATTATTATATTTTTTAGATTATTGTCTAAACTCTTTATCTAGTTATTTTATTTTTAGTTCTAGTTCTAATCAGTCACATTTTAGGTAAATATAGTGTCGGTCTTGTTAGAGAATTTTTTTGAAATTCAAGTAGGTTTAATTCCGCTTAAGGTCGTTCCATACTTTTCAAATGATGCGAACAAAAATGTAATTTCTAGATTTATTGTTTTATTTGCAATAATTCGCGTTGTTGTATATTACTGAATAATGCATGTAATTATATATTTACGGAAAAAACTTTAATTATTTTTAATAATAACGAAAATAATATATATAAAATAAATAAAAATATATAAAAAATAAAATAATAACAAAAAATTGGACAATTTTTTGTCCCTGTCAACTCGGACATCTATAATCTATACGCTGGACATGTAGAAAAATTAATTGACTTAAATTTATTTATATTCTGGTAATTAAATAGTTTTTATATTTAATTACTTAATTTTTACAATTACTATTGAAAATTATTTAATTACGAGACTATAAATAAACTTAAGTCAATTATTTTTCCCACATGTTCAGCGTATGACTTAACATATGAGCGTATAGGTATGACTTAATTATAAAAAAAATTAAGTCATTTTATGTCCGAGTTGATAGGGAGAAAAAATTGGATACCATTATTTTGTTAAATATTAATAAAATTATTTCAGTAAACATCAACATGCAAACGGTATGGAATTTATAAAGGAAAATTTAGGTAATTTTTAAGGGAAACATTTATAATACAGGTTTATATTTGAAAAAAGAAAGTTGTGACGTCATAGGCATAAGCGATAAGAATAACTGCCAAAGATGCGTGTTGTTGTGCCATTTAAACAAAAACCAAATAGTTTAGACGTAAGACGCTTGATTCTATATTTTTCCCACCTGGTATATTTTACTTAAAATTGAAATTGCGCAAATAAAGTATTTAAAAAGATTTATTTAATTAATTATTTATCTAGAAAGATTATTTAAAAGATATAATGAGCGTTATTTACAATCATTTAATATTGCAACTTTAAATAATTTTGTAACTGTTTTTAACTCTTAAAAATCTCTATGTATCGATTTGCCATAATATAGAGACAATACATGTTTCAAAAAGGTGACAATTTTAAAATGTTTGTGGCAATAAAATCGTTACAACGATTAGATTTTGGGATATTCCAAACAGCCACCATATGTAATTAAGCAATCGCACTTTAAAAGTAATAAACAATCCCGCTATACTCCTTCAATTAAGGAGAACCCTTTCATGTTACTCATTTGTATGTAAATTAATAAAGCACGAGTCAAATTTTATAGATCGCAAAAATGATTTGCTATATGCTTTTATAATAATATGTAACTACTAATTGTAAGTAAATATTGATAAAGTAAATTCAGTTCTGTTATTATTATCAGTTTTAAAGTACAATATATCGTATACGGAGCTTCCATATATTAAACACTTTCGAGCATACATATATTTCGGTAATTGCCGGAACATTGTATATCTGCCTTGAATTCAAAATTACGTTTCATATACTTTACCATATCATAAATAATTCTTTCAACGTCGACTTCAGCTCGCAATTTTGGCGACACCATTTTAAATTAGTGTTAGGTGTTTCAGTCGAGTCAATTAAAACCCCTGTTCGTTCGAGTAACTTTTATGTTTTATTAGAATTTCACTACGGAGCTTACCCGGTATCTTTTAGGTTTACATTCACATTCCATTAGTTTAATCACCTTTAATCAACTTTGGAATATTAGTCCCAAACATTTTACGTGAACGCTAAAAATATTTGATATCGAAAATTGCTTATATGGATGTGAAGAGCTTGTTAGCTCGGTGTTATTATTACCCAACAGATGCACTTGTAACAGTTAACTAACTTCGACGTATCAAGGATGTAATAGGGAGCGGTTACGTCTCTGTCACATTAATATTACGTAATTGTTAAATATGTGTTTGTTGGGTATTTATTTATGTTTTGGTTTTGAACATTATAGTTTCTTAACCGCAGAATTTTCGTAAATATGTCGTAGGCATGAAAAAATTTAGGCAAATGATCATTTGACCAGGCATAATGCTAAGTGCTTAGGCAAATAGCAAAATAACCTAAAACGAATGCGATTTTGTTATTTGCCTAGGCATTTATGTCAACATTTGTCCAACTGTAGATAAGTCAGTCATTTGGTAAATGCCAATATTATAAATAAGGTAAAAGTTTTAAATAAACAAGTTTATTAGGTATGTATTTATTTGTTATAAATATTATGATACATAATAAACTTTTTTATTTAAATCTTTATTGGCATTTGCCAAATAATAAATGTTAAATGCTTAGGCAAATAGTAAAATTGTATTCGTTTTAAAATCGCTTTGTTATTTGTCTATTTTTGTATCCAGCTCCGTTACTAAAATCTGACGGAACGAGATTTGCAAACCTAGTTGACCAATCGCACTAATAACTAACTAATTAATTTGATCAGGATCGGTTATTCTTTCAAAGTAAAGTTTTTGTATAACTCGCAGTTATTTACACATAATCCTTATACATTTTTTTATTTTCCAAGAGTTTCACATAACGCGATTATTATTTATGTAATTTGTATAACCGTGTATTTTAAGCTATAGATCATTCACTGGTTTTTTTTTATGCCGTTTGTCACAGTTGGACGCTAATAGTTTTTGTTCGCCGTTGTTCTACGTAGCAATAAATTTAACGAAGCATTAACTAATACGAATTAGGTGATTAAGCTAGATTATTTATATGATCAGACATAAATTTTCCAACACTTCAATAACTTTTAACTTATTGTTAGAAAAATATGGAGGGCTACTAAAAGTTCTCAATTTTAATAAAAAATTAATAAGTATTTTGTTTTTCAAAGTCCATAACCTTTAAAAGAGAAGTATATCGCAAAGCGGTTTCCATACCTTCATTTTATATTCAACTTTTTATCGCAATCCTAAAAAATTTTATATATTGCCTAAATAGCTCGTATATGATTGCTTCTCGCATATCGACGTAAATAGTACCTTCGTTTGACTTTGAAACGATCAAAACTAAACTATTTAACTAAAAATTTAATTATGCAAGTTTATAAAATTATTATTTAGTAGTATTAGTTTTTGTTTACGAAAACTGAAACTGGTAATTAAACAATTTTAAATGTTAGTGGGGGTTAAAAGTTCACTTGTTCCTTTTATTTGAAAATCCGAAAGAATATAAACAGCCATCAACAATAGCTATATCTACATAATGTCTTATGGTTGTAGTACCTCATCATTGTGCCACGTTCCTGACCTAAATAGGTTTAAGAAAAACTTTGAATCGATTGTAGACAATTTAGCTTTCATGACTAGTCAAATTCGTCGGTATCTCAGCGAATAATTAATGCGACAATTAAATTTTATCAAACTCGTGAACTAAAAATTGTTAAAATACTTCTTTATAAACATCTAAATTATACCTAATTATATCGAATTATACCTATTTAATTTATAAAATTTAAGTAACCTAATTATGTTAAAATTAGCTACTAAATAATTTATTTTAATGTAACGACATTATTAAATAACAAATAAATAATTTAAATAAAGTTGATGCAACAAACTGTTACTTTGGGATAATTCCGTGTCAAATCAACCAAAATTTTCTAAAATCTGCAAGTCACCATCTTCAATTTTTTTACAAATTAAACACATTAGGTAGGTATATAAAGTTATTTTAAAATACCAAGTTTTAAGGTGCGCCAACTTGGCGAAATAACTATCGACGCAAATTATGAAAATAAATTAAATAATTTGCGCCCGTATTTTCATTACTTTCGAAGATATTCGCGATTAACTCATTGTTTCGTCAACTTCACGCTGGCGCAACAAACAAATTAAATTTTTTTAATTAAGTAGTTGCATTTTTTATTTTTCTTTATTAATAATTTGCGCCTACTAGCGTCCCAATTTTCATTTTCACTTTTTCATTACTTTCGCAGATATTCGCAATTAACTTATAATTTCGTTAACTTTATGTCGCGCCGACGGAATAAAGTTGAATCTTTAATTTTTTCTTTTGCCGATATTTTGCGCCTATTTGCGCCCTAATTTTCATTTCGAAATTTTCATTGCTTTCAGAGATATTCTCGATTAACTTATAATTACGCTAACTTGACAAACTTGACGAAACAAAGTTGAATTTTCGATTTTTTCTTTTGCGTTCAATTTGCGCCCTAATTTTTATTTCGAAATTTTACCAAACATAGCGAATATTTCCGGAACGGTTAGTTTTCGAACCCACGTCAATTAAGTCTTTTTTTGTTCCTTTTTGGTCAGTACTACGTGCCTTTAAATTTTTTGATATTTTTTTAACACCGTATTTCGAACTTTTGCATGATTGCTGCTATGTTTGCCACGTGATTGGTGTATGATTAGTGCAATATTCATGCGCAAGCGGCAGGAATTCATTTGCAGTTTTTAACATAACATACGTATTCAAGATAGGTTCCAATACACGTCATCAACAAAATCTCGTATTTTTACAATTCTAATAGCGTGTAGTCTCCTTTAATACCATCTAAATATATGTGCAGGTAAAGCATCGATAGAATATGACGTTTTTCACACATATAACTGAATTATAAATATGAAATTTAGTAACTTTTTATCGATGACGTGCATTGGAACTTATCTTGAATAACTCTTATCACAAAAAGAAACAGTTTTCTAATAGGTAATTGCCTATTGACCTTTATGTTTTTTAATGAATTACTTTAGGACATACTGCCTGCAAGCACACTAAAAAATATTTACGGCGTAAGGGAATCGTTTATGGCTGACATTAGTAGCTCTAAACATGACAACCTTTGGTATATCATTTTAACGACTATTCCTTTAGCATTGCCCCAGTAGCCAAAACATATCTTTTTTGTGTTGTATCAAATTGAGCGCAAAATGAGATTTTCATTGTTTCTCGCAAACCGTGTACATACTATCTGCCTTAATATTTTGAAACCTTAGATAGTCCATAATATACATATGCATATTAGAATAAATTTGTGCGTCAATTCATCAAGCAATGTTAATAGTAACGCTTATGATTAATGATACGATCATTTTATCGTAATCGATACGATTTATTAGTCAAGGAAAAATATTAACACCTATCGTGTTTATGAAGATTTAGGATATTCCAACAATTTAAAATTTAGATACGATTTGTATCGGTCATAATTGTAGGTGTGAACTACTTAAACAGATATTATTTCTGACTTACCGCTTACATAATAAATTATCTGCCACTTCTAGATTCCGTGCCATTAAATCATTTAGACACGAAATTAACCAATTCCCCACAAAGTGGAGCTTTTGTAATTACAACTGGTTTTTTTTTTGTATATACCAATGAAAATAAATTGTGTTTTTGTCTGCCGCGTATTGTTTAGCGTTATTAGACCGGATAATAAATTATGGACTGACTTTAACGTTAATAATTTACCGAACAATACCTCCCTTGAAGTGGCTTATGTTCTTAAATTAATATTAGAATTTGTCGAAACGATTTAAAATACCAATATTGACTTTATACGAGAATCATAATTGACTTTTTGTTCTATTAACAAGTTTTCTACAAATAGAGCTTATCGAGTTTAAAATGTCGCGATTTTGCAATTTTACGCGGGATGCGAAATAATGATGAACAGTGTTATGGTTATCCTCATTCGATCAGATTTGCTAAGCAATTTATTCTCTTCCGCATCATTTCATTCTTTTTCCACTACACACATTTCGTATACCAAGTATATAATGTAATAATCCTATATTTTGTTTGTTATATTGGCATTTAATATAAACGATTTTGTTTTATTTCAGAACAATGAACAACCGAATATTTCTACTTTGCTTCGTAGCGAACTGGTTACACGGTAAGTCTATTAACAGATCTAATTACTTATAAGAATTTTGAATTGTTGGTATCTCGAGGTATTACCTATGTATACAATCTAACAAGAAATAGTACACAGCCTGGTGTAGTGTAGTAAATGCATTACCTATCATTACAGAGCACGTAATAAATTCTGGGATATTACCTTATAAATTTTAAATCAAAAATAAACCTTTTAAATTTTATATCGCTGCTTTTTTACATTTTCTACTTTCGTGTTAATCGAAATATTTTACGTTGTACAAATAAACAAATCAAATTGTAATTAAAATTTTAACGGTTCAGAAATTTTTCAGTAAATAACACATCGACGTTGATCATTTCAAAGCACAGGTAACCCTTTTGATATAATATATTATGTGAAAACAGCAAACTCCGTATCACTAATACGTAGATAAACTGAAATATTATACACCGTGTCCAAGATAAGAATGCACAGCATGGGGATCTTGAAAACGGTAGAAGATACAGGGTGGCTTAAATTAGAAAAAAGTTGCGCTATTTAGAGTATGTTCACATGCTGGTCGCAAAAGTTCATTATTGTTTATCGTTTTCAAAATTCTCAAAAAAATGTGATTTTTTGGATTTTCATTTCTTTTCATTTTTTTATTTATTTTAAATGATATTAAAAAACTACCGGCACTTTCTCATTGCCACTTTTTTAAGCTCTACAAAATGGCGTGTTCAAATTTTTAATCCGACGTTTCGTATCCGAGAACCCATCATCAACTTTATTTTTTTATATGGCTATAAACAAAGAGACACCCTGTATTCGGTAGCATTATTCATTACAAATTCAACGATGTATCACACATTATGGTTTTGAAGCCAAAAAAGGGGAAAAACAATAACCAACAATGATAACCAACAATGGCATTTTCAACCGGCGTAACAAACATTATTGGGCAACAGACAATCTTCATTTAATAAAAGAAACAAGGCATCAACATCGATTTGGATTTAATCTGTGGGTAGGCATTTTGGGTGGCAGAATAATAGGACCTTTTATTTATCACAACAATTTAAATTCCGAACGATATCTCGACCTACTGCAGACTGATTTGGAGAATGGCTTGGACGAATTACCATTACTTATAGTTAACAACTGCTGGTTTCAGCAAGATGGTGCCCCAGCGCATAATTCAAGAACTGTGCGGGAATGTTTGTCCCAGAGGTTTCCTGAAAAATGCATTGGAACTCACAGTGAAGTAGCCTGGCCAGCCCGATCACTTGACTTAGCTCCGTTGGATTTTTTCCTGTGGGGTTATTTAAAAAACCAAGTGTATGACGCCACTTTTGAAACTGAAGAACAGTTATTGGCATTGGTTTTAGCAGCAGTTAATACAATCACACCAGAAATGTTAGACCATGTTTTGAATTCTTCTGTAGACAGAGCATACTTGTGTCTAGAAAATAATGGCAACCTATTTGAGCAATTATTATAATTTTTTGACATTTTGTTTCTGTTATTGTACCAGCGCCTACTAATTTAAAAAATAAAAAACCTTATAACTCACGTTTTTCCCCTTTTTTGGCTTCAAAACCATAATGTGTGATACATCGTTGAATTTGTAATGAATAATGCTACCGAATACAGGGTGTCTCTTTGTTTATAGCCATATAAAAAAATAAAGTTGATGATGGGTTCTCGGATACGAAACGTCGGATTAAAAATTTGAACACGCCATTTTGTAGAGCTTAAAAAGTGGCAATGAGAAAGTGCCGGTAGTTTTTTAATATCATTTAAAATAAATAAAAAAATGAAAAGAAATGAAAATCCAAAAAATCACATTTTTTTGAGAATTTTGAAAACGATAAACAATAATGAACTTTTGCGACCAGCATGTGAACATACTCTAAATAGCGCAACTTTTTTCTAATTTAAGCCACCCTGTATCTTCTACCGTTTTCAAGATCCCCATGCTGTGCATTCTTATCTTGGACACGGTGTATATCTTAAAATATTGGTCTATCTTTTATTTTAATGACAAGGCAAACAAAACAATACAAAGTTTATTTGCGCAATCAATTGTCGTGCAAACTATTTATCTTCTAGTTGTCGGCGTATTCTTGTCCTCATTACCTACTTTATTAATACGTGAACTGGCATTTTAAATTTAACAACAGGTCAGGAAATGTTTAACCTAAAAAAATTCTAACAATAACGATCAGAACCATGACAACTTCAAAACACATTTTATAAGATACAAATAAATGCAAAATGCTTCATTGATACTTGTCCCGATTTCTACGGCGCCGACTGCGCTTTTGTCAAAATGTCATATTCGACACGTACACTCGACGAATTAAAAAACGCAACGAGAGCCTCGAGACTAAAATTTACTTCATTTTAGTTGTTTGAAATGGGCTGACCGTCTTTATACTGTTGTTGAAATTTTCAAATATCAACTAGCATTTCTAGAAACTTTGCTCTCCTAATCTAATATGGCTAAAAATCTAATTAGATTCCTTGCGTTTTTTAAATTTTCTGACTGTACATATTAGACAATCCCAGTATGTTGATGACTTTCCAGATTACATATAGGTATGACAAATTTATCTTCGACAAAAACGTCAAAATCATGCATTTTACCCATTACGGCTATAACCGATGATTTTTATTATTATTAAAGTGTTTGTTAGCGCATATACGCTATAATGTGAGAATAGCGGGCAAATATTTGCATAATGTAACTACTGCTGCTTCTAATGCCGCCTTAGAACTGGAGTTTTCCCGAGATGGACGTGATTAATGCATGATCACTCCTTTCATTCGCCAGACAGCACATTTCAACAAGTTTTATATGTTTCAACCGACGTTCGATTGTTTCGAACATTTTTTTGAATCGTGGCTAAGCAAAACCGCGGATTTTCAAGCTGCGGTTGGGGGGGGGGAGGGAGATTATCGTATAAATATAAATAAAAATAATAATAAAAATATAAATAAAATATTTCGGGTATATTATTATACGCATATCGTTGTTAATAAATGGAACAAATCACAAAGGCTGTAAACCCCAATTATATACATAGGTATGTGTATTACTATAATAACTCTAAAATATCCTTATTTTATTACTTTTCAATTTATTATCATTTAATTTATTATAAAGATAAATATAGTTAGTTATAAATAGTTATAAATATATATAGTTTCTGTCGTTACTGTATTGACAAAAAAATTAGATACCTATTCAAATATTCAGGTCACGAAAAATAGTTCTCTTACTTAGGTAATTTCATTTCATCAATGCAACCCTCGCAAAATCAAATCAAGTACTATTACGTTAATCATCTACGTTATAAACATTTTTGAACGTAAATATTAAATAAATCATTGCGCAAGATCCAAATAATTATCTACTTGTCCCTCATTAGGTATTCTTTAAAACAAATAAATGTCATTAAAGTTTGCAGTGGTTCGACTTCTTCAAGACATCTTATTATGCAAATCGTTATATTTTTAGATGATAAAATATTTTGTAGGAAGTCAACAATTTTAGCGGCCTCTTAATAACGTGGTTCTCGAAATCTAAAAAAAAATTGATTTAACCCCGGTTCGACGATCATCGATTCAGTTTTTCTCACTTCAGCAGTCCACAGCTGAAGTTGCTTCGATTCAGAGTTAACTCAATTCGGCATTTTCCAATTTAGTGTTTCTAGATCCAATAAAGACGTTATGTAGGATGTTTCGTTGATGTATTTAAAAGGTTTAGTGTAGACTGTTATTAAATAAGAAAGATTCCTTTTAAAATACGTTTTCAGCTAAGGTATTTTTAATTTTTCTAAATTACACTCCAATCGATACTAAATTTATATTTCTTACTGAAATTTAAAATCGGTTTAGAATAATATGTCCTTTGTAGATAAACAATTGCTCATAGTTTTCTTATATCTTTTTGATTTTGCTTTTACGTGGCGTGTTAAAGTTATTTATTTTCACCTGAAGTGCTTACGACAATACCTATACCTACTTTATATTTCACGTTAATCACCAATCACTATGAACCCGGAAACATAATTAAGAACAGATGTCTTTGATTGTATTTGCAACATGTAAGGTATAAATGTATGTTACAAAATAAAAAAATTGTATGTAGGTACTCCCACGAAAAGGAGCGTAAGATAAAAATTGCGAAATTGGATTGCGGAGTATTTAAAAAAGAGTCAAATCAAGTTTTTAGAATGTCTGTATGACTTTCAGAATAACTTGTCTTGGAATTAAAGATTATGTATTTCACTTTATAAGTAATTACTTGGAGATTTAGTTGGAAAGTTTAAAACTCCTACTTTATTCTCTGGATGTAGGTACATTTTCGTCATATGAATCCTTTATTTGAGTAGATTTCAAAAACGTTTATGGTTTCGAAACGCACATAAAATAACACACACAAACGCGTGTTCATAGAAGTGAACGTTTTACCATTTAGGTAGCTAAATTTATATTTATATTATTATAATGATTATTATTTGCAATTTATTAATAATTGAAGTACTAATTGTAACTGCGTTGTAATATAAAAAAAGAAAAAAATAAGCCAAATTGCAAAGGATATGCCCGGTTTTCCTATGATGGGATGCTCCCAGCGATATCGGGCTGATTTTCACATACATGATACCTCAAGACCTAACACTAAATAAAAAAATTAAAAAGAATTTTCTTTCCGGAACAGATAAAGCCACGGCCTTGCAAAAATATAGGGAGTAGGATATATTAGGATGGTTCGAACAAGTATAGTTTGATTTCATTTCGTCGTCAAATAAAATATAACAATTTTTGTACACCCTGTAGAGATACCATTTTTGTATTTTGCATATAACATTACTATCTACCCATGGTTAATATATATCTTACTTGAAATGATTGTCGTCGTAAAACATGGTTAAAAATGGTTACACATACAGGGTGTTAAAAAGATGATGTCGAAAAATTTACGGACATATAGTACTGACCAAAAGAACCAAAAAAATGGGTCCGTAAATCAACCGTTTTGGAGATATTCGCTATTTTCGATAGTTATAATTAAACGAAAGATTACATAATGTAAATTTTTGTTTTCAAAATTTCCCAAAAACGGTTTTGTTTTCGGGATTTTATTGTACTTAATTTTTGTCTTATTTTTAATTGTAGAATACATATCCGAGCACTGGGGGAGTGAATTTTGACTCACTTTGTAAAACAAAATAATGTTAACAGAAAAATTAATTTTAAATAAAGGTAATTATTTAAACGTTGTTTAATGACATTGAAATGATTATTATTACACATTTGTTGGTTAATACGGTTTTTTGTTTTAAATAATTAATCCATCGTACTTCTTTACTGAAAAACATAAAAACGAAGCAGTTTATCTTACTAGGTCTCGTAATCACTCCTGGGAATGTTGGTTTTTGTCCATTCTCGTGTCGGTAAAATCAATAATGTTTAATCGAGAATACATATTACAAGTAAGAACTTTCTTATTTCCTATAAAATTCACAATTCCTCAACTTTGCATCTGGACGACGGTAAAAACCGAGACCAATAATAAAAAAAGGAAAATAATTTAAATAATTTCTAAAAAAATTATGTTAGGCAATTTATTATACAGAACGATTTAGAATATATGTTGCAAAGCTCTAAGACGTGCATAGAGGATATAGTAGATAAATATTTGCTTATGCAACTATGTCTGAAAAAGCACCGTTTATGCGTTACGTCGCGGAGAATGGTTTCATGAAAATTGCTCGAATGGAAAATTTTTCGAATTATACAGGCTGTAACTGAAATAACTCGAAAGCTCTTAAAGGGCGAAATGACCATTAAACAAGATGATGACCATCTTACATGTTTATCGAATTTTAACAATTTTGGTTCAATTTTGCAGCAAATAATATGAATAAATTCGGATTTGCTTTGTTTTTAAAGAATCTAATTATTCCGCATTAGAAAACATCGCAAAAAGTTCACTAATAATACAAAATTAAACGCACAAACAACGATATGATCGAACTTCACGGTACTGTGAGCAATAACATAATAACTAGCAGCTTGTCTTTTACAAAACAAATTAAACTTAAATTTGCACTAACCTATCCTACAATAAAATTAATTAAACGTGCTGATGCCATGTTGTCGACAATTTATATCAGATTTCCGTCCAGTATGTAGATGTTGCTGACTACTTATTTTAGTTACACCCTATATAGTAGTGGACGTTCTATTTACACTTCGGGAGCGTAAATTACGCTTTATTTAAGGGATAAAGAATAAATATAGCCAAATTTAAGATAATTAATACAATGAAGGTGTTTAAGACAATTTCCCATTTTAAGCCATGTAACCAAACATATTTTTGACCTATTTCATCTACACTAACTTACACCTTTACATCTCATCTATACTAATTTAAACTCACCTCATCTGCACTAGCCTAAGCTTACTTGATTGCACTAGACAATAGCAAAACACTGACCTTCTTTTCTCTTTTCTCTTTCATCCCTTTCGTCCACTTTTGAAAATGGCGAAACGAATGTTTACTTTCAAATAGAGCGTAATTTACGCTCCCGAAGTGTGAATAAAACGTTCACTACGATATCTAGATAATTTGAACAATTGTTTTTCGAGCAATTGTATACACACCATTTTGGATCATCCTGTTATTATATTCTAATTTTTCTAAAACTTTGAGAAATATATACTCGATCAAATTGTAACGAACGCTTTTATTGTATAAACCAAATTTTTAAACGTGCTTTTGATGTAGGTACGCAACAAAAATTGTAAATAAAAGAAATATGAGGAGAATAAAAGGTTCTCCGGAAACTTGACGTCAATTCACTGCGTGTGTTTACACCTAGGGTCAAATTTGTTTTAAGTTTTTTCTTTTACTTATAAAAGGCATAAACTGTGGTCGAAATTGTACAGTTTGTAAACGATACATCTCACGTTTCCTCGTGAGAATTTAGTTTTACCAACTTCGAATGGTTGTTAAAATGTCAGAGTCTGTTTGAGATACTATAATTGCAGTAGACAACTTGTTTCTAGTTAAGACACTCTTATGCTAGACTATCTTTATTATCACTTTCTGGAATAATTTGTACTTACATTTTATCTTCATTCTAAAATTTCGAAATTATTAAATCTTTCGTGTTGATAAATAATCTACTTGTCTTATTATGATGCTCTACTTGAAAGAGAAGCAAAAAATGAGTACTTAAAGCAGTTCGAAATTTTAATTAGAAATGTAATTTTTTCAACGAGTATAGAAATAAAAAAAGAAGTAAACAAAATTTGATATGATTGGATTGCAGAACATTTAAGTTTTTAAAAGTGCAATTACATTTTCGGAATCAAGTAAAATGTGCAGCTTTGCGTTTCAATCAAGTCACCGAGGGATTAATGTTGATTAATTAAATTTCAAACTTTCCTTTCATTTATAAAATTATTTATGCTAACTAATATTAAGGTTTTTGCTACTTTAAAATGTTCACCTATTCGTAAATTACATCGTACTTCCTCTTGATTTGGATATAGACCATATATAAAAAATTTGCGTATCAACATATTTGTCAACATGCCCTGTTTTGGACGTTTGGGGGAAAATTTTTGTTTACAAAATGTGTTAATTATTAAATTAATAATTAATTGTCTTCGAGTGGTAATAACAATATGCCATTTCCATAATCGTTTTATATTATTATTAATTTGTATTTATATTATGTGTATTATTTATTTATTGAAATTGACTGGTTTTAAGGCACCTAATCAAAGTCTTGAATGAGTCAAAGTCTTAATGAATTTCATTTATTCATTCATTTCATTTAATTCAAGCACATAGAATGAGAAATTACAAAAAGCGTAAATAAAAATTGCCAAATAATAATAAACATCATCTTGAACCAAAAAAAAAAATACAATTTGACCACCTGAACTGTTTTTCATTAATATAAAGTAACTGGATATAAGCATTTTGACCGGTTAGACATTAAGTCAGTAAAACTTAAAAGTAAAGCTTAATATGGTCGCAAGTTAAAAAGAAATAAGCAAAAATTACCAAAAGTAATCCGTCGTTATAAAGACGTTGGGTGTTTAGAGGATAAAATTGTGAATGTATTTCATTGCAAATATTATTTCACTAAAAACAAAGAATGTACCTATACATATTTAATACAAGTATGGTAGGATTCAATTTAATTTTGCGGACGAGCTTCGCAATCTTTGCTTGTTGTGGAGATGAGTGTCTCGAATGACATGTAGTTAAAGTCCATCTGATTTAAAATGATGTGTAACGAATTTTATTTTTTTTTAATTTTAAATGTCAGTTCAGCAGCAAAAGCTGCTATACATGACAGTTTTATATTGTACCTAGAATACACTTAACACGGCACTAATCACTTTAGGGTCCTTAATGTCCAATGTTTTCGTATGGTATGCAACACGCTATATATAATTAAGAGACGTGTACCAGATTGAACGCCTACAATGAGCAAAAAAGACAAAATTTACATTCTTGCCTTGTCTTACCTACTAGATATACCTACGTTGAAATAAATGGTCCACTACAAATGCTCAGTCTTAAATAGAACTCGCATTTGTTGTGGGTTGTCCATTTTTACAAATGTCTTATAGAATGTCAATTTTGTTTTCTTTACTTATTGTAGGCGTTTAAGGTTAAACGGAACCAACTAAACAAAAACCTTGAAATCTTGAAATAGTTTAAATTATAACGTAGATAATGATTTATCTTCTAACAAATGGGCGATTGATAACATTTTGTAGTACAATAAACTGCCGTGAACAGAGAAAATCGACCATTTCCGGTTCGACTGGATTTCAAATATTTAAACTTCAATATAAAATTTATTACAATCATGTTTTTTAACAGAAAAGGTTTAATAATGCATTAATCTCATAACATATATGCTTTTTACAGTATTTTGCATTCATGTAAAGGGGAAAATTTGATAATTAAAACTAGTATTGATGATTAAAAAAAAAACTGTACATTCAATGACTTTGAAAAACGTAATACTATTAAATATTTACAATTTCCATTGATAACCAAAATTAGAATAAAATTGTATGTGTAGTTTCCAAGAAACTAGCTAAAAATATGTATTTTTTTTACTGTTTTTTAGAAATTACGCAAAAATTTAACATGCGATATTTTTAAAAATTTGCCATAATATTACACTCATTCGCATTAGTTACTGTGATTTTTTTCAGAATTTTTAATACAGTTTTTTTCCGTACAGTTCAGTTTTACCTTAATCCGTTGGACTTTACGGATGACGGAAAACGAACTTGACCAATATTGTACCTGTTTAATGTTAATATTCGTAATATATATAATATATATTTATTTTTTTTTTTTTAAATTTGTTATGCAATATTCATAACTAGCCATGAGGCTAACAAGCAAATTTGATCGCATGTGATGAGTACATAACATGAGAGGGGTGATTCGCCCAATAGCAATCCCCCGAATTTGTAATATCAAAATATATTACATCAAAAACACCCTTAAGACTGCGCAAGGTCATCCGTAAAATTAAATCGAATAGAATTTTTATTTCAACTTTTTATTTTTAAAGAACATAAAAGATAATCCGTTAATGGATAGCATAATGCATTATTATAACGAGTAAATTATTTTAAAAGAAACACATTGAATCTGTATTTAAGTAATTTAATAGCGACAGTGTTATTACAAATATTTACATAACGAGAATATAAAGGTTTTATGTTACTAAACATTATTTATGTTTATTTTATAAAAGATTTAAATAACTAGATAAAAACATTTCAAGTTTCGATAAATTTTGACCCAGTGTAATATGTATAGATCTGCTTACTTCATACAAGGTCTTCTTATTATCGGTGTAGTTGTATATAAAGATTTAAAAATAGGTAACTTTTTTATTGTAGCATGCGCTACTTATTTGATTGAATAAAAGTTGTGCTCTCTACCGCTTTTCGCTCGATTTCTAAACTCGACTCTCTTGGGGCCGTTTTAAAATGTAACTGAAGATTGACGTTAAAGCTTTCGAATATGACAATCACTTGGTTACCTTTATAAAAATCACATAAACATTTTGCCGTAGCTTTAAGGTTCCGAACCAGTTCCGACCTTTTATACATACCTTACACTGTCAGTATTTACCGATTGAATTCTGTTGACAGTATTACTGACAGTGTAAAGTGCCTATAAAAGGTCGGGACTGGTTCGGAATTACCGAAGCGCTTCGGTAAAATGCGACTTTTTCTAATCTTTTCAGTATTATTAGGGTATAAGGAGAAAATAATTTTTTATTAAGTTTAAAAACAATAAGTTGAATTACTATAAGTACAATATTACAATTATCCGGATTAATTAACGCAGACCCCAATCGAAATAAACGAAAATCTCTATAATTGTAAAATTATTTCTGAATATTTCTGCGTTAATTAATCGGGATAATTAAAATTTTATTGTATCTACGTATAGTATTTCAACTTATTGTTTTTAAACTTACAATTAATAAAAAACCATTTTTAAAATTAATGTTTGATTTAAATTTTAATTTAAACTACGTTTTACTATATTTCTCAAAATATTTTAGGAACATTAGTTTAATTTAGTTTATTATTTTTTTACAATCTGGTGTTTGTTTAACATGTAAATAATATATGGCTGTTATGTAACATATTTATGTGAAAACGTAAGAATAAACCTCAATTCTATTTAAGTTATCTGACAACGTTGATACAGAACGTTTCTTTGTATGACAATGTTCTATTATAGTAATATTGCTTTCTATTCGGGTCGTTTAACAGTTTCCTCAAATACAAATATTCAGTAAAAATATACGATCAAAATAAATAATTAAAATGTTCATATGTATGATTATAAGTATGGGATTCCTACTAAATCTGATCGATATAGAGATTACGGTCACATATAGGCAACGACGAAAAATGAAGAAAAAAAAATTGGTCTCTTAATATTTCATGTGACACATCCATTTCTTTCAGAAGGAAACGGAATTTTACAAAAATGAAGTCATTCAAGGGTTTCCGGATTTCTATTTGTTGGGCTATTTCCACTAAATTTATTTCTATTTCATTTTTAGCAGAGGCTTAAACGCGATATGTTTATGGTTTGTTGTCGTCCATTTATTGTTATACAATAGTCAAAAATATGTAGAGTTATAAAGTTTCAGTTTGGTTCTCGGGGCGTACTGTTCTAAAAAGGATATAGCGAGGAATCTCTTTTCTGATGTTATTATGATCCGTTAGAGTTTTTCCTTGTAAAAGATAATAGCGGAAAATCTATTGCCGTCATAAAATTGACGTATTCTGATCTTAGCTGTGTATTTCTAAAAGAAAATCCACCTACACAACTTATCGTATAGTTTAATATCTTCTTTTGCTTTTCAAAATTACACTTTAATTACTTTAAATTGAAACTCTAAATTTGACGCAACGGAAATTAAAAGTTAAATGACGGAAATTCTGTTAATATCGTTATAAAAAAAAAGACAACTTTCAACTTTACCACTAGATTTAATATTAGGTACCACGTTTTATTTTGACTGTTAAACTTTCAAAGTCGTTTCAGTCAAATACTTAACACTAACTTTAGTTTTTTAATGATTTTATTAGAATAATCTTAGACATTTATTTATATTAAATTATATTTTCAATAATATTTTAAAATATTGAAAATATAATCTTTGTAGGTAAGGAAAGTGGAGGCACAATTGCTCTGATAAGGAGAATATACTTGACAGTTGCAAACGTACACAGTTATTAATGCAACACAAACGTCGTTCAAGTACTAATACGTTTAATCTTTACTTTTATACACATTTTAACATAACAAAACAGTTCAACAAACAATAATACTGAAAATAAAATAAACAGTAAAAAGAGCGATTATGCCCCCGTAACGAGGCACGACCGAGCCGGTAAATTTCACTGACAGAATAACAACTGTCGATTGTCATTTCCATAACTTTTGTATTCGTTTACTAACAAACAGAGGGACCAATACTTGAATAAATACATATTACTCAAGTATGGCATTAGCATCGTATACACGAAGAGCATAATATACAAACTTGTTCACTACTTATAAGATTTTTACTATAATACAATTGTGAAAAATCCAAATATTTTTATAATTCCACGGTAGTGTCACTCACATGATAAACACAGGGCGGTCATTATTTCAGTCGGATGTTTACGATGTAAACTTATTCAATAATTTTATTGTTACGATAGAAAATCTGTTTTGCCTCCATATGCAGATATATCTCTACTTCCTCTATACTATACAGGGTGTTACTAAAATACGCATTTTCTTGTCAAGGACATTGTGTCCGGAAATGTCGCGTTTAAGCGCCGTCACCTAAAACAAAAACTATAAAACAAAATTAAAAGCAATCGTACCTAAACGCGATATTTTCAAATCCACATTCTTTAACCAAAAATGTTTATTTTAAGCCCCTCTACCGTCCTTTAGAATTTGGTCAGATTTTAGCAACACCCGAACTTGGGACATATATTTATAATTCCCTTGGTTAAAATAAATGAACGGCATAGTATCATTTTTTAGTACACGCTTGTCAAGAAAACAAGCAAAATAAGAATAAAAAACCTAACAAGACATAGCGCAACTTAGCGGATGAATAGTGAAGTAAAAGTGAATACTACTAAATCAACCTGTTAATTGTGAACTCTGACTATGCCGCAAGGTTACGCTATACGGGCAACCCCGGACAATCCAGCTAGTTAAGTGGGGTACAGGCCCCCTTCTCTAGCCAGTTATACATAGCATGGAAAACTACCACTTGGAGAGATCAAGAAATTATTACTAACACCACATTTATGAATTATTTTGGAATAAATAAAATACGATCATTTCACGTGTTTGGTTATTCAGTAATAATCGTAGTCACGTATCTTATTCTGTGAATCCCAACGTAGCATTATTTTTTCACGTTACGCTTTCACAGTTTATTAAAATCTTAAATAAAATATTTAAAATATTATAATTGAATTAATCTTAGATAAAATCTAAAATTTAAATCAATAATATTTTGCTCAAGTCATAAATAAATATTTTAAATTCGGCCGAAAAAATAACGCCTGGAATATCACAAAACTGGAATTTTAGTTTCTTGCTCCACCACAATAACTAATTATTTCACTTTTTTGTTAGGTACCGTTATAAAACGTAAATAATCGATCGGTTACCATTTTGAAGTTTCGCGGCGGATTTCTGTTGGTATAACTCGTATATAAATGTCAATGTTAAATTAACTAACAAGGGCAGTGACGTACGACGAAAATGACGACGTGAATGATTAAATTAAACTACCGATATTGTAATGTAAACGTTTTCAAAAATAAAATATTAAATTACGTAAAACTGATGTAATTATTTTCAACAGCATTTATATCGTTACTCGAACAAAATTCAAAATTCCCCTCACTTAATTTAGGTCACCGCTACTGACTACAAATGTTTCCAAGTTATCGTAGTTTATTTCTTTTATTTTTATTATCTTTGTATAACCTGTTAGTATTTAGCACACTGCGCACGGAAAACGCTCCAAATGTAAAGTCGATATTTTTTAATTTTACGATATTTAGTTAAATACTCTTATATTAATAATATTAATGTTGTAAAATATGTAAATAATGTCTTACTTCCACTACTCCGTATTTCCCTATTTTCGCAATCATAATGTCACAATAACGCATTGAAGTATGAGTAACTGTCATGTTTTTTGGACGCTACGATGTTACGCACCCATTTTAAATTTGGTCAGATTTGTGACGTCAGA
The DNA here is from genome assembly GCA_036326145.1 of Rhagophthalmus giganteus. Lineage (NCBI taxonomy): Eukaryota > Metazoa > Arthropoda > Insecta > Coleoptera > Rhagophthalmidae > Rhagophthalmus > Rhagophthalmus giganteus. The sequence goes on along the minus strand of JARFJA010000075.1, from coordinate 9,509,541 downwards.
CCATTCATCGCCGTTTCTGTAATATTTGACAAGTGTTGAAAATATTAAAAACGACATCTCGATCAAATTGCTTGTACGTCTACAAGTTTACAATCACTCAACTAATTAACAACTTTTGGAGTAAAGCTAGGCTAGACGCGATAATTTTATGACTTTGAAACATCGTTTTTCGCTTTATTACTACAATTACTTGCCCGATATTTTGGTCAATGCTGTATAAATATTAAATGAACATTAACATTCTATCACAATTTCATTTGATTACTAATTTTTTTTTTAAACACTGAAGTTTACTTATCAGTAATACAACAACTAACTCAAAATGGAACATTTCCTTTATCGCGGAACTTTCATCTTTTCAAAAAATACAAATTCGTTTTCGAATTTTTAGTATTTTTCCATAAAACGATCCACAACCAAGCACATACCATTTGTATTTGGTACCCCCTCGTATTCAATTATTAACTACGTTTCCTCAATCCCGCTCCTAATATAAATAAATGATAACATATATATTAGATATTCTGCTGTTTATAATAACAATTTACATAATCCAATTAAAAATTAAAAGATCAAATAATCGTGGGCACCCGGCCATTTCTATAATTTCCAACTTACATTTTTGTTTTACAGTTTTTTTTTTCTTAATTTGTGCTGATTATTTCCTCTGTGATTAATTATAGTTAACATTTTTATTAACACGTTATTTAGATTAATATAAAATAAATTTGTATTTTGTTTTACTTTTAATATTATTATTATTTATGTAGTACTATAGTAATTGACAATAATTTTGTAATGTGTATATTCTAAAATATAATTTGCGAGAAATTGATTATTGTATGTTTAGTTGCTTTTTCGCAATTTATTGCGACCATTTATAATTTGTACAATTAAAGTTTAATGTGTATACAGTAGAACTCCAATTATCTTAACACCAGTTATCCGAATTCGCATTTAATGGACGGACTCGTTGCGGAGCGGTGGTGTCAGTCAATTATTTATTTGGTAATTTTCTTAAATAATATTTGGTGTAAAATTTTCTTTTTATTACGAGTAAAGTTTATTTAGTAATTTATTAACCGATGATACAGATTTACCTAGGTCCCAATTGGGGTTTTAATGCATTTCATTTCCTTTGTAATAAAATGTAATATTGTCTATAACTTACAGAGGAATTTTAATATAGGGTCAAATGTTTTGCGTTGCAAATAAATATCTATAACAGATAAAACTCACTTCACGTATTACTTACCGTATGAATCGTTATTAAATTTAACATTTATATCTTTATTTTTTTCGTACATATAATAAAGTTAAAATTAAACTAGGTAATTGACATTTAATTACTAACAGTCAAATTTAATCAAATTATTAAAATCACACTTTTTACAGTTTAAAAATATTCTAAAACGTTTTAAAAACTAAAGCAAAATAAATAAACATTTAATTTGACAAATGGTGCGTTTATCATTTGCGTAATAGTCTACTATTTGCTCAGACATTAAATCACGATTAAATCTAATGTAAAATTTCTACTGTGATGGAATGCAATGAGACTATTTCAAAAAGTTTCTAACAATTGGTAATGTTTAAAGTTGACACTGGCAGATTATTACACTTTAGAACTTTGGTTAGCCAAACTTGAATACAACAGAGAAGTATTAGTCCTTAAGCAAATTAAGCAACAAGTGAATTCTAAATTTAAAGCAGTCATGTTTAATTGCAGTTAGTACCAGGGTAACTACACTTACTACAAATATTATAAATTTCGACGTTATACAACTATTTAAGAAACGTTTGATTTTCTTCAAATTAGAAGGGTCTAGTTTAATATCTACAATACATGTAAAAAATACATAAAGTACTTTGTGAAACATTATACCGAAGTAGCTAAATTTAGTCGACGGCACGTTCTCGCCTAAAAATTGTTTTGTTGCTGAAGTTTAGTAGCCAAGTCTATAAACTACTCATAAGAGGTAAATCATCTGTATATCACATCCACTAAAATATTTGATAACAAATTAATTATAAATAAATCCTATAAAGGACGCGTATGGTGAAAAATTTTAGTCGGTGTCACCAAATATTTTTCACTTCATTAGAAAGAGCAACTAATTTTCAGCTCGTGCGCAAGTTATTTACTTTTGTGATGTCGACATGCTTGGCGTAGATGACATCAAAGGGTGTAATGCGCTATCTAAGTCAGCATGCTGAAATCACAAAGGTAAATAACTTTTCTAAAGTTTTCGCACGAGCTAAGAATGAGTTGTCCCTCCAACTAAAATTTTCCACCATAAGCGAAAGCCTATAGACCTCGACAATGTGTTCTTTGTTTAAAAAGTTCAAAAATGCAGCAATATTATATGATACTATTTAAACAATCTGATGCCGAATTTAAACTATCGATATAATCACATCGGTCTCTATAATTAAATACAAGGTTGGCACAAGGAAACGTGAAATTTTGAAGCAACTCTCACAAAATTTAAAAGAAGAATTTACAAGTTTTATTGTTGAAAACAGAGGGTAAATTACATGCCACGAAGTGTCCCAAGACGAAAAAAAATTAATTTCTGCAAACAATGTCCATAAAATTCTGGCCATTCGAACATCCTTGGAAGAGAATGCTGATATTTTGCATGGCACTTTGTAACACTTCCATGAGAATTGCAGTGATTTCTTCTCGAATCCTTGTTTTCAATTCAGCGATTATCGTTGGGCGAGCGGTGTACACGACACACCAAACTATAACCTTTTGGCTGCGTAATGATCGGTCGTGCAAATGACGAGGGTTTTTAACTGCCCAATATCTGCAATTCTGTTTGCTTACGTACCCAAATGAGCCTCATCCGACATGAAAAGTTTGTCAACAAAATTGGGGTCGTCATTAATCTTTCACAAAATTGTTGTCGCGCCACGTAGTCAGATGATTTCGGTTCCTGTACAACTTGAATTTTGTAAGGGTGAAACTTCAAATCACTGTGGAGTATTCGGCGGACGATTGTTCGGTTTAAGTTTAATGCTGTTGCGTGTTTTCTTGCCGACCGTTGTGGGCTCCTTCCAATTGAGGCCCGAACTGCTTCAACGTTTTCTAGGGTGCGTCGAGCTCGTCGACCTCCCGATGGTTTCTTTTTTAGAGCTGAACCCGTCTCCTCGAAATTATCGACCCGCGTCTTGATGACATGGCAAGATGAAACGCGACCATGACGTCCTAAATTGTAATGACGTCGGAATTTCCGTTGACTCACTGTTCCATGATTACTAACTAAATGGCAGGTAGTTGTGCACAGAAGCCTACCACTCCCACCTTTCTACCACCTCCTCAGGGCTGCCACTACCACTTTAAAAATTTCCCGTTTCCTTGTGCCACCCCGTATTAACAACTTTATAGTATCACAAAAATCACAGAATAGGAAAGCCAATTTAATTCTCTGATGATTCGACAAACTAATAAATCTGTAAAACTGTACCTTAGTATAATTTTTTTTGGTAACTATACAACTTATTCCATAGAGAGAGGATTGTGATAGATATATAGATATCATATATCAACTTAAATTTGCCATTCTTTCGTTGATATGGAAAAATTATAAATTTTACAGATTTTTAAATTTAAGTAATTCCGATAAGTTTTCAGCACCTTTTTCTTTTTTAATGTCATATTTCTGTTAAAAACTAGCCGAATAATATTTCATTTTTGTATCTTAAAGTTTGTACTATCGATTGTGGAACTACATTAATTACGTCCTATTTCGAGTTTTAAGCTACGTGAAATTTTCGGAAGTTCTACATAATACATTAACAGTATTTAGTATAGTTAGTATAAACAAGTAAACTATCGAATAAAGTATCGTAAATGTTTCAATCATAATAGATATTTTAATGTAAACAAGTAGATAACCATTAATCTGATGCGATAAATTTAGATATTTTGCGTTTTTTACGTAAAATAAAATTTTTCCATGTCTAATCGAACATTTCGCATTCCCTTTCTTGAATTTATAACTTAAGCTTCTGAAATATTTATTCGACGACTGACATAAATCTTTTTTGGATACGTCTTCGAAAAATAATATAAGATATTTTTAGCAATTTCTTTACAGAAATGGACGGTTACACACGTAGTAGCTAGGGCTTTAAAGTCTTGAAGGTGGATTGTTAAAAAAATTAAATAATTTGAATTCTACCTACATATTTTTTAACACGATAAAATGATAAAAATATTTAACGCTTTCATTTTGTCAAATTGTTTTCTTAAAATTTAAATAAAAATGATAATAATGTTCATGTCTAAAAATATCACCAATCTTTTAATTATACTTTTAAAAAAGGTAGTAATTAAAAATTTAGTGATATTTTTAGACATAAACATTAATATAAACGAATGTCACCAAATAAGTGCAAGTAAAATTAAAAAAAAAGATACTTTGTGCATCTATTGTTAGATAAATATACTTAGTAAAAATTATTGTTATTAGCAAGCTAATACAGAAAACTTTAAATTGAATCGCTAAAATGTTTTTAAATTTTTGTTGTGTACGATTTAATAAATTAATAAGGTTGCATAAAGAAAGAAATCAGTTAAATGAGATATTTATGTAATTGCAAAAGTTTCTCAAAACAAACTAAAGCTGGTTTTTACAAAAATGTTCTTATTTCATCGACGTGACTATCAAAACGCAATTTACTTTATAATTTAGTACCGAACTCTAATATAGAAGTTTCATTAATCATTTTATTATCGATAAACATAATTAACTTTAGTTTGTAATTAACTCAGAGTTTGGACTTCTTGTAGGTTTTTATCGGAATCGGAAGACTTTAAATATTATTTATTAAATATGAGAAAATGAAGGAGTTTTCTAACTACTAATGATACACATAAATCTTAACAGAAAACGAGAAGTTATAAAGAAATATGAAAGGAGTATGGTCATTTCTTATGAGGTCGTGGCGTCGTCATTGTTTTAAAACAAACAAAAGTTGAAATATTTGTGGCGTAAGAGCTACCGTACACTTGAAACCGTGCGCCCGCAGTGAGTTTTGTCTTACGGATGAACGCTATTGCGTTATACGAGAACGCGTACACATACAGATACGACAGAAGCGCGGCCGATAACCGCCGACTTTACTATCTGCAGACTGTCGGCTTCCTGAGTATCTGTTGTTTAAAAATCTTAACATGGATGAAAATATTGAACATTGAATTGCGAAAGCAAAACCTATAGATATGTAGTGTAAACTTTTCTTTTAATTAAACTGGAACTGTACATTGGATGAATCCAATGGTCTCCTTGTTTGGTTCTTCTTTCGTGATCAAATAACCACAGCAAAAATCAAGAAAAAAACAGAATTTTCGTAAAATCACGACAAACCAACATTTCGTAACGAAAAGCCGATGAACTAGCCAGGCAGGGTTTCGCTGAAGCTTTTCTAGGTCCTGAATTTGCCTTGTATATATCAAGAAGTGTTCGTAGTTGCAAGCTATGCCAGAGACTGGGAATTTGTATTTTTTGTAATTTATCCTTTTTCCAAAAATAAAATTTAACAGGAGTTAATTTTAATTATTCTATTTAAATTTTAGATGTTAACAACATTTAAATCTCTGGGGGTCGCAATTTTATCTTTGTCGATAACATTTTTAGGTAAACATATAATGAAATTGTTCTAACAAGGAAATTTGAAAATGTGTGCTCTTAATAATATCTCAAAAATAGAAACTTGAATTTGTTGTTCTTATATAGAACTTTTTTCTACAGACAAGCTGAGTGACATTGTTCAGAGATTCCAATGCGTGAAATAAAGGGCTTTGCTAAGTTTACTGAGCTATATCGGCAGCTCGACGTAAAATCTCTAGGGAGCTTCATAGAAATTCCCCTAAAGTCCTCCAAGAGCCCCGTATAATGCATAAAGTTGCGGTGGTGTGCCAACGGTTGAAAACTCTACCGGCTTTTATTTAGCACGCGTTATTCCTACCTTGCAAAATTAAAGTAATCATTGCGGAGTATATCATCTTTATGTATATAAGCAGTTACTGTAAGTAACAGCTTTCTATATAAAACATATTTTCTAATTACTTTGTTCGCTAATGCAAAAGCACGTAAATTTGTAGTACCTTATTTATTTAAGAGGATTAAAGTATTACGTTTCGCTTATAATTTCAAAACTGAATTTAATTATTTCTTGATAACTTTATAATATTTTATAGTACGGTTTCAATAGAACAAACAGTACTTGATAATTAAATTTATGTTTTAATACTCATAAAATTTTCGTCGGCCATTTTAATTCATAATATTTAAGTTTAAACTAATTTAAAAATTCTGTTGCCTCTAAAGTTACTTCAAATATAGGTATATACAGGCTGATTTAAAAGGCGAGGACATACTGATTAATCATGCAATTTGAAGTAAAATATAATAATATGCTCGTGCCCAATACTCCAGGGTTACCGAGATAAATAAAGAAAAACAATATATTTAGAGTAGTGAATGTCGTACAACTAATTAAAACAACTCAAAGTCACAATAACTGTTCAAAATTCATGTCATCATGTCCATCATGTTAAATGCAGGCTTCAAATTGATAAAGTTATGTCCTAAAGTAAGTCGTTTTAAAAAATAGCAAGTGTTAAATTGTTATTTTTCAAATAATTACATAATTTCAGAAAAGCCAATATTTATTTTAGTTTAAATTCACTATAAAGATTGCTCAAAATGGCTCAAGTGGCAAAAATGCTCTCGAGACACATTCTGGACCTTCTAAAAAGAGATCTAGTTGCCCTACATAACATAAATTATCATTGTTATTCCGAATTAATTCTGCTGCTTTAAAAATTGGTCTTCTTTGATCTTCAACAGTTTCTGTTGGTATTTGGTATACCATATTTTTCACATGACCCCACAAATAATTATCTAAACAGCTTAACGGGAGGTTATCCCACTTGAAATCGTTTTTTATAAATTCTTATAAACGTTTATTTGTGCGCCGGTGCTGGTAGTGTAGTATATGTAAGCCGTTGCTGTCCTCTTTTAAAATTCAAAAACATTTACAAACGTCCATGGCTGCAAAGAGGTTCGAACTCCCGACAGTTTGTTTACTAGAAGAACATAAATCACTCTAAATTACCACGGCCATAAAATAGAAAGTGCAAATATACGTAAAAATAAAAATCATAACAGTTAATATCAGATTTCTGTCTCATATTTCCTTACTTATAAATTATATCGATGTTCGTTTTACCTTGAAAATTAGTTATTTATGCACTTAATCTGCGTCTTCGACATTATGAATTTACGTAAAATTGAGCAAGGACAGGGCCGTATTTAAAATTTGAAATGCAATTTTCTCGGAAACTATTAATAAACGACTATATGTTGAAAAGGAAAATGTGCTTTAAATTATTACAGCTACCCCCTCCCCACCCATTAAGTGGTTTAGACTTATTTTAATTAAACCCTGTGTAGAGAAATATTCATTCACGTGGCACGAGAACCCCTTACAAGGGTAAGTGTGATTACACCGTCGATCAATTAATGATTACCTAATAGTAATTGGTATGGAAATTCCAGGGTTTTTTTGATAAAGGTCAAAATTTTGGTTTTTTGGGATCTTGTAACAATTTCATCTGCCTGCATCCAATATGACGTCCAGGGATTTCATTATTTGGTGATTTTCGTCGAGGCTAACGATTAGAGGAATCGTAGTCCATCGTGGATTTTCGTTACGATAAGTACGATACTTTAGTCAATGGTCGCATTCAGGGAATTGTAGCGTCGAAACGCTGCAGCGCCGTAACGCTTTATCTTACCTGAATAAACATTTTTGGTACTAGTTATTTTTCAGCTTTTAATTCTTAGATCGGCAATTTTGTTTGTAAAACACTCAAATTTTTATGTAAAACTTACTTTGTAAATATCTTCAACTTTTCTTCTTACGTTACTGCAAGGGAAATGACTTCGTCTCCGAATTGTAACGTTATAAGCCATCTTTATTTTTTGCATAAACCAAAACATACACAAGCAACATAATTTGTTAGGTTAGAACGCATGGATGCGTCATTGCTTTATTTAGTTATAAAGCGTTAAAGCGGAATATTTATATGCTTTAATGCTTTACTAAAGCGCTGCAGCACTGCGAGTAAAGCAGACACCATTCAGAGCATCGCTTCGATAAAGCGCTACAGCGCTACCATTCTCTGAATGCTACCAATATTAGTAAAATTGTGAAGCGAAGGTATGGTCGCGAAGTGTATTTAAGTAACCGATTTATTAGAGAACGTCAATTTAAGCAAACATTTTAATATCAATTTAAATTTTATTAGTTAATATTATTTTTCGCTTTGTTTTCTTATTGTTTGTATTTTTCTTTTTCCTATTGTGTTAACCGTTCTAGTTTCCGGTTAGGAGCAAAACTAGTGGCGCCCTCATTCTTAATATATATTTTGTTTGGTCTATTTGGTTTATTTCTTTGTTTGTTATTTATAGCCTACTCCCTGAGCTCTGATAGACTGCCCCGGGTAACCTCTATTCGATTGCGGTCTGATTAGAGAAAAATCGTTTGTATCAAATAACGTATTTATTCTAGGATGCAGTCGCTGGTTTAAGTGAAAAACGAAATTGTACGGAGGTTAAGTACTATCCTTGAACGAGATACCATGACAAATATCGTAAGTGCTATATGTTTGTTGTTTTACATTGTCACAAACTCAACTTCCGTAGAGACTTAAACGTTTCGTGATTACACCTACGGCACTTGGTTAAATAATTGTTTTTCCATGGTTTTCACTTTGTTTTTGTGGTGATGACGATTGGACGTATGGCAACGCGTCACAGTTCATTTCCTATGTGTAAACCTGCGCGGTGGAGCGCGTGCTGAATACCAGCTGGCGGGACGCCGAATGTACGGCAAAATACTTAGGACGGTGAACACGGTTTCCATGTACTAACGGGAATACAAATTGATTATTCTGGTGAAAAAATCGAAATATTGCTATCAGATTTTACCAAATTATGTCTTTGCCTTAGATGCATACGATAATTGGAACAACTCATTTTCGAAAAAGTGACTCTTACGATGTTCTGCCAAAACGCCATCGATATGGTTTATTGTATTACTTTTGTAGAATGTGAAGAATTCTGGAACCAATTTTCCATTTTTTCATAAATACCGTAGGTATATCTTTTACACGTATTAGGTATTCGGGAATGTATCTATTTTGTAAAAACAGAACTGACAATGAGTGTATAACACAAAAGTATTCTGACGTTTAAAAGTTTTCTGAAGGAAAACAAGTGAAAAGTTAATTTCGGAGCGTGCCCTACTCTGGTAGGTTCTTCTTGAAAGGAGCAAAAAGTTAGTAAAACGTTTATGTGGTTTATATTTTGAATTGATTCAAAGTTTGATGATGTCAAATAACTTTTGAAAGAGGTTTATATAGCTTATGTATGTGGAAAAATGCTTCACTCATAAATCATTGCCATTGTTAGATCTCTACATGTAAAACCGAAACAATCGAGAAGACGGAGACTCGTCATCCGGTGGTTTGTCCTGGCGCCACAAGAGCTGAACCCTCGTCATTCCTTCGGACAGATTATGTACAACACAACTGGAACATGTCGACCCGTTGTTGCTGATTGATTCAGGATGTTGTACCCAACAGATGCCTCCTTTTAAGATGCTTTACTTTCGCTAATAATTCGTTCTCCTTTCTCCAACATTTATTAAATTTCCTTACACGTAATTTATCAAGAACAACAGTTTGATTATACTTCAGCTGAACCTCCTTACTGACAAGAGAAGTCGAGTGAGGCCTTCTTAGAGTGATTTATTTTCCAAATCACTCTTTACTACTGCTCGTATTATTATTCGATAAGATGGAAAATTAAATCCCGCTTAACACGTAAATATATGAAACGTATATTGCGCCGACTCGTAAAATTTATCACTTAATACTGTCAATTAACTAAAATTGCATTACTAACCACAATAAAGAGCTGAATACCGTATCCGAAGGAAGAGATCAAAATGATTATTATTGCTCGAAAGCTCAACGTAGCATAACTTCAACGAGATGAAACAACTATATTAGTTCAAGATATTATCCCTCTCGCGACGTACTTTATAGAGGATAAACGAGTTTGTAATGAATAAAACTAAGATCTGTATCGCTTTAAGTAAAAACGTCGTGATATTCGAGCAACCGCGTTGTTTTTGTAGTTACTAAACAAGCGTAAAAGATAAGAAATTGAGTGCTTTGTTTATAAGTTGTACATAGTTAGTGACGCAAACTTTTATATAACAAATGAACATCTTTTGTTGCCAGTTTATTTAAACGTTAGCGACACCACACGTTTGTAAGATAAATATTTTCACGTAGTTATTTCGGGATAGTGGGATAGTAATAGTTATTTTTCAAGATTTTTAATTAATGTAGAAAAAACTGGTAGGTAATATTTCTATTAATATTTATTTATTATGATGATTATTATCAAAATTTTATGTATTTAAATAATTTTTTGTTGACGGACAACGTATTAAGTTTTCGTATAAAATTTATAGAAAAGTTAGCTTTTGTAAACATAAATTAACGTTAAATTATAGTGTCACGAATTAACTAGTCAAACTCTTTAACCACAAATACCTACTTAATATTAAAATAAGGGGATTTACTTAATAAACCTATTCCCAAAAATCCATAGTTGAGTAGTTATAGACCGTCAAAATTTAGAAAATAAAAATGTTTTTATTAAATAATTTTTTAACAGATATAAAGTTATTGTTATCATTTTTGGGAATTAATTATAACTCTATTAGTTGCATAAATCAGTGTAAATTTTATACAGTTTTGTCTTTAGGAACATGGTCGTCCAAGTGTTAAACCTTCTGGAACTTTTTGGTTTTTGACAAAATCGTTTTTAAACAAATATCAGTAAATAGACAACTTCATTTAGAAACTTTTTTTTTATATTAAAAACAATTTAAAATAAAATAAAAATAACAACCGAAAGCATATTTTTGAGTAAATTTTAAAACATCACCTTAAAGATCTTCGTAGACATGTACATCAAAAGTTTCACGAATGTCTATTTAATATTGTTATGGGTTTTGTTAACTTTTACAATGTCTGAGCGGAAATCAGATTTGTTTCCCTGTGAACTTCACCGATGTTTTGATTACGCTATATTCCTTATTGCAATAATAAATTATTTATTAATAGATTTTATTGCAGTTAAAACTTAGAAAATGTATAACGAATGATTCTAATATGAACGCTCTCGTACAAATGTTGCTACTCTCGTCTCTTACTCGCGTACATGCGCTACTTAACTTAACAGATATTTTACTTTATATTTGTAATTATAAGAAATTAAAATTACACTTAATTATTAATAAACTCCAAAACTATGGATTTCAGGGAATATGTTTATTAAGTAAATCGGGTTATTTTAACATCAAATATCGTGTTTAAGAGTTTTTGACAAGTTCATTCGTGACACCCTGTATCATACAAATATATATTTTTATAATATTTCATATTACACAAATTTATTGCAGCCCTGGCGACAGTATTACGATGATGTCATCGAAACGTTAATTTAATTACATAGAACATCGAAAATTATAATTGACGTTCCATTAATAGATATAAATACGTTTTTACAATTAATTAAAATGTATTCACCTACAAACTAAATATACAGTATTTAAAACCCGATATGAATTTATACAGACTAAATAGAATTTTACAAGTTACGAGAAGCTTTCGAAATAAATGAAAAACCGTTAAAATTTGCGAACGAAACAATTAGGGGAGTAAAAACATGTTTAAAGCCACCGTAATTTCAATAAAATGAATAGCTGGAATATCAAAATGACTTCACAAACATGACGGTATTTCTTGTAGAAAATACCCTTTTAGAGAATGAAACCTGTTAATAAATTTAACAGATTTTCTCTCCTTTATAGCACCAAATGTATCATTTACCAACGCCTAAATGTTTCAGTAGATTTCACTTTTCCCATTCAAGTTGTTCCTGCGCTATTGTTAGCATTTTTTGTCGCGTTACACTGCAAATATATTATCCAACACTTCTATTGTAATTTCAACAAAGCATATTTCATTGCTGACAAGATTTTGCTAGTTTTTTCAACCAACTGAATGCGTATAAATGCATCTCTTTTTAACTGATACTTTTCCATCGATACGAACGTTCTCAGAAAGATTTTTTAGTAAATATATACCACAACTAACTTTCTTACTAATGTAGATAAGTACTAAAAAGAGTAATCAACGAATGAAACGCGGTGAATAACTAAAGAATGTGTACGACGAGTTCGTGAACTCTCCTAACGATACCTAGAGATCCTTAAAACTTTGTAACGATTCCCCAAGTAATAAACGGAATACCCTAAACGTTAACAGGTATTTGAAAAATATGTTAAAGAAACTTTCTTACGAAAATCAATTTTATCAACAGTGGAAAAATACAGTAGAACGGAAACTGGATCCAAAGAAAATAGAATAAAGCGAAATAGCAAATTACATCAATAAAGTCCGAAGGGTCGAAAAGCTTAGCATAGATAAAATACTAAATATATTTCTAAAATGTCAAGATCAAAAAAACTTCGATAAATTGATAAAAATAATTTGTGAAACCACTATTATCGTTAGACTAATATAGCTTTTGCGTTAAAATATGTATAAGAGGTTCAGTTAATATTGTTTTTAGTAAAAATTATGTAGGCATTACCTCATATTTTCGATTTTAATATGAATTTGCTTTGTACTATTACCTAATAATGCTTTCGATAAATACACATATTGGAACGTTTATTTAAACGTTAATTTATTTATTTACACACTGGTATTATATAATTAATTATATCTGTCACCAAACGGAACGATTCGAATTAATTAAAATGACACCGAACACGAATTCACAGTCGAAAATGACCATACATTAAGAATGTCAACTATATAAACTTTGTCCTAATTGGAACTGAACCGTTACCGGATATTTATATTAAACCCCTTTATATTTAGTCAAACCTACCTGAAGAGTGACTCATCTCCAAAATATTCTTGAATATTTCAAAATTACCAGAAGTTAAGTTTACCTTATCGTCAACTATGAGTCATCGATTACGACTATGAGAATGTAAAAATATTCGCCAGAAGTAATCACTTTTACCAACGGGTGGTAAGACAGTAATTAAAAATAATAAGGCATCCCCAATAACTTTAACCGAGAAAATTGTCACAACCTGAGGAGAACTTGGTCACTAATGGTCGAGAAATGCCAACCAGAGAATAACCGGCCAACCATAACGGACACAATTCAACAAATTAGGCAAGAAAACGGAACGTCGCATAGTCACATGCCGGTTTCTTCTCAACTTCTGAAGAAGCTGACAGTATGATCGGCGAAACGTCAAGTTTCAATTTTAGTTGTAGACGAACCCGACATAACCCAAGAGATACCATCGGAAGTAACAATATTTATTGTACATTAAATATAAGTGTGGCGATTGATGTTGGTGGTAGAAGTGTTGAGTGGTTTTAGAAAAACCCGTTACAGTGTCCATTTGTCCCGCTCTTACTCTATATTTAACAGTTATCCAAAAGAAAAGGATTGAAAAATATCGGCTTTATAAAAAAATCTATCTTACCGCGATGCGACGTAAAATACATCCCCGTACATTAATTTTGAACTAAAATAATTAAAATCTCCATAATTACCTTGGTACTGCATCATTATCGTAATAAATTTTACGGACATTAAAAAATATGCCCGGTTTTATTTTTTAGTAGCTCAACTTCTAAGATTTATCTTTTAGCAAAAACGTAAAAGAAAGTTAATGTTCTAATATACAAGAAGCTATCTGGAACTTTCAGCAGAAAGTGAGCAATAAATGCAAATGCATATTGATTTCAAATTATATGCCTCAAATTTTACCTACTTCAATATTAGTATTCTCGAGTTTACTTTTGATTATATCATAATTTCCTTTTTATACGTTTCGTTTAAAGTCTATTCGATCCATTAAGTAATTATATCCGTTTTCTTCTTGCTCTCGAACACAAATTTCTGGAGACCAAACATTTTTTGCTACTTATTTACTAGTTAAAATAAAGCTAACTCTGACTATATACTTACTTTCACATTAAGTATACATTACAGAAAGATTAATAGCAATGCTCAAGTTAAAATAAATATGAAAGTTCATTATACCAATAAGCACGTTGCGGTGTACAGTGAAATTATGAACGACATGCAAACAAACATGCTAAATTTAACCAAAACAATTCACGCTTATGGGGATACCAGCGCACACAATAATCATATTTTTGCAATAATTCTTAATTCCTGTAACTAAACTAAGTCAAATTATATATCAAATTGTTCGTATTTACATGAGCCGGGGTGCTGATCGGTTTATAATAGCGATAAACTATAAATAAAAGTTTGTCCATAGAAAAACTAGTAATATGGAAATTATTTTTCAATTTTTGCTAGTTAAATGATGTCTGATAATTATAAAACTTTATACAGTTATAAAAAAAAGTAAGATGGAGGGTGCTGATTGATTAGTTTTTTGTATAATTCATTAATTTTTTTGGTAACTACTGTTTAAAGAAAACGTTCATTATTTCACAAATAAAAATTATTTACAACTCCAATATTGCTGTATACGATAGGCAATGCTTAGATTAATCAATAGTAAAAAAATAATGTACCTAATTTGATGCTAAATGCGTTTTTTTCGATGTAGAAATATCGTTATTTTGTGTATTTATTGGTATTTAGTTCAGTACTATTCGAAAAGATGGCAGTCTTACAAGACAGGCGTATTCTTTTCAGAAGGCGTAAAATTGAAAGAGAAGTGGTAAATTCTAAATTTAGATCAAGATCTGTAAACTATATCTATCGTGTAGCGAAGTAATTGACAGCGAAAATTTATTTAAAAACTATTTAAACAGGATAATTGATACGAATACTTATACTACCTATATTTATGTATACCTATTATAAATAAATAAATAAAATAAATAATTTGAATAAATTATAAATAAATCAAATAAATAATTTGAATAAATTATAAATTAATAAATGCATAATAAATTCTGTTGATTGCGTTGATACTATGTTTTTACTCGTGTTTTTATACAATTATTAAAATTTAAAAGCCTGCGTAAATAATGTAAAATGAAATTCACGTTGGATTTTTCTAATTATATTAATTATTTATATGCAGTGTTCAATTCCTGATAATTTGAAGGTATTTTGGAATTATGTACATTCCCTTAGAAGCGCTAATAAATATCCTGATGTGTGTTATCTACGTGATGAATTTGTCAAATTTGGAGCTGAGTCACAACTCAGCTTGAAATAAAATTCACAAATTTTATTTTCTAGGCATTTTTTGCGTTGTTTGATAGTGTGGAATTAGACCTTTTTTAATTGCAATTTAATCATTTCATTGATTTTCTTCTTGCATGATCGAAGTTGATGTCGTTTACAATGCATTATACAGTCTTGATGTTTCTAAAGGTACAGGACTATGATGAATAACCAGCGATACTTTCGCGGTACGTCTTTAGCGTATATTATTGCTGAATCTGTTTCTTATATTTTTAACTCATCGTTAAATACTGGTGTTTCCTAATTTTTGAAAAAATCTTATTTTATTCTATTATTTAAATCTGGAGATAGAAAGAATGTTGAAAATGATAGACCTATATCAAAATTATCTATTTTACCTAAGATTTTTGAAAAAATCGTGTTGTCAAAATTGATATACTTCATCGAACCACTGATTTCTCAAGCGCAGAATGGTTTTATAAGAAGGCCTTCGGTAATACAAATCTTTTAATTGATAAGAATGACATTTTTAATAATCTTGAAAGTGACAATCTTCAAGTTGATGCCATTTATGCTGATCTAAGTAAAACGTTTGACAAGTAAATTTTCAGTAATGAAACGCGAACTTCTGGAGTTTCATGGATATTTTCTTGCGTGGCTTGGATCTTACTAATAGAATTTTAATAGTTAAAATTGATAATTATTACTCCAACGACTCCAGCGACTTTGTTGCTACCTCCGGTGTTCCGGAGGACTCTCTCCGGGGTTCGTTACGTTTTCTAATTTTTTCAATGATATTAATATATTAATGTTTGTAGATGACTTAAAACTATTTAAAACCATGAATTCCTTAGAACCTTAGATGATGCTGTTATATTTTTAAATTATGTATTCCTAAGGATCATATTAATTATGTTCTACTTCGCAACTACCGTAAATTATTACCTTGTGTCAACAGAAGAATAGTGTTGGACTTATTATTCGATTTAATGAAAGGTAACGTTGATTGTTCTCATCTTCAGAGTTCGGATGGTTTTCGCGTTCCTATTGCAACTATATCGGTTGCGTTATTCTATATTAGTGAGTATAAAAGACACTATACATTGAACTCATTTCTACCCAGGGCCTTACAATTATACAACAAATACTGTTTCGCTTTGGACATATTTTATATGTTCAGAACTACTTTAAAGTGTTTTGGTTGATATATTTACAATTATTTGATATTTTTGTTTTCCATTAAGAAATGTTTATTTAAAATAATACTATAGCTACATTATAGGTATGGCCTATCCAAACCTACATGCAACTTAGGTCATCAACAAAAGTTACTAGATTGTTTATTTATAATTCGGTTTAAAGTTTGGAAAGTGACATATTCTATAGATGATTTACCTGCGCACATATTAGATAGTATCAAGAAAAACTACAATTTATTAGAACTGTAAAAATACGAGGTACGAAGTGACAGCACTGTGTGAAACGTCATCATCTAGTAACCTTGTATCGATGACGTGAACATCATATAGGTTTGGATAAGCTATAATATGTAAGTAATTTAAACATTGTTTTTATTTCGTACATTCATCTGTAAGAAATAACTGTACATAGGCACCTTTTAAATATTTCAGTAGAAATAGGTACATAATTTTTGTTAATAGGTATTGTATATAATAGGTATTAGTCATGTTCAATATTGTTAAAGTTAGTAAAATACTTGCATATTTATTTCATTTTTGTTCTTATGTTTAATAGACTATTATATCAAACAATTGACTCGTATTAAATAATACGAACAGGGTTAGAAAATAACGTAAATTAAATGCATTAAACAATAAAAACTTTTAAATAAAGAGTTTCAATGACAATGTCAAATAAAATGCGACGACAAAAAGTATTTATCACATCAACTATAAACCAAAACACTATAAATAATAATAAATAGAGCTTCTCATATGGAAAGAACTTTTTTAAACGCAATGTATTTATAGATATAAATAAATAGAATAAAAAGGAAATTCGCTAAGTAAGCTGCGGTAGTATCTAAACGTTACCCGTTTCGTTATAAGAAAATATCTGTAAAAAGATCTTCTATCATTCTCAGCGCGTCGAAATAGCACAAGTATTTTGAAATATTATCCTAAAATGGGATAAATAATATTCTATTGGTTCACTACACAAGAAGGCGGTGACGATGAAAAAACTAACTAATTATTTGCACGGCCTTCTTGTAATATTTGTTGCCTATTTTCAATATTTCTATAACGAGATTTGTAGTTTAAACGACCGCTGGTATCCCCTTATGTTGGATATAAAGTATATGTATACTATTCTACGCCGAAAGCAGGTTTACATGCCTTCAAAATATGTAATTTAATCATCCACGAAATTAATAATAACAGTATAAAAATCATAAATTATTTAAAGGGTATTAATATTACTTATATTAATTACTAAGTAACTACATACATCTTCAAAAACGTGTCGATAAAATATACAGAAATATCCAATATGTTTGATGCTCACGTGACGTGCTAGATTAGGCAACCTAACATACGATCGTTGACAATTTTAATTAAACATATATTTTCCAGTTGTCAGAGTGATTATAATAGAAATTAATAGGCGTCACAAAAAAAGAACAAAACATTATTTTATTGACATTCCAGTTATTGAATAACTGCACAATACCAATGCAGGATGTTCTAAAAAAAGTTAACACAAACTTACGAACACATTCTCCAGATCAAAATAAGAAGGAAAATTATATTTTTAGAAAAATGAATCTGAACATTAATAGATATAAATATCACATCTTTTTAACATTGTTTTTAATATGTTAAAATTTAATATTGTACGATCAATATTAAGAAAATATTTATCCATGGTTGTAAACTAGATATTTGTGCAATACTATAATAATGATATTAAACAGCGACATCTCGTGCGCATTTTTTTAATTATGTAATTAGGATTGGTTAGTTTCCAGATGACGGTTGTAGTTGTAGTTCACTTGTTATGCTACAGCCCTACTAATTTTAATAGCAACAGCCGTGTCAAGAATTTCATTACGTAATATAGGGGCGACCGTGATCAACAAAATGGTTCTCCAGGATAAGGCCCCCCTTTATTATAATACGATTGGTTTATGTCAACGTTGACATAAACTATATATAATAACAACTATAAAATATAAGTAAATAAGTATTGTAAATACATGTTATCTCATTTATATTAAAATAATGGTTAAAAAAAATTAAGATTCTTAATTTAAATGTGTTATTTTTGCAGTAATTATCAATGTTGACTATATCCATCTATAATAATTACAATATCAATTAAATATTTAGTACAATGATTACACAATATTCGTGCAATATAAAAAGTGTCAACGTTTAATATTGTACCAATATTGTTTCGTTAAATTTATACAACATGTACAATATTACACAAATATTATGTAAACATTGCTTTACTACTAGGGCTATTTATTTTTATCTTAAACCGTCGTGGTTTTGTAAAATAAATGTTCAAAATGGACACCCTTTATTGATTCAGAGATTATTTAATCCATTCGAATGTCCATGGAGTACGTCGTATCTGGTCTAAATAAATAAACAATAAAAATATTTGTTTTATATCGTGTTAGTATATCAAAGTTGCTTTAAAATTTAAGCATAATTTAATTACCTAATAAATTTTCCTTGGTCATAATTGTTTCCATAGATATTTTACGTTTAACTTAAAATTTTAAAATACGTTAGTTCTATTGCCATTATTTCTTCAATATTTTAAACAGAGGTTGAATAAATAACGACTTTAGATACCTCCACAATTTACGTCTGGAAAACGAGCGATATTGTAGGAAAGACGTTTATAAGATCACTTTTTTGATAACTAAATTTTAATTAGTCATCACTAAAGGTTAAAATAAGCATCGTAATGGTTATTAAAAACCACAATTAATTTATTTACTACAAATTATATGATTAGACAATTATTTATACTTTTGACTAACTGTCCACTGTAAACTAACTTGTCAACTCAAGACTAACTGACATTAAACTCACAAACTAACTCTAATAAGATCCTCGCAAGTTATTTGTACAAGTTCGTAGTCGACGGCAACCGAACACTCCGAAAGTGACTCATTTCTAGAATATTCCCGAACGTTCCATTATATGGAACATTCCAGACTTCTAGGAAATTCGATTAGTAAATTATCTCCAAATATGAATCACCTTGCTGACTCAACATATTCTTATGTTATAACTCACGTTTTCGGAATTCGTGCCACGCCTTGCACGTTTACGATACTTTATTTGTTGAACGAATAAGTTTGAAAAAACATATTTTACAGAATAGCTATAACAATTTTAAGTGCATCACAAAATGACAATTTAATAGCTGGTTTTACTGATTAACCACAAATTATGAATGAATGATGATTTGTAACAAATTTTATTATTTTGAAACGAACCAGAATAATATAATTCCGTTCATTAGATATCAATTGGTGGTGTAATGCTTATATAATGGAATATGCGTCACGTTATTTAATTTATTTGACACGAAATAATTTAAAAAATGAAAAGCTTTAATTTGCGAGTAAATTGACGTTAAAGCTTTTTCAATTGGGGAAATTAAATGGTGATTCGTTTGAGACCGTTTCTTTCGTGAAATCTTTTATATTAGAAGTGCTTAAATACATTAATAATATTGTTATTGATGAAGATCGTTCGTAGTAGATAAAGCTCTGGTATTATTTTGCAATTATAAACATTTTCACTGAAAATAGAGAGATGAGATGAAAGCTTCTACGTCGATATCATACGACGAACCTCAAATTCAATTTTCTGTAAATATAAATATTTTAAAAAGAACTGTACAATACCGAAGTAGAAAGAAATGAAATACCTCGTACATCAGTTGAAAGTAGATATCAAAGAATTATATTTTACTACTGAGTTCAGTTTAAAAGCTTTCGCATTAATACTTAAGAAGTTGCAAATACATCTCCATTATGCGCGTTAAAAATAAGAAAAGCTCGTAAATCTCAGCGAAATGTTTCAAACATCTACAGTTAAAGACGTGTCAACGCTAATAATAATCGATTTAAAAGAAACAACCACAAAATATTTTAATATTAACCTCTTACAATTTTACCAATTTGAATAGTAATCGCTGAAGTGTAGGTATTATATAGATAACAATATTATCCAAATAAATTAAAGAAGCGAGCACTTTCAGAAACTCGAATAACAATATATTATTCTCGATTTCATTAGTCTTTCTCGTGGCTTTACAATGAATAATAAGGAATTTTAGAAGTGTATACAGAATCCACATTTTACGATTACAATACAGAAAACTCCTATTCAAACTGAAGAAATAGCAAAATCATTCCGATCGAAAAGCTCTTTAAAGATACCCGGAGAATATAAAATTTCAATGCGCATCAAACACAACGACTATTGCAATTATAATTGTAATAAATATCGATTTATAAATACCTCTACTTTTTCAAATGTTTTTAATCGTTCAAATACTGACAGTTCTATTTTTTCAACCAAAAATACTTTTACACGAAATAAGCGTTGTTGTTCTTTAATAATAGGTGCTCATACACGTGTCAAAGTCACATAAGTGTGTCGCATTTTATCGTAATTTTTATTTTTTGTTATATTTCACACTCGTCGTCTTTGTATCTGTACAGGGTTGAATATCCTCTAAAGATTTAAAATGTCTAAAAATAGAATTTAATTCTACAAGGTGTTTCTAAAATTTCTGGCCGAATTGTAAAGGGTGGTTGAGGGGACCGAAATACGCATTTTTGTCAAAGAATGTGGGTATGGAAATATTACGTTTAAATGCTAGAGGACACTGTTTAGGTCACGCGGTGTTGCTAAAATCTGACCAATTTGTAAAGAGCGGTAGAGGAGCTCAGAATAAGAATTTTTTGTCAAAGTATATGGGTCCGGAAATGTCGCGTTTAAGCACCGGAGGACCCTGGCGGTAACATATCTCTTTTGAACGTTCCTCGTATACGAAAGGTTATATTCAAATTTCGACATGTGTATTTTGAACTTGGAATTATACTGAGATTTTTACGAAGGATGAAATTTTCAGTTAACTTTCAAATAAAAAAATTTTCCATTTGTATCCAATTTTATACTGGTCACTACATTCCTTTTGCACGTCCTAGGACTTTATAACATGTATTCTGAATCGCCTTGTATATTTTATGAGCGCTTATTTAGAAAATACAGATAATAAAAACAATTATTAGTTAATATTAAGTATTTGATGACAATTTGTTGCAATTAATTAAATGTTAACGTTTTGTTAATCAAACATTCACTTTATTTAATCTACATTTTTTTAAAAAAAGGCAATGTGTGTACATATTTGTGTTAAAACAAAAACACTTTCTTTTATTAATTTTTCTAAATCTTTTTAACAGAGGATTCAATATATTTTTAATAAAGTTTGTTGGTTATTAGGAGAACGTGACGTCATGTTTCTTTTTACAGATAATTTAGAAGGGAAGCAGTCGGTTGAACAGATTTTTTTAATGGCGGCGTATAAACAATATTACTGTTTGTACTATACTACGTTAAGTTCTCTTAATACTAAACGAGATTACCTACAGTTGTTTTTCACTACCATGTGTTATATAAGAATTCGTTGGAGTTAAAAATTTAATCATTTTGCCAATGTCGATTTTGTTATTAAGTAACCATCGTAATTATATTTTTAAGTAGAAGCGTGAGACATTTTTTTATACGGCATGGAAACTTGATTACTCACTGTAGAGTAATGCAGTCCTTGTCCTTTTATCTCCTCAGAGTTTGTAAGGTTTTGTTTACGATTACGTTCGATCGCGTTCAATTGTTCGATGTTCGAACATATTATGATAATTTCGTCGATGTGAGATGATTTCTTTTTTTTGTGCTGATGATTTTGATACAAAACATCATATAAAAAACAAAAAATTATTCTAAAGCATAAAAAAGTGCGAAATGTTGATTTCCATTTGATTTGAATTCAAGTTTGTGAGTTTACTGAAAGGTAGGGGATCGCCTTAATATGAAACTATGATTTAATAAAAGTTTGATTAATATTTTTTAATGATACTTTTACAGATAAATACAAAATTAAATCTCAACACGTTATTGTAAAAATTAGCAAGTACTAGGTAAGTATGGTATAAACTTTGATCAAAATTGCTTTTTAAACTCGATGGCCATAAAATTTCTCGCACCCGGTATATTTTATAATGTGCCTGGTAGAAATTCTTCTAACTAATAAGAAATTGCAAAGTCAGTGTTGTAGGATAATACATACAAACTGAAATCGTGATAACGATTTTATCGATATAATTAATCTCAATTATTAATGAATGTTTTCAATCACATGACTACGAAATTTAGGCAGCCAGGTTAACACGCAACAATGATTACGTAGCAAACTTTTGCTTGCCAAATTAATTAAATAACTATAAATTTGAGGTCAGGTTAAGCAAAGTTGCCAAATAATTGCCGATTTTATGTGTTAACTTAACTTGTAATTAAACTGACAGTGAAATATGAGCTTTTTAAGATGGTCACAAGGAGCTCTTTAAAGAGGCACTTGGGATGGAATAAAACGCTACATATTTAATTAAAATTCGGAAAATTTGTTTTTCGCTTAATAATCGTGTACCGTAATTAATAAAGGCATTCGAATTAGTAATTATTTTTACACGGAAAATATCAGTTGAAGAAGTAGTAGAAGAAGTGAAGAATTGTGTGCGGGTCACCCAGTGGTCGGAGACCATCCTTTTCTAGTTTCTCCCACCACAATTTTTGCGACTTATTTTTAGTTCGAGAATTTTACTTAAAACTAAATATCGATGCGCTTCCGCATTTTATACGTCCCTCTGCAACCTACCTACCGATCCTATGACCGACCCGAAGTAGATCGATATTTAATTTTAAGTAAAACTCTCACGATGAAATTTTGCGAACGAAAAGTATACCTTTTTATGTTAGACACGGCGGAAAATTATAAATATAAAACATGACAGAAAAGTTACCAACAAAATAAACTTACTTTAGAAATTCATTTCTGTGATATACGAAGTGGCATTTAACGTATATTCAATAAAAATTGTGCAGTAATTTGCAAAATAAATGCAGTGTGCTTCGACATACTGCGTGTTACACGTAAAAGCTTCGTTATCTTTTTTTTTAAAAATCTTTAACATGATAAATTGTAATTAAGTTTCTTTAATCTTAAATCGACATCACCCCAAAGCCTATAAAACACAGCCGCATTTTCATATTAATAAACGACTAATTTACACGTTTATTAATTAATAGTAATAAAATTTTAATGATTCTTCCTCGAATTCTTCCGCAAAATTTCCGTGGGATAAATTGCGAATAATTTGCAAATAATCATTTTATATTAATCTACGACGATTCTAATGCATTTTAGAAAAAGCCTCTTTAAAAATTTAGATAATCTTTTTTGATACTTTAACGCTCGTGTCTTATAAATCTCCCTTTTTAATTAGTATTTTAATAAGTAATACATACATATGTACAACCTACATAACCACAGTTTACAACAAGAACGTCCTCATCCTTTTAATTTGCAAATTGCAGTCATTACGCCAAAATCGATAACGCTATAGCTAATCAAAAATGAAATACGACGTAATTTAAACATCTAGTGTAACAATAATTATAACCTCGAACTAATTTACTCATTCATAAATTACAATGTTACCGATTCCATTTATTGTCAACTCAAAATGAATGAATCCTCCGTTAAATTTGGTGTGTTCAACTCTCTTTACACATCTATACTAAATTACACTATGTTACGCTATAATTCAGAGCTCGTATCATAATGGGCGTCGCTTTCGGATAACTGAAAGTTCAATAAGTTTTGTTAGTAATGATCTAGTCAAAGCGATATTTTATAAATGCACGTAATCACTACATAATGTATGCAATTAAAACCATGTTCAGTTTATAATTTTTTATTTATTCTATCCCACGTGTAATACCTACTCTAACTGCGACGCTTAATACGATTATCGACAAGTGCAATTTCAAATTGCGGAAGTTCATACATTTTTGACGAACATGCACAATAGGAGCGTCTCATTATATTGGTTAAATTTGATGTAATTAATTTGCAGCTTACAAGTACACTGCAACAACGACAAATACACGAGAAACAAAATGAGCTGTTAAAGTAATTTGAATAGCTATCAACCACTTATGATATTAGAAAGCATGAAGTTAGCGAACTTTAATGACACATAAGTTCAGAACCGGTACATCAGCTACCCCGTTTATATCATACTATCTACACGAGTTTAAATATACTACAATGAGAACCACTGGAATTGACATTTGAATTATATACTATATTGTGTTAGCATAATTTTTGTTCTCGTATAAAAGGTATTTAAAAACGATGATTTATTACTTTTTCCAATCGTTATCATCATTGCAACTTTTCTTTGTTCGATATTTAATTAGTTTACGTCCAGGAAAAAACACATAGACTAGACTGAATCGAAAGTTGATGATTAAACCATGGCTAATACCATGGCCGATTGTGAGCCTCTCTCGATGCACTTTTTCTTTGCGCACTCTCATTATACAGTATGTCCCCGGATGGGGTTACAAAGGGGGAAGACATTTATTTTTGATTTCTCAAAAATTTCTATTCTACATAATTTTTCCTGCTCGATTTCGAACCTCTTAAACTGTTTTTACTTTTTACATAAGTTTTACCGTTAATTAGTTATTGGCTTTTTTCTGGAATATTTGAACTTACAAAGAAGGTTAGGCAGTTGGAAATCTCAGAAAAATTTGAAACTTTGCAGGATTGTAGTACTAGTCAATCCTAATCCAGAGCCGTATTCCGTTCGTGCTCTTACGCGGTTTAAGAGGGCGAAATCCACCCTTAAAAATTTGAACTTTTTCGATCTTACTTATTATCTGTGAAACAACAAGAGCTATCGCATACAAACTATATATTTTTGTAAATGGTTGTTCAAGACGTACATTATGATACAAAAATTAGAGGTGAGAATTATAAGGGATGGTATTGTGCGTCCGATACGGACTAGTGGAAGATTAGCTTAACACTGCTGCCGCTGTGACTGCCACTTGTCTGTAACAGATTATAGAAAAAAATTAGAAACTTCTAAATTTTTCTTTGTATTCCCTACCTTTTTACTAGTCATCGTTTTCCCTCTATCGTCAATTTCTAGCGTAGATTCTTTTGTTGACTGCGAACTTGTATTATTACATACATATAGCTACGTAAGGTAAAATTTTGTTCGCAGAATTGGACCGTAAAATATTTGAGGGGAGCCCTAACCGAGTCCCTATCCAAGAGCCTAACCAAGCCCGATTTTCAGAGAATTTGTGTTAGAGTTTAAAGGTCCATCTATATACACTTTATAAATACATGGAGAATTAGTCGATAAAGAAAAATCCTACCTTTCTTCGTCGTATTAATCCTTTTTGTTTGTAATTTTTTTAGGGAACACAACACTCGCGTACTCACACGCAAAACGGCCTTATTAACCGAACGAGTACTCCTCGTACACACGAAAAATACGATGCCGTAATATAAAATTCGAACTACTGAAACAAGCACTATCGCTCTATACCACTAACGCGAAAGATATGAAATGGTCTAGCCAGAATTCTATATATAAATGCATTCGAGTTATGACTACTTATGTACCTAGTTATGGATACTAGGAAATCCCGTTCTTATTTTAAATACGTTTAGTTTTTTGTTCGCACTCCGATAAGCTATCAAAGTAGGTGGCGCACATGTTTTATTAGTTGCTTCGTATTTTATCGGTCACATAAAAATGCGATTAAAATTTTATCTTGTTTATGGTTTGTAATAGGGAAATTTTCAATGCTTAAGGACACGCGAATAGTTTTTAAATTAAAAATAGAGTAAATTTATCATTCTACGGTATAAAGGCAGTAGATAGTGATTATTCAAATAATTTTACTGTATAAAAAATACATCCGGGGACATACTGTATAAAAGCAGCCATTACAACATTAACCCAATAACTGAATTAAGTCAAGCCACCTTATTGTTGACTTGGATATTTTGAAGCTATTACTAGATAAAATTAACTTTTACTATATTTTATTCGCATAATTTTAAATGAACACTAGAAAATCCAGCAAACACTAGACAAATAAAGCTAATACTATGCAGCGTGTGCAAATTCTATTTTTAACTAACGTTCGCTACTTTTTAATCACATAATGGTAAGCTTTAACTTAAAAACTACTAGTTTATAGTTATAAGTGTTATCTATTGATGCTTCAACCGATAAACTTGTAACTGGTTGGGCTGAAGATTCTAAAACATCCAGTTGTTTTAACAACGTTAAATACAAAAAAAATTACTCTCACCAAAAAGTGAAAATTGAAAATATTTCTATAGTAGTAACAATGGTAACCAACGAAAATTTTTGGTTTAAACCAAAATCTAAACGCTGAACATTGGCTATTAGAAAACAAAAAAAAATCTATTTTTACACGATATATTTTAATTTAACACGGTTCAAATAAAATGGTCAAAATTTTACAAACGTATGACGTTTTCGTGTTTTTTCTTTCATCATTACGCTTTCCTAACAGGTGCCTATATTTAGATATTAGATATACACGGTGTTTTTGAATTAATGTCGCAGAGAAAGTCTGCTATATAACAGGTACCGTAAAACATATTATGTAAAATATAAATGAAATTCCTACGTTGATTACTAGTCCAGGGGTCTATTCTAATTCAGATTTCGACTCGAAATAATTGCGACTTGTTAAAATTAACTACGTAGTCATCTATTGGTAGTAACCAAATCAGTGTTCGACGTCATTAAATTGCGACTTGTTGAAATTAATTTCGATTTTGAAATCGTGTTGAAATCTTAATTTCGACTCGAAATTGTGACAGTTTGTTGGTGAAATAGAGGTTATGTTACGTCAGATTATTTGAGAGATACGTTACCTTGTGTCTAACGTAGAATAGTTATTATTATAGTCTTATTATTAGTCTTCTTTAGTATATTATTAATCTTCTTCATTTTATTTAGTCTTCTTGATTTTAGGTATTGTCGTCTTGAGATTCTGTTTAAGTTTCCGTTAGTGTATTTTAGTCGTTTTAGTTACTAATTGTAGGTATATAGTAAGTATCAATAATAAACACAGACATATTTACACGAGGAAGAACTTACTAACAATAAACGAATAAAGAGTAATAAATAATACAATGAAGTACTAACAATATAAAGTAATAATAAACTGAAACCAAAGTGGAAAAATCAAGAACTAAACTACAACACAAAACAAGATGTAGCGAAGCACGGTAACACCTACGGGAATAACATAGGTTTTATAACTTACACGTATGCGATACTTTACAAATGGTAGAATGAGTGCCGTCATTAAATGTCGTTCATATTCCGATTTTATCTATCTAAATTATCCGCAAATATTTTAAGGACTTATATTAAACTTGCCGCTCCCGTTTATTTATGAAAACCATATAAAACATTATCGCCAACGTCAGTTCTTTTATAATACTAACCTAACATTCCGATATGTTGCTGTTTCCGCTATTAGTCAAAATCTTTAGAATCGCTCGCCTGTTGTCGAGTCGCTTTGACGTCATCAAATTTCGACCAAAATCAGTCGAAATGAATTAGAATAGACCCCCAGACTGGATCACTGCACAACAAACAGGGTAACAAGTTGTCATTAATTTACTCTAGCACTTTTTATTACAAAGAAGAGACATTTATTAATGTAATTTTTCGTAAATAACCGCGAATTTTTAGACTAATTTCTGTTTTCATATATGATTTTTTTTTAATACAGTCTAAACTGTTATTTTTTGTTCGTTTTGAAATCAGATAGCATGCCGTTCAGGTTGACAAACTTTCATTACAATATGTATAGCGTATTATTAAAAAATAAATAAATTTTAAATCTGAATATTTTAATATCCTTATTCATCTTTTGTCGTATGTAGGTGGTATAATAATTATTAATAAATATTGAATAATAATATACATATGTATGTGGCAAATGTTCGTACAATCAAATAGGCAACACATTATACGTTTCGAACACACCCATAAGCATTCTAATTACGCTAAGTACTGGGAATTGTTTATTTAGAAATTCTTGTTTTATTTCATCTTCACTAAGAGAACATGCGATATGTCTTAATATTATTGATAAGGTAGTTTCTCTAAGATATTAATGATATTTGATCGTAAAAATTAATTAGTAATATAAAATAGGTGTTTATATCCAGGATTTTTTCAGTTCTATTGCATTGCACGTTCAAAATTACGAAAGTGAATATAAAATCGCTATAGCATTCTACTATTTGTATATATAATGTTAAATAAATATTTGTAATTGAAAGAGTAATAAAAAATAATAAATTCGATTATTTAGAGGAACTACCATTCGGTTTCGTAGTGTTTATTTTGTTGCGGGACAGTGTTCTGCGATTTGTGTAACTTTGTTCGTTTTACTGTTTGAATCCCAACTTCTAAAGCTGATAAAAGTTGTGCCTACTTGTTCTACTTTCGCTCATATCAACTGCGTATAACATTCTCGTAAAGTTGATCTTTTAATATTCTATATTCGCAACTTTCAGCTAACTCATGTAAAGTTATAAAGGATTCTACACATTTGTCTGATTTCAATATTCCGCAGTTGAATTTGTATTATGTTTTTCTAGGTATAAAAAGTCGTTAATATTTTTAAAAACTTATAATAGAAATTATACACTCATCGCTTTTATCTACGTTATTACCACATATCTACTTCATCTATCGGATTTTTTACCTAATCTCGTTCCCAAAAATAAATCTATAAAACGTTTTTTTTCATACTGTAACGTTTATTCGCAACGTTAATTTATTTACTTAAACAATTTATTTCTTTGTACGAATTTAACAATTAATTATTATTAAACGGAACGATTCGAATTATTTATAACGTCACCGAGCGCGAATATTTATTTCGTAATCGAGAATCACCGCTTTTATATCACCATATTTTAAGAAAATCTACTGTATAACCAACTGGAACTGAACCACTACCGGTTATTTTTACAAGTTTATACGTACCCAAACTTACCCGAAGAGTGACTTATCTCTAGAATGTTCTTGAATATTTTAGAATTCTAGTCGTTATCTTATCGCTAACTATGAGTCATCGATTATGATGTTTAGGATAGAGTCAACAATTTACCTGTATGACTTACTCTTCCAGAACGAGCCGCGCCTTAATTTTCTGGTTACAATACTGATCACTTTTGTAATTTCTATTTTTTAGATCGCTCATTTTTATTAAAACGATTATTATTTATAATGCATAATAATAAAGATATTTAGCAGTCTTTACTTTTTAAAAGTTTCAGAATTTTTGAGCTTTTAATACCTATACACAATCGTAGAATATTTATAAAAAATATTTTTATATTAAAAATTTTCATATAAATTATAAGATTCTTAACGTTTTAGCAGTATGAGTGCTTATCTGTGATAAGTTGAACAACATTGGGTAATGCTTATATATCTACAGTGTGGTAAGAACAGTACCAGTGAAATAACTGAGTTTATTGCGAAAAGGCGATTTACGCATATTTCAATGGAAATTCGTTAACGCGGTTTGCACGTGTGCGAGGATATTTTTGTATTAAATTAAAATGTGAATATCACTTACATTAATTAATTATTACTTGAAAACTTATTACTTTTTAATTAAAAATAAAATATTCCTAAATATTCCTGAAACGGAGCTCAATTTAGATTAAAATTTCAATTTCAAAACAGCTTTGTATTGTTTGTAAAGTTCTGTCTCAACTTACTTTTTATTTAATTTTGCGGTGTTGGTCGATGTAATTGTGTACCGATGTGAAAGTGAATTATTTCCGTAGACAAAATTTTACGACATTCAATTACAGTCGTTCTGCTAACTACTTATTTGTTAGTAATAGGATTTCTATTCATGTGCTTACAGTTTTTATATTTTCGAAAAGCTTTACATTTCAAATGGTGCTTGTGGATTATTCATAATGTTTTCTGTTATAATTTTAAGTAGGTAAATGATGTAATAATATTTTCAATGCGCAATGTAACTATTAGGTACTTGTAGTAATAAACAGTTTTAAAACGTAAATGGTAAAAAGATAACGAACTCTTGCGTCAATACGTGGTAATACCGGAGTAGTTTAAATTTCTTTCCAAATATTTCACTTACAATATATGACGGTGGTTTAAACAAAACAATAACTAATGTATAAAAACATAAAAAATGCCGTGTTAAATGAAATACCGATAATCCTCAATTTACGCCGATTCACAATAACACCGCTCGCCTGTATGTGCTGGAATTCCCCCGGTCTGACGAACAATAAGCTAACTAGCATAGTCACCTAGGACACCACAACAACATTCTTTTATCAGGTACTATCACATCCAGAATCATGTCCCTCCACCGAGTCGTGACAAGAAAACAGCTTAGTTTTAATCAAAATTCTTTGGAAATTACGTTACTTGTTAAACAAAATAATTTTACTCTTAGCGGGCGGGTTCACCTTATTATAAACAATAAGAGGGTTTAAAAATTGAAGAATCTAGTGAAAAAGAGTTAAGTGGTGTAGGTAAGTCGTACGTTTTGTAAAATGAGATAGAAGACAGGGGACATAATTTTTGGTTGTCATAGTACATCGCTACTTATTTTCTTGTTTGGTTAATACTTTCTTTGCTGCATGCCTTAAACCCCTCTAATTACAATTGCAATCTGCTTCTTGTCATATTAACACAATGTAATCATTACTGAATACAAATAATTGTAAATTATTTTATTTTATTTTATATTAAGGGTTTAAAGATAATAGGTAATGTTTTAATACTTCATATGCATATTTTTTGACGACGCGGAACATAAATTCATACCTCCGATTATAATTTGGTTCGTTTTACGGGGATTCGGTATACGCCGCGCCGGTTCTTTCAGGAACGGAACTGCGGCGTAAACTAAGAACAAATCAACTCGACAAGTGAAAAGCGTTATCTGGCGTTACCTGGACCGCATTAAGTAAAATTCATATAGTGCTAATTAAAAAATCGTCGTAATTTATAAATGGTATAAACTTGAAAACGTGTTAAGAGAGGGATTATTGCATAGCGACTAATATTGAGACTATTTAAGGTAAAAAAGAATTGAAACCGGAGAATATGACATCTTTCGTCAATAATTTAGATGATTTAAAATTATTTGGTAAGCTAAAAAGATAATAGCCTAATTCCACCTTTAAACTTTTTATTATACAAGTTAAGCTATTGTTTACACTACACAACTATACACAGCACACTTTTAGACAAAGTGCTGGCAAGGTTTTTACTTCACAAGCACCAAACTTTCTAGAAAAACCCTTTGAAACATCTTTTGAGGAGAATCTTGTGTCTTAACAACCATATATATCGCGTCGGTTAATAGCAACTCTAACATTCAAAGTACAACAAATAAAGCAACAAAGCATTGTATGCAAACACGCGTGTATTAAGGCAAGGGCTTTTATTTTGTTTTTAACAACGAATAGAAACCATAGATACGAATTGCAATAGTTCAAATTTCAAATTCTTCTTCAACTATTCAACGATATTTACTCTTGATTGTTATTGTTAATGCGAATATTTATAAAAGTATGAATTCATACAACTGAAACAGTCACCTACTGACAAAATTACTAAAAAGCATATAATTTATAGTATCTATGTACAGGTATGTTCAAAATTAATGTCCAGTCGCCTGACTTTACTAGTAGCTTGACGCCTAAAGTTTGAAGACCGCTGATTGCGAGCTAAGAGTAAGGGTTTACCTGATTATAAGCAACTAGAGCGATTACACTTCAAGATATTCTATTAAATAGGTATCATTCGGTAAATTGTTTGAGATTTGCATATTTATATTTGAGATTCTACAGTATCTACAGTTGGTCAATTGTTCAATTATCACAATAAATCAACCGAATAATTTTATTAGTGGCAAATGTTATACCGTTATGGCCCCTCATTTTAGTAAGTCACACTTTGTTATGTTACCACTTCGTGGTTGTGTAATTTATATCCATGCTATTAATTATAATAAATCGGCATAGGATTTTATGAATGATGTGAGCAAATAGTAATTGTAATTTATAATTTTGTGCGCATTGAATTAAGAAATTTAGCGTCCTATTTTACTCGATAGAGGGTCAATTATAGAGAACGAAACCACTTCTTGGCCACTTCAAAACTATGTCTTATACACCCCACACCCCTTAAAAGGTAAATATTCCAAAAGGGCTCTATCTCACTTATCTTTAAAGATAGAAATCTCGTTTTGAAACCAAAACATGAAAAATTTCATGCGGAATAAAAAAGTCTATAATAATAATTATTGATTTTTCAATATTAAGCGAGATACTACGAAACAACGCACTTTAAAAATTAACCCTACATAAACATTGGTAATTCTTTCTGAAACTAATAAGTTTACCGTCAAAATGCTTCAAATAAAATTTGTTCTCTGCACTTTCAGCTTTAATACGATATACATATATATGTATATAATTTGCATTATCTGAACCCTGTAAAGCTACCAAGAACGTGCGCTTGTAACGTATATAAGTAAGCTGTCTAGGCACGCCGCGCAGAATGACACCGATCTCACAAGTGCTACTGAGTGGTTAACACAACGTAGGGGTAGTTGTAATAAATATTATTAGAATTGCATATTAATTATTAAAGATTTTTAATTTTGATATAATTACCTGATTAATTGAGACCTTGATTACCTGATTTTAATTAATTGTGGTTAGGCTAAAATTTAATGTTTGTATGACAAAGTGTAGAAATCGGTATTATTGTACACTAAATATAAAAATGTATTATTTACTAACTAGGTCGGGGGGGGGACCAAAAAAAAGGACTTACTTAAATAAACAACTTAAAACAGATAGCGTGAGCGATACAGGGACAGAACATACGAGCACGAAGACCACGATTCGTCGATAATTAAACGAAAATGTTTTCAACCTATATTTTATTTATAAATAAGTATCTATTAAGAAATGTTTTTTGGTAATTAAAAGATGGGAGAACGTGTACACGTTTTTATTTTATTTTTTTTGGTAGGTATATGGCTTCTAATTCAAGAAAGTGACATCGAAAAATTAATCTAATTATTTTCAACTTGCTAATATGAAAATTATTTTACCAATGTTTAATAAATATCGATTATATTATTTCAATTGAATCTCCACCCCATACGTTGATAAACAAGAATTAAAATGTAAAATGTCCCATATAATGCTTTTAGAACAATAAATAGTTAATGTTAATACAATTTTTTTGCTGATTTGTTGAAAATTATAATATCCACGTAAAATACATGTTTTACGTTTTTCGCCAAAGTTCAGTTGTTCTATTGCACTACACAAATATAAATGATAAAGACACAATTTATGGTAATTCATTAACATTTTCGATTTTCTATCGAGATAACGACACTTGTCACACCCGCATTTCTTTAATTTAACGTTTTAAATTCATCGTCCCTACTTTTGTATAATTTTTCGTAACTGCCTATACCCAAGATAATTGAGCATTTATGTAAGAGGTATACCGTCCTTATTACTAAAATTTTGTGCAAGGGTAGTATTGGACATCTTTAGCATTGATAAATTTTAAACGTGTTTGGAATATGAACGTCGATTATGTCAGACTAATTTTAGTAGCAGATAAGAACGCAATCAGACGATGCTGCAGAAGGACATTCATTGCCTGCTATTAGAGAATTTATTGAAAGTAATTGATTATACTAATAACTTTTTAACGAACCAATCTCCCTTTTCTACTAATCCATTTGTTAAGGATTTCCGTGGGGATAGACGTAATTAATAGATATATTAATTCTCTTTTAGGTATAAACCAATAATAATTTTTATTTCGAAATATAAAAATATATAGTCTTTACAATATTGATATTTAATCTATCTTGTTATTTCGATAACTAACGCCCCCCTCCATATACGGGTGTCACGAATTAACTAGTCAAACTCTTTCGCCACAGATACTTGATATTAAATTAAGTCGATTTGCTTAATAAACCTATTACCGGAAATCCAAAGTTGAAAGAAAATAAAAATGTTTTTACTAAATAACTTTTTAGCAGATATAAAATTATTGTTATTATTTTGACAATTAATTATAACTATATTAGTTGCATAAATTAGCGTAAATTTTATAAAATTTTAACTTTAAGAACATTGAAGGTCGTCAGTTTTAACCCTTCTGAAACGTTTATGTTTTTGACTAAACCGTTTTAAACAAAAATATTAATAAATTAGACAACTTTATTTAGAAACTTATTTGTAACTTAAAAAAAAATAAAAACCGAAAGCATGTTTTTGAGTAAAATTAAAAAATCACCTAAATGTCTTATAGTGGTTCTACACGACACATAATTTTACGCAGACTTGCAAAGACAAAAGTCTACGAGTTTCGAGTCAAAAGTTTCGTCGACACGTTGAAGCCAAGTCTGTGCGTATATGAAATCACACGTCCACACATGTAAATTGCATAGACTTTTGTCTACATAGATATCTCTTCATGATAAGTCTAAGTAAAAGGCTGTACCGTGTTGATCCCCTATTAATTTACTTATCTCTATTATTAAGGAAAATTATTTTGCATTTTAACGTTAATAAGGTTGTTTAAGTATTGTCATTAATTAACTTCAATTTTAAAGAAATATATTACAACACGGGTCTGTTACAAATTCATCGTCCGTTGAATTTTAATTTGAGGAAAATAAATTCTCCTAGACGTGCCGTTAGATCTAACGACGTCACGTATAAGTAGTTATCTTTGAACATATTACCTGTAACTCATCTTCCAAATTTAATAATGTAGGAAATATATTTACCTGCATACGAGAAGAGCCTAAGCTATGGATAATTATGGGAATTGGACCATAGTTTATTGTTTTCCTCTTTATAAGTATTAAATGTATTCA
The DNA here is from genome assembly GCA_036326145.1 of Rhagophthalmus giganteus. NCBI lineage: Eukaryota > Metazoa > Arthropoda > Insecta > Coleoptera > Rhagophthalmidae > Rhagophthalmus > Rhagophthalmus giganteus. The sequence continues at coordinate 9,474,044 of JARFJA010000075.1, read as the reverse complement.
ATATATAGGTACAGAAAATGTAATCTCGTGAAATAAAATTTTCGAGGCTTATCTATATCTCAATTGAAACTTGAAGAAATACGAGATCACCGCATCGTAAAATTTTTACCACCACAAGCTTAAGGTCAATTCGGGGAATAGTTTGCAGACTTCCGAATTGACTGAGGTCAAATCTTTTTTCTAACTTTACAGTCCTGCCGAAAATCACCAAAAACCGAACTATAACTTATATAGATTTAAGGGTTTGGTAGTCCTCGATTGTGTTTTATATTTTACTGTCAAGTTCTATTTTTTTAAATTTCCTATTCTATAGTGAGTACAGATTTTTACGACATATTAAGAAACACTCTTTTAAAACTTATCTATAACTTTTTGAATTTAAAAATCTCATACAGTTCAAATTGCTTTTTAACGAACCTGCTTATAGCGAACCTCCGGATATAACGAACCATTCTAAAAGTCCCATCGTGCAACCCTTATAAATTTTGGGGGTTATAACAAACTCGTAAATAACGAACTTTCGGATATAACGTTCGACAACATTGTCACCGTACATCGAAATTTTCAATAAAAATAGGTAAAAATGTTTTTTTCAAGAATAATAAATTGTTTATGACGTTGCCAGTGCGCATATGTGGTCTTTGACATGCTTGCATAATACTTTTTTTAGAAAAATACGTTTATTAGTTAACCTTCCAGGGGATATTTAAGCTTTTAAGCTTTACTAGATAAAGGACGCAAGGGGTAACCAAACATAAGAGCTTTAGATGTTAACAATAATACGTAAGGTAATTGCGTGCCTGGTTTCGTTTTCTCAAATCACATTCAAGCAGAGAAAGCTTTTTTTATCGTTTATTACGATCTTCGGATATAACGAACTCGCGTTGTGAGTCTCTTGTGGTTCATTATAGCCGGATTTTACTGTATTTTATTACGTCAATGACGATTTAGTATATTGTAAATTGTAAACGCTGGAGCCTTTTTTGCCATAATTGTTTATTAATGTAGTACTACTTCGTATTAAAACTTATGTTTTATGTTTATAAATAATCATGGTAAAAAAGTTTTTAGCGTTTACAAATACAATGTAATCATCGTTGCCATATTAAAATATTTTCTTATTTAAACTAAATCGACTTACCTAGAAAATCGGTGTAATACAGATTCGATGCTCAATCTGTCTAGTTTTATCTTTAAGGCTAGTTTACATTGGTAGATCGGTTTAGGTGAGTACTGACTATCTTATGTAAGTTACTTTTTGTAAACGTAATTGGTAGAGTAAATTGAATAACAGATTGGCATAGTAATTTATTCTACCACTCACCTTCTCCACCACCTATAAACTGATGTTATAGCAGTAGAGTAGAGCTGTGTTAGGTGGCGCGCATGTTAATTGTTTGTTAAAAGAACTGCACCGTAAATATATTAAATATTTTCTTATAACAGCACGCCGGCGATTAATGTTCATCGTAGGAAATTCAAACCTAAACTGTTTAAAAATACCCTAATTGAACTTTCCTGCGCCTTTAGTATCTTACGTGAAGACAGTACTCTACTTTTTTAAATTCTATTTTAACTAGTTCAACAAATTAATTTTATACATAGTATTTACAGTTAATTAAATTATGTATAATTTATATTATTTTTCTGGGGTTAAATTGGTTTCGATTACTTCTTTTCCCCGTGGTTGGTGGGATAGTATATTTTGCCATTTACCATAAAGTGGAAACTTAAAACTTCCCATTAAGCAGTAAAAACAACTTGTTTGCGATAGCAATTTCGATACACATCGGAAAACTTAATAAGGTGTAATATAACAAAAAGGGGACGTCGACAAAAACAAGAACTTGATTTATTGTATCTAAAAGTATGGTAATTTATAAAGTCAACCTCTATACAGCTTATTAAAGTTTGATGTTAATATTAAAATTTAATATTCTTAGGAAATTAAAGAAGAACTTACAATAATTATTTAAACAATTATTGAACATTTAAGATAATACATAATTCAATTTATATAAGTAAGTACACAGTAAACGGTAGTTTATCAACTAATTTATTTAATAAGGGTCTAATTAGGTACATCAACTTTAGTTAAAAATTAGACAGCTAATATGAAGTTGAATTGATCTCTAGAGGAACATAAACACGATATTGACCATTTAAAGCCTTATGTAATTGCTCCTACAACCTAAGAGATGTAATCTACTTCTAGAAAACAAGTGTAATGCATTAAATATAATCGGCGACAAAGAAGTTAGTAAATATTAGTTTTTATTCAAATTTACTACTAATTGAAACTTTTTAATTGTGCACGATTCAAAAGTATACTATCAATATTACCTACCGAAAGTTTTTCTAATTTTACATAAAATTATTTTGTGATACATCGGAGCGTCATAATTTTTTCTGCCATCCTACAGTACGGTTAATGTATTTTCGAGATTTATTTATTTCGTTTTGTTGTCGTTTATACTATATTAATTTAATATTTAATTTTGTAAAAGGCGACGTTTTCAATTCGCGTTACAAAACCGAATTTTTTAATTATTAATGCCATAAAAAGACAAGGTTTGTAGTCGTATTAATAAAAATGAAATTATTAAAATACCTTATTTCGGAAAACGTGTGAAGGGAACTGTAAAATCCTATTTCGATATGCCACTGCTTCTCGTTCCGTCTACACATTTTAAAGCTCTTCTAGAACATAAAAACGATATTCGGTTAATAAAACCGGAGAAACCCATTTCTTAATGTAATTGATGATGATTATGATATAAATTATAATACGCTAGGTGAAATACGAGACTGGTGTCGAAAATATAAAGACCCGAAAAAGCATTCGCGAATAAATTATAGTTTTTACTAGTCAAGGAAAACAACGATTAAATGCAGTTAATAATCTCAATTGCAAAACGATTCCTGTAAAAGTTAAAGGTTGTAGTGGAAATTATTAAATCTTTTGTACCTACAGTTAACATGTACAGGGTGGGGCAAAATTATAGAACTAAGCATCTCACGCTTAAACTATTTGCTTTTTGAAAAAAATAAAAAATATATGTTAAATGGAATAAAAAGGCGCATATTTGGGAATTATCAGTTGAATAATTAATCTTATCATTTTGACGTATGACGTCATAACTTTCTTTTTTTTAATGAAAACCCCTATTATAAATGCTCCCATTAAAAAGTACATAAATTTTGCTATATAAATCAATACAAGAACGCTAAAGTAGCGTAATTGGTTTTTGATTAATAGCGATTATAAAATTGGTAAAATTCATCTACTCGTAGATAAGTTTTCGGTTGTCGGTCGACGGCATACGGTGAAGTGCATACTTAACTTCGTAAGTGGTTTACCGAAAGAAGCAAGATAGAACTAAACATCCCCTAAATATATGGTTGTCTTTCAAATTTTGTTTAAAAAATAATAGTATTTTAAAAATATTACATAAAATACAGGGTGGTTGTTTTCTACGTGAACGCAGAATAGTATCTCACATTTCCCATTAAAGAATTACATTAGAATTACATTATAAAATTGATTTAAATGTTTCGTAATTTCTAACAATACAGCGAATTTTTTTTAACCAATGTCAATCCTGACATAATTCAACCAAATCGTGTTCAAATAAGAAACTTAATTAAAATAAGGAATATTGTAAAATATCAGCAAAAATACTTAGGAGTAATTTATATAAACTCTAAAATATAAAAAACAGCCCAACAATCAACGAAGGTTTTAATTTCTAATTACAAAATTAATATAATAGACTTTTAAAATATTTCCTGTTATATCCCAGAAAAATATTTTTTAACCAATAAATAATGAAAATATAGTTGTTTTCACAAGGAGGAATTTAGATTCTATTTTAAATCGCCAATATTGTCAGTCAACAATTGGGGTAATTATCTTTTAATGATTTACGTACTTATATATGTCACGGTCTTTTGGTGTAATTGGCCGTTTCATAAAAAGGCTGGACATTATGTAAAACGTCACTAAATAGTGAAATGAATAAACGTTATACCAGAAAACTAGATGTTTTGAACGTTATAGACAAAAGCTGTCAACGTTTTTACGTACGGTATTTTCGCAAGCACGAAACTTTGTAGGAAGATGCTTGAAAACTTTTTTTAACAAAAATTGTGAGTCTTACGGGTGTATACCGATGAATATCGCAAAAGTGCATTATAGTATACGTTATCGAGATGATGTAGTTATGATATGGGGTCGTACACATTATTCTATAAATAGAAACGTACTATACTCAATTTACAGCATTACAGAAATGTACAGGCAAATCAACCACCTAGTGAAATTTTCTACGACTTTGTATGATTCAAGCGGCAGAACGTGTTGACGTTTTATGTACCTATGTAAGTAATACATTTCAACACCTTTAGCTTTTTGGTATAACGTTTATTTATTTCACTTAATTATAAAAATCCATAAAATGATGCATTTGATTTTAGACAAGTAGGTAGTGATTGATTGTAACTTGTAAAAAAAACATTTGTTTGATTTTTAGGTACATTTTCGTGCAAACTTATACATTCTTTGCAAATAAATAACTGAATTTCTCTGTAAATTATTGCGTCTTTCCTAGAATAAAAGGCATCAAAGGAAATTTGTCGAAAGTAGACTACATTATTTTCAATTAAAAGACCTTTAGAATAAAAACGAAATGTTTACAAAGTTTAAAGCGATTTCGGAATTATCTTTATTATTTAAGAATTAAAATGTTCCTTCAAATTTTGTAAAAATTTAAGACTAACTAAGTACAAGCTCTTTGTCAAGATATTTCTAGGTATGCGATAATAGAAATGATTTAATTAATCTCTTATAAATACTTTGTGATTTCTTACTTTTATACATTTTAATTAATTTCGTTTACGTTCTTTGTTGCCGTTTTATAACGTTCTCTTCCGTCAATATCAAAGAAAATTAAACTGCCTCTTCTCTTTAATAATATTTATCTCGAGAAAAGTAAGACGAACATATTTTTCTCGTTTAATTTTCATAAGCCTTTTAATAACTCGCCACACCTTTAATATTTAATTTAAACTTTTTAAATCATAACGTTTATATAAATTATTTCATTATTTTTAATTCATTTTGTCGATTTTCTTATTAATAACCATTAAACTTGGTAGATTACTATTATAAAAGTTAAATAGAGTACATAATTACATTTTCTGTAAATCTGTTTCCATTATCTTCATTAGATAATTAAATTCAATTGACCGGTTTTTGAAAATTGCGACGTAGTGAATTTGTGGGCAAACAAAACCGAGGTTTAATGATTATTGATAAGCATATGGTGCAGGTCTATGCGGACTAAACCCAAATTATCTTATTAGAGAAAAACGATCGTTGATTTAAAACTTGGCTAACAACCAGCTAATGAATCGTACCATAAAAACCTTGATAATGTTTAATTTTAATTGCAGGTATATAATATGCGCTTATACCTACTTATAGAATAAAAATCAATATCGTTTTTTTATTTATATTTTATTACATTATTTTATATTACTTAATTTATAAAAATACATACAATATATAATACTATCTTTTTATGTAAGCATATAATCTTAATAGAATACTATACAGGGTGTTAGTGAATTAGCATCGCGGAAAAAAACTACGAGTAGGTAAGATTAACACAGACAAAAAACTTAAATAAAATTTTTTCCTAAAATCAATAATTTTCGGGTTATTGCTATTATTAATTTGATAATCGTCTTACTCGAGTATATTCCCTTTAAAGATTTTTAAGAACTCGGAAAATGAAACTGACTGTTGGGTCAGCAGCTAAAATATCTGTACTTTTTAATTTATGGCCCCCGTTGTAGGAGAGTGCCGATTGTTGTGGATATTTTCATTTATGAATGCAATTCCTATTTTCGGTTTACACGTAAAAGTTAGATTATTCTATTTAACATAATTAATAACATGCCTGTTTTTGAAACAGTTACGTTTAATATTGAGAGTCTTGAACTAAAAGGGGTGCCGGTACTAGTTTTATGATTTTGAGAAATTTCGAAGGGCTTTTAAAGTATAATTAAATGCAAATAGGCAAGTAGGTACTTTATTTTTTGGTTTCTTACCAAACATAAGGACCAAAAACAAAATTTAAAAACTAAACATTCCATAATGACGCAATGAGTGTTAGTAACTTTCAGTGTTATTTCAAGTTTTTTCAGTTTTTTTTCGAATTATTTCACAAAAATTAATTAGAAATTTTATTAGAACAACACATGCAGATGTAAAAGATTAAAATAAAATGAATAACAAATAGCTACTTAGGTATCTACTTAAATGAGGAAACATTTTGAATATTTTTTACATTACAACTTGTCAATGACCGCAGAAGATATTTACGACTTCAACCCCTACAATCGTTTCTGTTTACTATCGTAGTAACCTAATGGAATGCCAGCTGAGATAACGGTACTTTTCAGAACCCACCAATGTCACTTGTTGAAGTTTAAAGAGGAACTACTGGTTTAATTTCTCGGACAAAAACACCCCCCCCCTCAAAAGTAAATTTGCTCAAATCAAAAAATGTTACTAAGATTTTTGTTTGCATTAGTCTCAGGTACATGTACCTTTCTTCCGCGACATTAATTCACTAACACCCTGTATGTCCAATAAGTTTTGTCACCAGTAGAACTGTGAGAGAAAGGCAACTTATTAAGGATTCAAACTTCAACTTCTTACTTCGAAAATGTAGAATTTTAACAGGCTCGCGCAGTCATGAGTTCATTAAGGCTCCTCTAAACGAGGATGGGCAACCGAACATATTTTAAGGATTCCATCCTCCATAACTCGAAGAAAAGTTAAATTTACAAAATTTTGAGAATTGCTACGTACTAAAAAAATTTTAGAATCAATTGACGAATCTCTTTTTTTGATTTCTTTAGTATTAAACGAGCTCGACTATTAATGAGTTTATAAAAAAAAAACGATGGAATTTAATATCACTTAATTAATACGTTAGTTACGGGGAGCTAAAGTTTGATTTTTTTCGAGTAAAATCAAGTAACTCAAATGTATGAATGCTGCCTTGCGTCCAAAAAACAAACAGCAATGGATCATTTTTTTAAATAACTCTAGATTTTTGTAGTTGTTTTTGGTAATTTATGTAATTTGATATAATTATTTGTTTTAAACCATTGTTGTTTGATGTGTTCTTTTTTCATCGGTTAAAAGTTAAAAATTCAAAAGTTTCATTTTAACGTTATTCTCATTTGTACGTATATTTTCAATCCCCCTTTAAAAACGTATAAACGAGGTTTTACTGTATTAATTGTAGTAATTATTTGCCATGTAATATGTGTACAGGTAAATCATTGGTAGATATCATATCATATGTCACTTTCTAAACATTGAACTGAATTACAAATAAATGACGTGCATCGGAATAAAATATGAATGACTTACATATATAGAGAATTTTAATGACAACGAAACACGACTTTAAACATTGTTAATTAATGACATCTAAAACGCAACTTGGACGGATGACAAACTACTGCGACTAGGTGCGTTTTTTAGACGCAAGTAGACGCGTGTACGCTTTAATACGACACAAAACGATTTTTTATTCATTTGTATATGTCCAAAATAATCGAGGAACTTATAAAAACGGATAAACGAAAAGTGAAAAAACACGTCGAGAATTATCAATGAAGTAAACATACGAACAGTTCACATTATTTTTAAAATATACAAATGAATAAACAGTGTTGCATTGTATCACATTAAACGTATATGCGTCTACTTGCGTCTAAAAGACGCATTTAGTCGCAATAGTTTGTCGTCCGTGTGAGTTGCATTTTAATTTAATGAAAGCACTAATTTTAATCGACTTACCCATTTAATTACATTTTACAACAAATTTTAAGGCTATTACTTTTTATTTATTTAATCTGCTACTTAAAACTTTCTTGCCTTCGTAATGAAGGACGCGATTCGTATCAAATTAAGTTAAATGCTTTGAAGTACTAATAATTTGAATTGAGTCCTGCCAGATAGAAATGTAATATAGAAAAATTATATGAAATCAACTGTGATAGAAATCATTTGAATAGTTGAAAAAAATATTTTTATACGTATAAAAACTTATTTTAATTTCTCTAAATGCAATATTGGAATTTAGTATTTAGCGAACCGTTAACTTTTAATCGATGATAAATTAAGTCGAGCAATTACTGCGAAATAAGACAAAAATAAAACGTTATTAAAATTCAATTAGTCAGTTTTATACAAATACTATTCTTCGGTTGAGATTTTGAGAATTCGTATTCACTGACTGTAACAAAAAATAACGAACGAACTTTTATTTCCAACCTATTTAATTTATCTTGTTATTAGAAAATAATAAATGTTCTAAATTTTATTTTATTAAATAAAGCCATATTTATTTGACGAATTGTTTGTGGCAGTTTGGCAGTAAACAGTGTTGTTGCGACAAAAATTAAACGTAGTATGTTAAACTATTTCCACATCGAAAAAGACTACAAAGTGTAAATATTATAATACAATTGTCATCTAATGTTCAGAAAACAAATATCGATTATCTACATATTTAATATATCTATAATTAAACCCACGTTGGTACTATATGTCTCATAAGTTTTGTTATCGATCAAGTCGTTAAAGATAGGTAACAAGCTAACGCGATCCTAATTTATTAACACTGACATTTTGAAAGCAAAGCTGATTGAGAAATTCATTTTCACAAAATAGGGAACTGAAGTTCGAGTGTTACTTCTGGCGACTCTAGAAACGACGAAACTTATTTGGCGTATAGTACGTTAAGTACTTATTAAAGGAAATTTGAACAGTTACAAATGGAGCTTCTAAAAATAGAACAAGTTATGTATATGTATTTGATGGTTGTCGATTATGAAACTGTGTTTATCCTTCTGTTAAATAATTCTATCACTATGTATTTCATTGTTTAAACATCGATAATTAAAAATATGTTATTGACAAGTTTGAAAATAATTTTAATCTTAAATTAAAGAGCAATTATAAAACTGCTTATTTCAAAAATCGATTAAAAATATTGTTATTATATATTTTATTTTAATTTAATGTTAGTCGTATTACTGACTAGAAATCACAATCACGATAAGTAAATAAAGGAGAAGTTAACTTGTTAACTCACAAAATTAGTTCCTGGTTGGAGAACGTTAAGTTTGTATTGGCCATGAAAAAGAAGATAAGAGTCATTTAACTGATAAAGAATGTAAGTCGAATTTCTATTTTATTTACTTGTATCTTATTTAGTACCAATAAACGTTTATGGCATATTTTAAGTAACTCTCCAATGAATGGTATAAAAAGTTGTTTATAATTTTAATGCGAATGAGTTAAACCGTTATAGGTAACTGCTAAATTGTAACGTTTTGTTAAATTGCCATTAATTAATTTAGCGCTATATAGTATGTAGATACTTACATACATATAGATGGTGGTTTGGTAAAACGTCGTAACCGACAAACAGCAATTTTTTTAGCTTAATTGTAAGCAAATATCTCCTGGAAACCGCACATGTAGATAATTTAGGACACGTTTGTGTCAAATAACATGTTTATTCTACGATGCAATCACTAGTTTGAATGAAAAACGAAATTGTACGGAGGTTAGATGCTATCCTTGAACGAGATATGATAACAGGACATCGTAAGTCCTACGCGTTTGTTGTTTTAGGTGGGTTAGACATACAACTTCTTTACAAATAATGTAACGTACCGTAACCACGTTTCGTAATTATATCTTAGGCACAAGTTTTTCAACGTTTTAAGTCAATAGCGGCACATTAAAGATGTATTCACAAATTCGACATTTTTAAAGGATATTTCCCGTCAATATTTAAAACTCGACTCCTTAGAGAAAAGCTTTCTGACACTTCTATTTATCTGTGTCGATAAATGATTGCGACAGGTGAACCAATTTTTTATTACCAACAGCGGCTAAAAAATGTTAAAACGTGGATTTTAGTGTGGCGAGGGAAATGTCACTAATTCGATTTTCTTACAGCAGGATATTTTTCTTACGATACAACTTTGCTTACCTTGTTATATCATCGTGAATTTTAGAAAAAAAATTCGTATCGTCGATACATCGAAAATGTTTTTCTTTTAATATTTTTAGAGTAACTATACTTGAATGATCACAATTTTTCAAACTTATTTCATTTTTTATTATAGCTACAGTCCACTTCTGTAAAATATAGCTTAATAAATAATTTCGGAAGCCTTCAGAAACAGAGGCTGTGCGTATATATATATATACGTTTATAATAATTGAATTTAGAATTCTTACCTTCAACGGTTTGTTTTTCTTGTATTGCCTTAACTTGTAATGATCTATATTATAACTGCCAAGGAATTCCATTTTTACAATTATTAGTGATAATAACAGTAGTTGTTGTAAACATTTCTGAATGTCAATCAAGTACTGATAATTCTGCAAAGAAATCAATTGCAACCAGCTAACAATTCTCATTTCAAAATAATGTCAATCTTTCTCAACAATAGCTACTCTTATATCTGTGCCAAAATTATGTGATCGATACTTCATGTCTTTGAAATTTATACCTCAGGCGTGTTGGAGATGCTTTATGGTACCTAGGACACTTAGGCGCTCGCCATTAAGGCGCGGTTACTATGACCCGAGACACAATGGCGCAAAGACACGAGGGCACGAACCACTAGGACGCAAAGCCATTAGGGCGTAGGGACACTAAGGCGGGAATTATTCTCAAATTATGTAACTATTTTAAAGCAAATTAACCAGCACTTGTTTTCTAAGTGAAAATCTCGTGATATAAAGGAAATTTTGAATAAAAACGAAAGAGAGGAAAAACCGCGAATGTTAAGGGTCGAGTGTACTATTATTCTTTACTGACATCTTAGTATATTACAGTTATTGTACATATGTACAAATTAGTATGTATATAAAATAACTTCTAGAATAATGTAGATTAATTAAGTAGGTGCCTTGACTTATAATGTCTATAGTGTTTTTTTTACAATAAAAATATATTAATTTGACTTAAAATCATTAACCGAAATTCACATAATATAGTTAGCGGTTTAGTGTCCTTTTACGTGCTAGTGTCTCTCCGCCTTAGTATCTTTGCGCCGTAGTGGCTGCGTCCAAACGGTTGTGCCTCGACGGCCGCGCCTAAATGTCCAGTTCCGTGTTTTATGAAATTATTAAAAATGCCGTTTCGGTTATGTATCTTACAAAAAATAATTGTTTAATAAATCATAACGTAACCGTCTTGTGTTTAAATTATTGAATTCAGCTAGTTTCGACGAATTCAGTTTGTTACCGCAGCACATTTACAATTATCGGCCTTACTATAAGCTTGTCAGATTTGATAAACGATAGTTTAAGGCAAACATAAAATTTAGCGTATAAAAGATGTTGCATTTTTTATTCGGAATAACAGATACTAGCGAAAACTTTTATCACTTCCGCATTGAAACGAATTAAAATGTCGCTAAAAATAATAGTTTTGCGTAGAAAAAATATAATGGCCATAAGAAACCGCAACCGTTGAAAAAATTATATGTATATTCGATTTTTATGTACGTATATAGGTATATAAGACAATTTCCCTTCGTAGAACCAGTTAAATCACAAACTCCTTCAACCATTAAGTGTCAATTAACTAAACCGTTTAAAACGTAATTAAATTAAGGGAAGCTTTTTTCTCTAACGTAAGTCAAAAAGACGTAAAAGCCTGTGTAATATTACAAACGAAATTTGTATAAAAACAGCCTGTGACTGAACTAAAGGGCCGCATAAAATGGTTACAAGATCGCATAGAAAATAAGTTTCCTTTTTGAGGAGAATAAGTTTCTGAAAGAGAGATTGGTTTTCATCAATTCAAACACAACACCACCGTCTGCCGATTTTTTGAAAAGAACAGCTTATTCTCAATTTGCATAATTTACAATTTATAATTACTGACTAATCGAGATGAAATGAATATTTGAAATTCACTTCAACCCTCTCGATGGATAGCAGCGGATTAAGGAATTATCGATATTTGAAGTATGTGTTTTTTTAAACAAGATGATGCAATTTAAAGTTAATTATAGTAAATGTATGATCCGTCCAGCCAGAAAGAATTGTCAGGGCGGAGCTAATGCGTGTTAAGCTGGGGACACACTGCCGATACGTCACGTGCCTGCATGGAATTTTACATTAGTACACATAGGACGACACGTGATGCATCTGTTCAGAAGCTCACGCAGCATGTTTCAAATAAAGATATATTATCTGCCCGCCGCTATTTATTGGCTTGTAATTGGTATATCAAATAAACTTAGATAGTGAATTCTTATATATTTACTTATTATTATACTTTTTTTACATGCCGGAGAGTAGAAATTAGTGCCATAATGTTGCGTGCCGTAACGTGATGTGTCGGCAGTGTGTTCCCAGCTTTAGCCTTACATGTTAAGATGACGATCGACCTGTATCGTTCGTGTGTAATGAGCGAGCATGTTACATTGCAGCATTGTCTCTGACAATGCACCGACCTGTACTGACTTGTAATGTAAGACTCAAAGAGATTCGCGAAAAAGTGACAGTCCAGTAGAGAACACGACGCTTGCACCGAGCGGCTCGGCTCGCTTCACTGACTGCCGTAATGCTCGCTTCGCAACATATTATGGTGCGTACAGACCAAGCGAACACGCTGTTCGCGAACGTCTAGCCGACCAATAGCTCTTCAGTAACTGGTCAGCGTCACCGATCCGACTATAGCTTATTGGTTGATTAGTGTTCGCGAACGGCGTGTTGGTTTGGTTTGTACGCACCATTGCATTACATGTAAATGATGCTGGTTAATCGCCACCTTCAGGGATCTCACTTTCTCTTAGCACTCACGGCGTGCCGAATACTTTTTCTCTCTGCGCGCGTCTCAGCCCTGCCTGCCGTTTCTCCCTGGCCGGACTGTGTGTATTATAAATACAATTACCTAAGTACCTACTTATACTGCTTCGGTAAAAGTGTGCTGATAGCCTAGTAGGTACGGTTAATAAAATACTACTGTAAAAAAATCTGAATCGTTTTTAAATTTCTGGAGTTCATATAAATATGACTTCAATAGTGATTTAATTAATTTACACGAAGGCGTTTATTGCATTTCTTTAAAACCAATTTAAAAACAGTTAAAAAGTTCATTAATTAAGTAATCGATTTTTGGTTTAAGTTATAATATCTAATTATTATGTAGATGAATTCTCGAAGACTCTATTAATATTTTAAACCCGAGTTTAATTTAAATTGTCCTTATCAGAAAATTTTTGTTCCCAAAAAAAGCAAGATAAATTACTTTTATTATAAAAAATTTTATGCTGTAGAAATTCTGACGAACATTTTGATTGTGCAAGACTGGACCATAGCGGTTATCAAAAGCTATCGTCTAATGTTAATCCACTCAACCACGACAAAAATAATATTGTAAATATAAAATTAAATTAAATCGCAGTTAGGCTTGGGACACATGAGCATTTTTATGTCCGTTGCAACGTCCGTTTTACAACGGACATCGATTTAAAGACCGATTTACACGATACGACTTTCCGTACCTTTCATCGAATAAGATAAATCGTATCAGACAAAACAGAACGTTTAGAAGGCAAAACATATGTTTTATCGAAACGGATTAAAATCCAAGGTTAGATCGAAAAACTGAGCTTCGTAATTCAACTTCTCGTCCGTTTTCCGCTCAGTTCTCTACAAAGTCGACCCGTTCACTGCTTCTGTTATATCAATTTATTGAATTTGTAAATATGTGCACTATGTCAGACCTGCGGCAATATTCACGCGAATTCCTCTCGGAGTTTATTGAGCTATATACAGAAATTTTCCTTGTTTGTGGCAAGTGAAAAGGAAAGATTACGTTGACAAACAAAAACAGCTTGGCGTATGATAAACTCGAAAATAATTGTGCTATTTATCGAGTTTGCCACTCAACTCTTTCAGTAGCCTGTCGTGAGAGTATTGACTTCTTTTCAATAGCCATTCCCTTCACCATTTCATTCTTCTTCTTTGTAATTTTCTTCTTCGAAGCTGATGGTAAGCGTAAGGCAAATGGTAAACAACAACTGTGCTTTGTCTATGTCGGATATTACAAAACTGGAAGAAACAAGAGTTGGGATTGAAATGTAAAACGAAAGAAAAGTCGGAACATGTAGACACCACATAAAACGCATGTTTTACCGTCTGTTTTGCTCGATCGATAGAACGTATAGGAAGTCGTAGCGTGTAAACTCACCTTAACAACGCTCGTATGGGGGCCGTGGTGGTGTAAACAGCTAGCCTTCTAGTGCACCCACGGCTGCGGGTTCGAATCCCGCTGCAATCATAGACGTTGTACTGTTAATACTAACATGAGAAACTCTCAAACACTAGAATCTGACTGAGGGTCGTGCTTTAAAGCCATAAATAAAGCTCATGTAAAAATATAATGATTATATAGGTCTTGTTTTATAAAATAGGACAATTAATAATTTATTTAGATATATTATTTCGGCATAAATAAATAGTGATTCAATACACGCGAAAAGGAGCCGTGTGGTTTAGCGTTTCAGCCAAAGGACTGGCCTTTCTAGCGCCACACGGCGATGGGTTCGAATCCCGCTGCAACCATGGACATTTGTGAATGTTAATATTAACCCGTACTAACTAAATGTAGCGAAAACACACCAAATTAGACTGGCTAATTGGAGATGCTAAAGCCATTAAAAAAATACACGGGAAAAGTAAGAAGTTAGAAGATTAAGATATTATTAGGCGAATATGAGAAACAAGAAAAATTTATATAACATGTAACACGTAAAATATTGTAAAATATGTAAATAATTGGCGATCTATCTCGAAATAACGAACAATTCCATAACATATCTACTATAAAATTACCTACCGCAATATACAGGGTGATTCAAAATAACACCGAGAACGCTTAGCATGTCTTGTTGAGTTGGCGGATGTTTCTTGACAAACTGTAAAACGCACGCCCAGCACCATATCTGAAGCGTTATCAAATTTTAACGCCCTACAACGTCCAAATCATGCATTACCGAACATGGGCCAATTCTTGAAAAACGATTAGTTTTCCGTTCCGCACAACATACATACTAAGCGTTGTCAGTATTATTTTGAATCACCCTGTAGGCGTGAACGACATGAATAAAAAAAAATATTGATGAAGGGAAACACAAAAGACAGTTGTCTATAGCCAAAAAAGTTTCTATTGTAACGGAAAAAAAACATTGTCTTAAAAAGTTTTTAAAATACTATTAACCTTCGAATTCAATTAAATAATTGAAGAAGTCATATTTTATATTAACAGCGGCGATGCAGTTTATAACTTACCCTGGAAATCTCATAAACATTTAATATAATTCCATTCTAACAAAAGAAACTACTGCTGCATTATCAAATAAAGCTGCATTTGAAATGTAATTTGTCTGACAATATTTGCTGAACTATTTTAACGTTTACTGCACACACAGACGTTCAAAACTTGTTTATTTTGTACAATAAGTTTAGACATCTGATAAGGTATTGCATGCATACCGTCTTTGAATACGAATGAAAATAAAACAAGTATTTTAACGGTTTTGTGTTAGGTATTCAGCCGAATCTGAAAAGTTTCAATAAAACTATGGAGAAGTAACTACGAGAAGTAACCGAATAAAAAAATGTCTGTTGCAACTAAGGACGTTTGTGCTTGTATTTATTAACCCAATTTAGTAAACATTCAGAAAATAGACTGGCTAATTGGTTAAACCGTGCGCGTCAGGGGACACACGACCGAAATGAAACTTCTTACGTGTGCGACAGAAAGCGAGCGATGACGTCACACGCTTAAGTCGTCGATAAAGGAACAGGGGATAGCTGTCTCGTCGGCTGGACGCCGTAATACGTTTTCGTTTTATCTCGCGAGCACTTTACTATCCATGAGAAGGTTCATTTAAAAAACATCAACAAAGTTTCAGAAAACTACACTCCACTATAGATAAGTTAACGGCCCTAACCATGGAATGACAACATATACTATTTACAAACAAACAGTAATAGCCGTATTTTCTGATTTAAATAAAGCGTTCGACACTATTTGGAGACATAAGATATTACAACAAACGTACGACTGGAATCTAAGAAAACCACCCATATATATTAATAAATAAATTCTAGTTTAAAAAGTCAAGTACATTTTATAAATCACAAATATCGTATTTCACCACATAATAGTCGCACTTTTTAATATTATTTTCCTTATTTATTTTATTTTTGGTTTTTTCCAATTTTAGTTAATTTTTTTAATTAACGTAACAATTACAATTTGCAAGAACATAAATCAAAGGAAATCAAACAGTATATTTGTTGGGGTAGATGGAGGAGAACAAAAAGTAGTTGGAAAACGTCAAGTGTTCGACGGCTCTAATTTCTGTTGTTAAAGATTTGGAATTGATTTCGTAAAATTTGTTTTTACGAAGAAACAAGTTTGCAAAAACTATTAAGCCTTTTTATTTGTTTGTTTACTCACAAATTGCGTAATACTGAATGATTACAACATTGTCGATTTCTATGAATGACTTGGTGTTAAATTATATAATGCAAAATTAAAACCAGCTAGCATTAATTCCGTCACAGGGATCGTGTATTTTTGTACCGTAGTTAATTAATTTAGAATTTACTAAAGACTAAAATTCGGTAATAAAATTACTGGATTAAAATCAATTAATTTAGTTCAACACATCGGCGATTACGTCTTTCTGTTGATTTAGGATGACGTATATAATCAAGAATTTAATTTTATCGACCATATAGGTACTATGAGAAATTTAAAAAATATATATACATACAGTGTGCCCCGTAAATAATGGATAACTTTGGAACTGGTGATAGACCAGATAACGACTGTCCAGAATATCACAATTTGACCTTATTAAAAATCCCTTGGTTTTCGAGATTTTACCACTTTTGTGAATATCAAAATTGGCGCCGTTGGTAAGTGTTTTGTGTGCCATTTCTACAAATAAAATTTTTTTACCATTTTAAAAACTAGACTAAATGTGCCAATTTTTAAAATAACTGACACGTTTAGTGCAGTATATTTTTTTGCACCACCAACGGTCAAAATAGGACGATAATCTAACTTTAAAACATGAAAAAAAAGACATACCCCTTATTCAAAAATGGTGTAATACGTTTTGTAATACAACTCTTCAAGAGCATTATACAACAAACAGAATATAAAAATCTATTTGTAGAAACGGCACGCAAAATACCAACCAAAGGAACCAATTTTCGTGATATTCACAAAAGTGCCAAAATCTCGAAATCCAAAGGATTTTTAATAAGGTCAAATTGGGATATTCTTGACAGTCGTGAACTGATCCAAAGTGGAAAGTTATCCATATGCACAATGTAAACGAAATTCGGCAATCACTTAATCTGTAGAACTTGAAAGAAATTAACTAATAAATTAGATATCTACACATGCCATACAAGTACAAGCTAAAATGTGAGTTTCATTTTCAATTATTAAGAGAAAATAATCCGAAATTTTTAATACATTTCATAACACTCCAAACATTTCTCAAACCTAAAACTACCATTCTAACACATAAACTAAAAAATAATAATAACAATTGAACAAATTTTTGTAGATCAATTGTTGTGTAGATGAATTGTTTGTAGACGAATAAAATTGTGGTAAATGAATTGCCGTAGATGAATTTACTTGTTAAGGTAATAATTCTTTCCTGTAACATTTTTCATTTTTACTCAAATAATTGGTACTTTACCTTTGAATAATTTGATGTTTCATTATTTTTAAATAAGCTTGTATGTTATATAGACATTCTGACTGTGATTAAGGACTTTTCAAATTCAACAAAACTCTTTATAAAGAATGACTTTTTCTCTTAGAACGAGATATAAAAAATTTACAAGTATATATATAGTTAGATCCATCCGTGGACACTGTATAAGAATTGTTATAAAATATTTGTACAGTTTTTGTATAAAACACGCGCAACGTAATAAATCTTAACTTTTTCGTAACTAGAAAACTTTTAATTTTATAATTACTCTTCGTAATCGATATTTGCATTATAAACAACGTGAATTATTAAAGTCCTGTATAATACAACAGGTGAAGTACCCAGAATCACAATTTTAACTAATTACCGACACACTTCCGTGGTAATTCCGGAAATTGAAGCTCATCTTACATTTAAGTACGGAACAGGTATAAACTTCGTCGTTTATACTTAGTTAAGTTTTAAAAGTATTACGCTACCCTACCTAATCAATTTATTTAAGAAAAATTAAGGATATAAAAATCCATTACGCGTTAGAAAATAATGAACATAAAGATAATTAAATACTCCAATATTTTATTAAAAGTGAATAACTATAAATAAATATTTTGTTAGGACTGGATTGAACAATTGCGGGATGGGAAAATTCGATTACCATATCAGTCAGTCAAAGGCAAAACCAACAATTTTTACGGACTACTTAAACAACGTCAATCAAAGTTTGCTCTTTGGAATTTCATAATTTCGATTTATCACAAGTGTTAAATTTCTGGATGAACATAACCGGTCGGGTTTGAAACGTCTATTTTAATTAAAAATCTAAATCTCGTGAAAATAAAAAAGATTTTGCCCCAATCGAATTATTTCGAAATCCTCGGATATTACATTTGCAAACACGTAAAATTTAATCTTTTAGTTATAAACTGCCTAAAAAAATTTAATGTAATTAACGAATCCCTAAATGATGTAAATTTATTAATTCTTAATATTAATTATTGTTATGCTAGCTTTTACTTGCCACTTCGTTCGCGAGGGATTAGAAATATTTGAAGGAACGTATCCTACAAATTTCATAATTCAAAGGTATTAGTAAGTACGAACAAACTGATCAAATTTTTAAAAAACGTACTTACCCCTTATCTCTAGGGGCCACGGTGGCCTAGAAAGCTAGCCACTCGACTGGCCCTCTAGCACACTCACGGCTGCTGGTTCGAACAGCACACGCTAACGTCAGACCTTCTATGAAAATTACAATATCGAAAGAATGCAAAAATTTTCTTAAAACACTCGTATCTCGGGAACGGTAGGGATTTCGATGTTTTCCGTGAAATTTTTAAGTGTTATACAAAACGACCCTTCGCCCTCTATCGATTGCCGCTTGAAAAAAACCGCTACCTCGAAGGACCAAAAAGTTAAGAATTCCGAAGGTTATAGTACGATTTTCTACGGGCTTCCTACGACCCAATACCGCACGTCAACGTCAGCTAGTTTTATTTCAAGTTTCAAGGGCATTACAAAGTTACAGCTCTACAAAATCTAGATGGAACCCAGCAATTAAATGATAGAAAAATATTGTTGGTTCTTAATGAGATACTGCCACGGGGATTATACGGGAAAATCGGTTTTTGTGACAAAATAATCAACTGTAAATTTGCCGTAAACATATTTTTATATACAGAGTGTTTCAAAATTGCACGGCACTATTGTTAGAGACGATAGAAAAGTGAAAAATAAGTGGGGTTTGTTTGATACACCTTTACCCAAGTCACCCGTTTTCGAGATTCAGGATGTTGAAAATTGCTTTTCGTAATATGTATTACTTATTTGTTTTTCGACTGCATCAAAACTACAAACGATGTCTTATAGAAATTTGGCATCCAAATGTTTTAATGAATAAATGCCGAAGTAAAATAATCGACCTACTTACAATTAGTTTTCTGCTCAGTGCGTATATCACATAATTAATCGTGAAATATCTCTAAAACGGCGCGTCTGGGAGACTTTTACTAAGAGTAACTTTTTTACGTAAAATTGAATGTCCTTTCAGTTTTTCTAATTGTCGTGCATAAAAACTTGACTTCAAAAAAGTTATAAACGAAAGTTGTCCGAAAATGTTATGTAATTAGTGCTCTCTATGACATACGGGAACGTAAGTACCTCCAACCCTACTTATTTTTCACTGTTCTACCACCCCTAGCAATAGTGCCGTGCAATTTTGAAACACAAATAATTTGTCGTTTTTAGGTAACTTTATTTTTCTCTTATTTTAATTTTATTTGCAAATAATGCAGTTAACTATTAATGCAGTTAAATAATGCAATTTACCTATGTAGTAAAAAATAGGTAAATAATTTCGAATTACGGAATTTTGTAATTTTGATATTGTCTATTATAGTTATAGTCATCTGAACTAGGCTTAAATGAATCAACGTTGGCCCAATGTGTGGAGCTGGCATAAGTACGAGAAGTTCACCAATATAAATAAATTTGTAAATTTAACCCTGTAAATTTGTACTCCTTGAACCTATTTATTATTTCTTTCCGTTTTACAAATTAGGTAATACTAGATGCGGTTAATAAATGAATGGCAATGCTTATCGGACTTGTTTATATTATGCGGCACGTTTACAACATTCCATGCTGCTGAAAATTAAATTCAGTCGCCTTTCCAATGTTACGAGTGAAACCGCCTACACACATGTGCGATATTAACTTAATGCTAGCAAACAACGTACTTCTGTTCTTGAACTGAAAAAATAATCTCAAAACAGGGCGCGTTTGAATTGCTAATTTTCCATTGTACCTATATAGTCAGGAGCACTACGGGCAGAAGTTTCGGAAGATTAAAGCGGTGTTTAGATTAACGTGAAGCTACTAAGACTGTGTCGTAGATAGACAGACGTATGTATGTATTGCACTTTGCATTAAAAGTCGATGAATAAGTAAACGTGTGAGTACCTTGCGACGCACTTACGCCTGGTTTCAACCGTGGCTCTACGCTAATGTAAACACCGCTTAAGAATTCGTTTAACTAAGCGGCGCGTGAGTTAGAAAAGATTCTATATTGGCTTTCTATCGTATCGTCTTTCTTCAGAGAACGGCAAGGTTTCCTGACTAATTCCATACGGTAGAATGTGTTTTAATTTAGACGTACACGCTGACTACGTAACCCTTTTCCCCGGAGTTTCTTGGACTGTATAATCAAATACTATACACTTTTCGAAAAAAAATATTGTATTTTCGTATTTATGGTAACAAATTATACAAACATATAAACATATAAACTTCAGCTACGTAATATTATGATTGCACGACATTTACATAACAGAGTTATAATAAGATTCAGATAATTTAGTACAATAATAAAAATAAATTAATTAAAAAACCGTAATTATACGTGAATAGTACAAAAGACGATCATATTTTTGTCGAATGTCGTAATAATTAACAGATTTATTTATTTTAGGCGATATTGAAACAATTACAATAGTGACCGTTTATAATGAACTCTCGTTTATCTTGTCTTAGATGGCCAAACAAAGTGTTCATTTAATTCAATGTTCGCTTATAATGAACTCGCATATATTGAATTTTCCAATATAATAAACCTCATTTTACATTTCAAACCACACAATGTATCGCTTATAATGAACTTTCTACATACACACTTCAATCTTCAACACAGTGTAAGTATGGCTTATAACAAATATTCAAACTGTGCTCTTTGAGCTTAAATACAAGCGTGATATCTGCGAGTTATCGAGTCATAAACGCCGCTACACGACATTATTATGACCAATTTGATTGGCTGAATTTGTTATCATTTGGTTTAACTGTTCACAATTTCATTTCAACACTGAATATAAGCTGTTTCAAGTGGTCCTATTGGTAAAAATCCAAAGGATTGAGATCTGGAGATTTTTTTCAATAAATAATTCGCGTTTTTTGACATACGTTTTTCAATAGTAGGTAGCTAGATATTTAATTAATTAATTTGCTACTTGTAATAAAACTTTTGATCCTTCCTAGTTCAGTAATTGATTGATATAGGACCTACATTCATACAACATTTCTTACACAGAATAATCTCATCAATAAGATGCCAACATTTTTACACTCGTTGTAAATTACCCTGTACATACTTTTCTTAACATGTAAGTATTTTATTGTTCGTTTTTAACCAATATTTCTCATACACAATACATCCCAGATAGCACAAGGGTATCCATTTGAACATTGAACATTAACGACGTCCACTGGATATCCATTTCAGGTCTATTAGTCACAGTCCTCGACAAGCAGGAAATATAATGGACGTCCATAATATATACTATGTGGATGTTCATTCCAGGCAATCAACTAACATTAAATAGTGGATATCTTTTTATGTATATCATATGGACATCCATTTTATGTCCGTGGACATAATATGTTCATTACGTGCCAAAAAAATGGACGTCCAGTGGATACCATGTGCTATTTGCGATCTTTGGTTTATATATGAATTTATTTTTTTAATTTACTGCTTTGTTGGATATAATGAATTTCGGCTATAATGAACCATTTTTGGTGTCGTGTAGTGGTTCATTATAATCGGACACTACTGTAGATCGATCCGATAAAATCTCGTCCATCTTGTCCCATTCGATAAAATGTTCCAAATGTCTTCTAATCGGTGGACAAACGCTATCATATTTGTTGTGTTTGTCAACTAAAATGTTTGTTACCTATTGAACAGGGAGTTGAGAGAGCAACCAAATTTCATAGTAATCACATCGCCCGACCCGGTTGCTTCAGTATCGTCCTAACGAATGGGTCACTTTATTTAATGGAAAACAACGGCTAAGTGCACTACACTAACAGCATTAGTGTAACAATCGTAAACAATATTCTGCTCGATTTTGATTTCTCAAACTCATTTTTCCTTATTATTTTTACCGTAATGTATGTAATGAGCATTTTTCCATTTTTGAAGGCTTAAAGGATGTCCAGTCTCGTTAAGTTGTAAAGTATTTAAAAATGAAATAATTGTTTTGTTTATTAACTGCATAGGAATTTCAATTTCACCGGTAATATTTTGGAAATGACCTTTAAAGATATTTACCGCAAAGATAGTAGAATTTTATTTTCAAACTTCCAGATAATCATTCTTACGCAGACACACTACCGCTATATCAATGTCAAGAATTCATCCGCGGATAACGATTTGTCGCTTGATCGGACATTTACAGTAACAGGTTTCGTTGGAAAAATGAAACGTGTTAGGACCGTATCTAAAAAGCACTGGAAACGTCAACCCGCATTGGTTATCGCAAACTAAAAATGTCTCGGACGCCACTCTGTCGCATTTCGAAAAGGACATTACATATACCTGTACCTATACAAGGTGCAAGAAATAAAACAGATTTTAATATCTCAGAATCACATCAAATTTACAGCTTGCTCCTTGTTGCTTTTAATTATAGCTGAATTTGCAGCTGTTTCATTGAAAGGTAGCCAAAACAAAAAATAAATTTTGTTGCTGAGCGATAATCAAAAATTGTGTACTTGGGTCTTTCAGTGGAGAGCAAAAGTCGGATGTGATTTATCAAGATCGAGCTATTACTTGATCGCTAAATTAAACTTAGCCAGTAAATAATTTTGTAAAATTAATTAATTAATTAATTATCAAGATTAGCGGACTGACTGGCAGATATTCCACTTTTTCTTTCGAATTATCTGAAGATGTGGATATAGGTCAGAAAGCTCTCGATAATCCAGCAGGTTAAAGAAAACACTCGTATAAAAATGGGATCCCTATACAATAGCTATTAACGTTGACAGCTGTAGGAGTCTGTATTTACTAAGCTAAAAATTATGGGTATTTACGCGCTACCGTTTTTTATTGCGTTTATTATTTGGAAAACTTAAATATGCTTGTTTCCTCTAAAAACAGTACAGAGGCAAAAAAAAGACCCAGTATATTTTACAAAAGTATTGCACTCAAATCAAACAAATCGATAATTAAATGTCGTTATGAGTATTAAAATAAATGGCAAAAATTAATCGATAGACCAATAGTTTACCAACGTTACCAACGTGTTTGTTTACAGTATTCTCTTAAACATGAAACTTTGCAGGAGAACGTTTTCGAACATTCTTTAACGGGAATTATTGAATCTGGCAGCCGTGCATCGGTTAGTACAGCAAACCTGGTCCCTTGAAGTTGAGTAAACAAAGTAGAAGAGCATTATATTATGTAGCCGCATGTTTTATAAATTCATTCATGATTGCATAAAATATGCAGAAAACGTTTAATTTTTTGTTTGTTTAATTTTGAATCTTAATCTTAATAAAATTTTATTCCGTAATTCGATAATAATAATCCATAAATTTGGTCTTATTATTTATACCGAACCGGAAACGTCATATCCTAATAAATTTAGAAATGTAATCCATTTATTTAAATTATTTGTTTTATTATTTCTAAAATAAAAATTAGTTTTCGCATAGTTATCAATTATTAACACGATAAATGTGGAGTAATTACGATTTTGTCGACGCAGCGAGGTGTTATTCAAATGTTAGTTGAGATTTAATAGCGCAATAAATGTAAATTACTCCCTATTTTAAAAAGGCCAGTACGTACAGTGTGTTGTGTTTGTCGGACAAGTGCGAATCGAGCATTAAAACTGTCCGTAAATTTGTTTGTCGTAATGTTGCTTAATCGAACATGGAAATTGATGTACTATAGTCTGAGACACTCTGGAAAAACAATTAGATACGTAGTTAGCGTGTTCGTCTGATAGTGATTTAAAACAAATTTTACCGCATAAAATTAGTCGAATTACTTATAATTCTCAAACGTTATTTTATTATTTATAGTGGGAATGAATAAGTATTTACAAGTTGTTTTTCAAAAATAATTGCAATAAGCTTATAACAACAAGCTGATGCGGTAGTATTCAAAATAAAAAATACAAAGTCGCTACGAAAGTAGTACATAATTACGAATTATTTAAACGTTGTGGATGCACTGTAACCAACTGGCATCAATTTTAGCAATAGTCGCCGCTTATAACCCGATTCTCTATCTACTCTACTGCTTGTGCTCGATGTATTCAAACTGTATTTTAAGAAAGGCGTACCTATTGAAATAATTACCTTTTAAGGAATGGTGGGGGTAAATAATGCGATTTTGAAGTGATTTCATACTCTACAATTGACCCTCTATCAAATAAAATAGGTCGCATACGACAAGCATAATATTAACACAAGTGGGTCTATTAATATTAAGGAAATTGATATTTGAATCGTCATCACTGTCTTGGTACTACACCAAAAATATGTTTCACATATATGTAAACATATCGTGCATGTACAGATTTTTAAATCGCGTGGTAATATAGATGAACAGAAGCGATGCAACCATTTGTAAATCGCGTTGTATAGGTACCGCGTTATGCGAGGATTGCCTGTAATTTACAGCAATTATTTTTGATATTTTTAAGTGTTACTGTTTGATGAATAAATTAAATTACCGAAACCCTTTAAAAACGATCGTCAATCTAACCTTGATCGTTACCTAGTTTCGGCACGCTTTAATAATATTTTAGGCGTAGTACTTTAACGCGAGAGCTTTAATTAATATTATCATTTTTGACCTGATATTAGCAAAATAAGGTTGATTTAATATATAATAACAAGCTGTACAAATTTCCTATTACATGCATGCTGGCGTAAAACCAGATTAACAAAGTAATTTCGAAGATTACATTAAATAAATTAAACCGCTAGTAATTTAAATATGTTAAAAATTAAATTGAATTTAATAATAAGTCGTTGTTTAATAATTTATATCTTGTGAAAAGTGAATCCTGTAAGTTTTTAATTTTAATTTTTTAACATTCGGGTTCGTGCGAGTTCAGAAACTACACGCGGTGACGTAGCAATTTATTTATACCGCTTGCAAACCAAAGCTTTTCCGTACAAGATTATGAACAATTATTTTAATATGCATTTTAAAGATTAAAATTGTCACTACACTCTCTACTTCAAAAACTGGATATAATTTTAATTAATTTTTTTACTTCTTTAACTTTTAACAATAAAAATTGTTACCTCATAAAAGAAGGGCTTTGTCTATAGATAATGAACAGAAAAACAAATATAATTCGGAATTTTTAGAATGATACCCATATAAAACTTTTTTTCACTAATTGTAAGGTTATCTGACTGCAGCAGCAAATTACAGTCAAACTTTCCAAATCGAATCTCCATCACTGAAAATGGTTCAAGTTATGGAAATACCTACACAAAATGAGTAAGCAACACTTCCTATTGTCGGTAAATATGTATACCAGTCTTAGGCTAGAACAAACTAAATGAACATGCTATTCGCGAACATCTAGTTGACCAATGACCTTCTTAAACCTACACTACTGTATGAGCTGCTATAACAGCGTGCTCGTTTAGTCTGTACCGAGCCTTAGAGTTGCTTGCGTCTTAAAGAATTCATCTACATCCGGGGATAAATACGAAAGGAAGCCCAATCATTAGCAAACATTAAAAGAAATACTAAAATTTTGATGAGACATGGATAAATATA
Organism: Rhagophthalmus giganteus; assembly: GCA_036326145.1. Classification (NCBI taxonomy): domain Eukaryota; kingdom Metazoa; phylum Arthropoda; class Insecta; order Coleoptera; family Rhagophthalmidae; genus Rhagophthalmus; species Rhagophthalmus giganteus. Next base: position 9,447,580 of record JARFJA010000075.1, on the reverse strand, counting down.
AAATGCTGGGGAAATATTCTCAAAAACAAAAATATGCAATACAAACATTCGACTCGAAGTTCGCCAGCTTCAAAAACTTCCAAATTTCAGTTCGAGTTATAGAAGTTCGACTGTATATTAAAATCTTATTGGTATTTTTTCGATGATGAAAATTGTTTAACCATCTTTCTTTTGTTTAAATCAGGATTACCTGTACTTTTAGTGTCGACTTCAAAATGGTCAGAAGCTCCAATAATTGAAGCTCTTTGAAATGTCGATGACATTTGTTGCGATTCTGTTCATTAGTAAATTTTAAATTGTTTAAAAAAAAACGATTACTTAAGTCTATCAATAATAATCGCTTTTAGACAATTCGATAAATATGTCATAAGGCTATTAAAAGTTTTTTATAATATTGTAACGTTTATTCAAAACGCTAATGTATTTAGTTAAACAGTTTAATTATCGACACGGTCTTACAACGAATTATATCCGTTACGAATCTATTTGAACCGTTACTGGCTATTATATTAGTTCGTAGCCGAACTCATGATTTAATATTTCAGAATTCGGAAATTTCCTATAATTATTTTATCGTTAACTATGAATCATCGTTTATGAGTCATAGGCTCTTTCCATTATGGAGTAAACAACTTAACTCTACGATTCACTTTTCTGGAATATACCACGCCTTAATTTGCTCGTTTATTAACAATTTTTAGTATAACCCACCATTTATCTTTTTTGTTATTTATACATAATTTATAGGAATGACAAATCCAAATTATAATTTCAATTACTTTAAATGAGTACTTTACATTAACCGATATTGACACGTATTACGTAATTAAATAACCATAATTTAAAATAATAAATACGTAGGTATATCTACTTAATCATTTTTAGGTAGCCTCAATAAAATGTAATATTAACTAAAGAAATGATAAATAAAAGCTAACGAAACGGGAAAAGTAAACGACTTACTCACTAGTATGCACAATCTTCAACTGCCAGAGTCAACACATTTAGCAAAATAAAGTAGAGAAATTCGGAAAAATATACTGACTCGTAGAATGGATTCATATGACAACTTTTATTGAAAAACAAACTCGTTGCAATAGGTTTCGTCTTATAAAATTCGAGTGTGGATTTCTTTAACTATTTCAAATAAAATCTAGTCAAACGCTTGTACGTACACTCTGTCAAAAATTACTGTCGCGAAACTATACTGCGTTCACCGAGTCGTGTCAACGAGCACAAACACAGAGTACTACATGTGGCCACGCGCGCACTTTTATCTTCTCATTCGCTGCTTGTTGTTTATTCACTTGTATGCGCTTATTACGTATTAGGTATCGGCTGTACAAGCAATCGTGAAATTTATTAGTGTTGTAACTGCTGACTCGACTTATTGAACGTAGTATAGTCATGAAATGTATGCATCTTATCGAGTACTTCAACTCTGTCTTACTATTTTACGCAGGCGGACAAGATGTTAAACGATCGATGCGTTTATTTTTTATTCGATCGAGTAAATACGTTCTTTGTTACTTTCAATTTTAGGACACTTATATAAATAAAACGCAATTAGTGAAATATTTACTCGATCAAACGAAAAGTAAAGGCACTCGGTCGATTAATATCTTGTTCGTCTACGTAAAATAGTAAACCAGAGTTGAAGTGCTCGATAAGTTGTCGACATTTCACGTCGAGTGAGCAATTACATACTCATAAATTTCGCGATTCCTTGTACGGCCGTTACCTAAACGTAATAAGCGCATGCGAGTGAATAAACAGTATTGCGTTAACTCGATTCGGTGACGCAGTATAGTTTCGCGATAGTATTTTTTTTTGATATAGTGTATATTGATATAGATATGTATATTGTGTGTATAAGGAGAAATGAAAAAAATGTTAGGTGTACAAAACAAAGTTCTACAAATTAAAATTACTGTATATACTCGTGTATAAGCTCACTTTTTTAGGCAAAAATCAGCGGAAAAATGAAGGGGTGGGCTTATAACCGGGTCAAATATTTTTCAAATTTTTAAATGGTGAAAATAAAGGACAAGAAACGAAAAATCAACTTTACGTAGCTATAACTTGCCAAGTGCCTCGATCGTTCGCATTTTTTGATTCAATTACTCTTTCCTCAAAAGTTCAGAGTGTTCTTATACACAAGTTATTTTCGACAAAATTTCGTCAGAATGTGAGGGGTGGGTTTATGCGGGAGTCGGTTATTTTTCACAGATTTTTCGTTAAAAAGTAGGGGGGGGGGTGGACTTATACACGAGTATATACGATATGTTAAAAATACTCTGAATTAGAAAAAGTCAAATTTACAATAGCATTATAAATGCACTAATTGGATTACATAGATTTAATTTAGATATGACATATAAATAGGTATAAATACCTACGTTTAAGTCTCTTTTATATGACATACTGCGTAGTGACAAAGTGACATGAAACCGTATTTACGCTTTATATTAATTAAATTAGAACAAAGAACATTATCAATCTGAAAATACACGTTTGTTGTATAAAAGCTTGTATTTTCAAAATTCTGGATAATCCTGGTTTCTATTTATAGTTTCCCTTTCGTTCTACAGACGTCAATGTACGACTTTCCCTCGAGGTCGTTTATATTTTGTGTAATTCTCAAAAGATTTCTGTTACTGTAAAAAGCAGTTTTCTACCTCTCCTAAAAAAAAACTAACAAATTTCAACTGTATAATTCCGGATTCGAATGAACAACTAAAATCGAACAGGAACGATTCAATTAGCGTTAGTTTGTTTTAACATATCAATCAACTTTTTTTTTAATGCTAGATTGCACCGAAACTCAATTTCACGCCTAGAATGAATAGTGAAAAATAGGAAGCACGTATTTTATTAAACGGAAAAGTTTTAGCTGTAATACGACGAATTGTATGTACTGAAACAACAAACATTCGGAATAATTTTAATTCTCTTCTACCGCTTTCGCATCGATTTCCAAGCGTCCAGTTGGAAACTAATCTAATACCGTAGGTATTGGAAACAAAAGTCGTGTATTATTATTATAGTGTTCGTTGTGCAAAAATTGAAATTACTGATCTGATTGTATTTTAAAAAGTAATAGCAAATCGCGTTTACTAGGTATGCATGTATTCGCTTATTAAATATTGCATTTATATACATGGGTATGTGTTTTTATTCCAAAATAGGAACATATTATATTTGCATTTTAATTAAGCGCGCCGCGATAATGTAAAATAGATTATGAAACTAGATTAAAAATAGTTTACGCTTTTTATTAAAAAATAGAGTTACGATAAAATTTAATAAATATGTATTACAGCACTAGAGTTTGATCAGTAAAAATTGTTTTAATTTAAATTTAGTAGTTGTTAAAAACGTAAATACAGCTTTAACAACGTTAAAGAAAGTAAAGTTAAAACGCTTGTTTTTGTTATTATTAAGATTAATGTATTTACGTGCTTTTGAAAATGTACTTTTAAAATCACCTTCCTTCGAATTAATGTTTCCTTTTTAATAATAATTTAAGAGTCTGGATGTGGCGATATAAATTCTAGTACAGTGCGGAGTGTATTTTTCCAAAAGATAACGAAGTCTACATAAAACAAACGTGCAGGTACGTACTTTAGTATTTATTTGTGTTTTTCGTACAAATGGGGGGGGGGGGTGTTTATATATTATTTAATTTTCGAAAAAAGGATTTGAATTACATGGAACTCGAATTACCGGGACTTCATTGTAGTCACAGTAGCTAAAGGTGATCTCTAGTGAGGTTGATTTTGTCACGTTCATATACAGTAGAGCGTCGATAATCCGAACTAATTCGGACCGAAGGTGGTTCGGATTATCAAATATTGCTGCTAAATATGTAAGAGTATTGGATACAAAAATAAAACACCTACATGCCAGAACTCGAAAGTAATATATTTATGTAAACACATAACTAGATAAAATTCAAATTGATACCACCGTTGTAGAAGAAAATGTATCGATGTGATAAAATTCAGCAGAGCGTTAGGACCGCGGCGCGCGCCATGCCCCGAGCCGAGTCCTATAGCAAGAGGCAAAGATCACCGACTTGCCCCATTGGTTTTTTGGGCGTTCGGATTATCGACGCTCTACTGTAGTTACCTGACTTACGCGTGCGTGCGAAAAATGTCTCAAATCTGGCTCCTGTGCTATCTACGCATCTCCTGCATCATCTCCATTTCACTTACCTATTTTTGTTACTAATAAAAACAAAACGCAAACAATAATTAACGCGTAACAATTAAATAGAAAAAGTAGAAAAATTAATAGCTGCTGAAAAACAAATACACACACCTATTTTCATTAATAACAAAGTGTTAATCTTTCATTTTCTAACGGTTTACTATTTGTAAATTAAATATATTTATAAGGTTTATATTTTTATTTTCTGTAAACACAAGCTGCTTACAAGAGTATCGCTATTTTATTATTATACAGTTCCTTAATATAAACTCAAAGCGCGAACTTAACCTCGATTTTATCCCATAACAATAGCAATTTCACTTAAGATAGTTCAAACGCTTTTGATAGTTATTTTTAAATGAACGCGACGGTAAATATAAAGGCTTGTATATTATCCTTCGAAAAAACCATTTTGTTCAGCTGCTGCGAAGTTTGAACACAAAACATTGAGTACTGTTATCATAGCGTTCTCTAAATAAACTTTTAAGTTCACCGTTACCCTCATGATTATATTTCCAAAGTTACATTCGCTTTATATGAAAGTAAATAAATCTATTTACTTATACATAATTTAAGTGAGCATACAGTTCTAACATAAGGTAGTTTATGAATGTTTTTTCAACAAAACTTACATCGAATATACAGGGTGTTTTAAAAAAAAACATGATAATATTACTAAGGATGATATATATTTGTGTGACTATAAAAGATTTAAAAATCATAAAAGTTGTTGCAGAAAATTGCTTTATACACCTATGTATGTTTCGCGTTAATATGTATTACCAAGAAAATAACCCGAAATAAAAGTTAAGTTTTTTTATCTATGAAGTGGGTACTCTGAAATTTTTTACTGAGTGCCGAGCACGTCCTGAGTACGCCCAAACACTTCTACGTCCCTGTTTCGGATATAGGAGGTTCTACTGTATTTCAACCAATCAAGATTTTAGATTTTTAGCTAAATTTAATTAGCCTTCAAAACAAAAGATGTTTAAATACTTGTATGTTATTCTTCATTACATTGTGTAGATTTCAGACGGAAGTTTATCTACAATCTCTTGAATATTATTCTTCGGTTGATTAATCACTTGTTCTCATACACTATTAAAGCCAAACTGCACGAGCGTTTTTTTCACAACGAATCCTCGTGAACGCTCGTTCCACTCTCGAATGGAAATCACAGATTTAAATGTATCAAAACTACATAGGCGTATTTTTCAGCGATAAAAATGCCCTTCGGTTGGCGTGAACGAGTCGAACGCTATCGAGCGCGTTCAATCAGTGCCGTTATGACTCGTCGGCGATACGTTTGCAACGCAACACACAGTTTAGTATGTGGTAAAGTACACGTAAGAGCGGAACGAGAGCGATATACAATCTGGAAATTGTTTCAGCTAGTACTGAAACATAACCTAACGTAACGGTGTCCATTTCTAAACTGTTACAATTCCCATTAATCGCGGCGATTATTGCGTAATTTATAAAGAAACGTCCGTGTAGTTGGCTCATAATGTACACATGTCTACAAGACTACGATATGCAAATGTTTAAAATCCACAACATTACAATACAGTCCAATTACAGTTGCAAACTTTCCTTTAAATTGATGGCGTGTCACAAGTGCATACGAATTTTTTAACGTAGGTACCTAATAAAATAGTAATAGCGTATACAGGGTGTTTCGTAGGTAAACGACATACGTTAACTATAAATAGAAGACATCCAGATGATTCCAAACAACCTATGGTTACTGGGTCTCAGATACTTTTTATCGTTTTTGTCCGTTTTTTCATAAGCCCTACATTTCGAACTACCTACTTTGAACATTTTTTTTTTCATTTTTGGTAAACGTGTTCTGTTTCAATGGCGCAGTCGTCTAGTACAGTAACCGAAATTGAAACCCAGGTCCGGCTTCAAAAAACAATAACAAAGTCTCGTACTCGCAAAACAACATCCTGTATACCAAAATTTTTAAAATTCGTAGAACGGAAAAATTTGAATTAGATTGTATACTTTTTGTAAGTACGCATTTTATTCTAATACAAACGAAACTCAAATGTAAATTTATGACAAAATGTTCCAAGCGGGCAAGTAGTTTGTTTATGCAATTAACATAAAGTTGACTTTGAATGAAATAATTTAATTCCCCGAAACAAAATAATTTAATAATAAATAATTAAAATATCTAATTTAAATTTAAAATAAAATATATTTTTTTAATTGTTTAAAATAAATAATAATTGTTTTAAAATTAATGTAAATACACCGGTAGTATGGGTGGTGAAATATCCCCTGTGGTAGACATTGGATGTCTGTGTTCGCGGAGCTAATAACCGCTGCAGTTGACTAGGATGAATAAAATTTAAAATACATAATTAAATTAAAATTCGAAATATTTAAATGGATGTAATTACAACAAATAAGATTTTAAGGCGTCAAAACACTTTCAATATTTTATTATCATCTTAACTAATATTTTTTCTTGTTTTATTGGTAAGTTAAGAATATTATAAACAACTAGTTTAACCTACATATTAACTACACACTTAACTATAATGTTAGTAATAATATTGTAGAAGTGGTTATGAAAAATTTCGGAAATAAATATAAAAAGCTAATACTACCTATATTTTATTATTATCCTGTAATATGTGTGTATTCAAAGAAAATTCTTCTATAAAAAACACAAAATACTTATTTGAATGTGTTGTAATTTTCGTAATATTAAATTTTGAAGAACATTTTCTAAATCAGTAAATCTGTTCGTAGTATCCGCTGTTTTCAAAGTTTAATTAAAGCGAATTACGGCAAGTTTTTATAGTTTATTCATATTTCTATCATTTTCTATTATGAATGGATTGCTTTTTAAAAATCGATCGCAACAGATAAAGTTCAGGAGAAAACGTTATTTGAAAATGTAGAGAGAAAATTTAATTTAAAGCATGGTAAGACTCTATAAAATTATGCAAATTTTCCAGATTAAATTTTTAATAAGCAGTTTATAATAATTTCATTACAAAATATAAGTTTTACCGGTAAACCTAAGTACCTACGATTTAAAACTTTTAAACTGGCTGTTAAATTATTTGTATTAGCCTGTATGCTCTCCAAGCACGCATGTTAATAAAATGTAAAATTTTATTCTATGTATTTTCGGTTAAAACTTAATTCTTTAAAACGATTGGAAGATAATAATAGCGTAATTAACGTATTTAATCCCTCACATAGCTCTCGGCATTTGAAAAACACGTTTTCCATTATTAGTTATTTATTCCTGAAAGATCAATTTACTCGCGGGAACAATTATGAGTAATCCAGAGAGGTTTCGATTAAACAACATTACAGTTTGGGGCACTCCGGAAAGACGGTTA